>CAJHNH020005779.1:889844-1041241 GCA_905116865.2 Candidula unifasciata | reverse complement strand
GTAGCAAAGCACATCAAAAAGTATATATATATATATATATATATATATATATATATATATATATATATATATATGTGTGTGTGTGTGTGTGTGTGTGTGTGTGTGAGTGTGCGTGGAGAGATAGATAGAGAGACAGAGAGAGATTATGTATCCATGACAGCATCGCAGTACCGTTTATTTTCGCTCAGTATATCAGACAGAATTGTGGCGGCTTCTAGCTTCTGAATTTAATGTCATGGAGCAATAAATGTGATCTTATCAATGCATTTATTGTTAAAGTCTTCAAAGGAGAGTGATTCTTTATAATTCTCTGGTACCAAAAGTACAGTTTTGCTCGGTAATGGTCAAACAGTACCAAATGTTGCGCAATTTCGACAGCCCTGTTATTGACCACTTCTCACTGGCTCAGGCAACACGATGTTGTTGCGCGTGGGCTCGATTGATACTTTAAAAAGCAATCACCCTTACTGTCTTTACTTGCTTGATGACAGTAAGAGAGAAGCATCACAGTATGAGACCCTTGTTTGGACCTGTTTAAATCCCCGGCTCTCTAGCGTAGTTGGCTAAACCGGATTGCGCGGTGAGCGGGTGACGAACTCCATGTGGTCCGGGAGTAGGCATAAAAGCCACATTTCTCCTAGCTTTACGGTATTTAAAATGGAATCAAGGCCGAAGGGTTGCGATATCCATAATACCGAGCCTAAGGATTAACAACTCATGGCTTCTGGATACTAAAACAAAGCAACAAACCTATTTTAATATATCAGCATACATATAGGCAGATCCATCCATCCATCTACCATTGCATCTATCTACGAACGTAACAATCGTCCCGCCCATTCATCTACCCACACCATTTATCTCACCATCCACTCAATGCTATTTTTCACCGCTTCCTTCCATTCTGGCTGTTACCAGCCTTACACTTGGGCTCTACCAATACTTTGTATAAAAATCACCCTTACTGTCTCTATTTGATAGCGGACAGTAAGAGAGAAGCACTGTGTTACTAGACTCATGTTTTTACCTCATCTCATATTTGATCAATCAATCCATCCATCTACGATACCATTCATCCACTAATACAGCCATCCATCATTCCATCCATTCATCTACCCACCCATTCATCCATCTACCATTCCATTCATCCACTAATACAGTCATCCACCATTCCATCCATTCATCTACCCACCCATCTATCCAGGACACACTCGCCTATCCACACCACCATCCACACATGCTGTTTTCCCATCTATCCCTTCATCGCTCCCTTACACTCTGGTTGTTACCAATCTTACTCTCGGGCTCGACTGATCACTTTTGTATAACAAGCATCCTTACTGTCTCTATTTGATAGCTGACAGTAAGAGAGAAGCATTTATCTATCTATCTATCTATCTATCTATCTATCTATCTATCTATCTATCTATCTATCTATCTATCTATCTATCTATCTATCTATCTATCTATCTATCTATCTATCTATCTATCTATCTATCTATCTATCTATCTATCTATCTATCTATCTATCTATCTATCTATCTATCTATCTATCTATCTATCTATCTATCTATCTATCTATCTATCTATCTATCTATCTATCTATCTATCTATCTATCTATCTATCTATCTATCTATCTATCTATCTATCTATCTATCTATCTATCTATCTATCTATCTATCTATCTATCTATCTATCTATCTATCTATCTATCTATCTATCTATCTATCTATCTATCTATCTATCTATCTATCTATCTATCTATCTATCTATCTATCTATCTATCTATCTATCTATCTATCTATCTATCTATCTATCTATCTATCTATCTATCTATCTATCTATCTATCTATCTATCTATCTATCTATCTATCTATCTATCTATCTATCTATCTATCTATCTATCTATCTATCTATCTATCTATCTATCTATCTATCTATCTATCTATCTATCTATCTATCTATCTATCTATCTATCTATCTATCTATCTATCTATCTATCTATCTATCTATCTATCTATCTATCTATCTATCTATCTATCTATCTATCTATCTATCTAGCTGTCTGTCTGTCTGTCGATATTTGTTTACAAGCACAGGCACCACTTTTATTCCACGCGGATGGACTAAGGTCATCCCCACAACCCAACCCCGGTTACGCCCTATAGGCCAACCCCTCCCTCCCTCCTTAGACACTTAGTGTACGCTGTTGGCGTCCAGCCCGTCCTTTTTTTGCCCCTACCTGCGCGTTGGAGGTATATAGGCTGACCGTCGTTTCATTTGAACGAAGTTTTTTCGCCAAGGACACTAGATGAGTATCGTTAATTTTATACATTAGAGTCCTATGTAGTCACTTCATAGTTAGAGCCTATTTGTGTACTGTGTTGTCCTTTATGTGCTGATGAAGGCTAATCGCCGCAACGTCCTTTGTTTGATTATTGTGATCGATTTTGTAAAGCTAACATAAACTAATTGTTGTTTCTTACCAACTTTTTCTCTTCCCTATAATTTTCTACTCCTTATAAAAACAGGCAAAGTCAGGGCCGTTCTGAGTTGACCTCTGCACTTCGGCCGGGGATGGTGGACTGACTGTCAGTGTTGGCTTGAGCGATGTTCTTCCGTGATTCCAGTCTGCAGCACTAACATCTCAAGAATGAGAATCACACAGGTGCAAACCCCACAAACCCCGTTTAACCGTATAGCCACATCATCATCATCATCATCAAGTGCCTAGCCGACTGGCATGGGCGATTATGCCTCTCCACAGTCTGTTCACAGTGCTTTGTTATGCTCTTGTAGGTGATATGAGGAGGGGGGGGGGATCCTTCCCTGAGATAGTTAGTTTGTGGGTTGGCAGTTTTTCTTTAACACTCGGGAAGCGTGGGTTATTTCGAGTCGTGGGTTTTCGAATTTGAGTGTTTCGGAAATTTGGGAAATATTGTCCGAAATGTTTATCCCTTTGATAACAACTTTTGACTTTGGTTTGAATTTGTCAATTCTGACTTCGATGTTGTAGTCAGTTAACAGGTGACACTATTAGCTAGGGATCTCTAGGCTGACTATTAATGCGGGAGACAGCGCGTGTGTGTGAATATTCTGGGTGCATTCATTCTTTAATTTAACCATAAAACAAAATCACTAATAATAATAAAAAAAAAAAAAAAAAAACGATTCTTGTAGTGAGTACCTGCACCTTGTTTTTCTCTCCAGGAAAACTAACAGCTATGATGCTTGTCAACTACGTCTCGTTAATTAATATGGAATCGACTGTGTATTAAATATAAAAAATTACCGGACTTTGGACTGATATGTTCGATGGGAGTATATAGCGATGGGCTGTTCGATTTCTCCTGTACTGTTCGTCATGTCTATACAGGTTATATTAGATGGGGCTGCCGGGTACGGGCAGGGCCTTTAGACTGGGGGATAACTGGATGCCATCACTGAGAGCATATTTGGACCACACGACTATAATAACAGGCCTTAAAAATAACGCAGGCCTTATACTGCAGCGGCTTGATTGCGTGATCGAATGGCACAACATGCAATTCAAGCCCTAGAAGTCAAGGAATGTTTCGGTCTGTAAAGGTAAGGTGGTGGGGACCAGATTCACGATGGTAAACAAAACGATCCTCGGGACTCTAGAGGAACCAGTGAAGAGTCTCAGCCGCGTTTATGGTTCAAAGCTGGTTCAAAGTCCAGGAAATTCAAAGTCCGTGGCGACAGGCCTGCTCGCAATCGAACAGAGCAGACTGATCTGGAAGTTCAAGGTCTGGTGTCTCCATTTCATGTTGATTCCAAAGCTCCTTTGGCCGCTGCTGGTTTACGAAGTTAGCGGGCAGGGGAATATCACCTGGTAGTTTTAGGCATCGGCCAAAGAGCGTAGAGAAAAGGTGACGCAATATATCAAGTACGCGACGAACGAGTTAGGGGTCCAGAAAGCAGCCCAGCACTCACAGCAAGGCTAATTGCTCAGTCTCGAGTGTGCCATGCCACGAAAACTCTCCTGGCGTGAGATTTGGCAAATGACTCCACTGGGACTGAGCTTTGCCATTAGATCTGCGGGCGATATGTAGTCTCAGGCACTAACTTTGTCAAAGGGCTCAACCAACGACTCAACATGATCCCTGTGCAGAGCCACGGCCTTCTCTATTTATCTAGAGAATCTAGAGAAGGCGATGTGCAGAGCCAAGCAGAAACTCGAGCGCGTATTATTCGCATGCAGAAAAGCCATCGCGTCGCATTAACAAAATTAAAAAACATTAAAAAACCTGGCGACACTTTGGACAAAATCAGGATGAGAATCAACGTGAGAGCCAGTCCTTACGTGTTTTCTCTAGGCTGGGCAAATTTCTAAAGATACATTTAAGAAAGTCGCATACGCTCCATCCATACTCGACGGTGCACTGAAATGGCAACTGGCGGTTGACCTATCTGGTTTTGAGAGGCCCCCTGAGCTAATCCAAAAGACGGCTAAGACTGGACATGGTGTTACACTCAGGTGCAGAGAGTCAGCTCATCCTGATAAAGCTGAGCGTGCCGTATGGTGTAACACAACTGTTTCTAGAACCATTACTTGTTTGCTAGGAATTATTTTGCATAGTTAGAATAGTCTGAAAATCCATAAATCTTAACAACTTTGTCATTCCCTTGCCAGAACCCATCACTTGTTTATTAACAGAAGACATTATGCAAATGAATAACCTTATTATTTTTAAAATATTTCGCAATTATCAGGTTTAAAAATACCCCCGTGATAACGCCCTTGGTAAAACAACCAATGTCGACGTACGCCAAATCAAATTGTATCTACCAATTTAAATGTAGCTGTGAAGCTGCATATGTGGACAGGACTGATCGACGCCCGGGGAACGAGTCGCTGGGCACATTCCAGTTTGGATGGGAAAAGCCATGCAAAATCATATTTAGAATGAGAATACTGACCGCAAAGATCACCCCTCTGCAATAGCACGCCATCTTCTAAAATCTGGACGCGTGGTAGCTAAGGACAACGCATTTCAAATCCTTCATACGTCAACCAATGGCAGAACGCAAAGATTTCTCGAAGCTTCCGCGATTCGTCACCTGCGCCCGGAACTCTGTATACAGAAAGAGATGGTTCTATCTTTACGGCTGCCCTGGTAAAAACAGGCAGTCATGTTGTGTTTAATCGTTGCAGAAATTGAACTTCATTTATAAAGGATTCACTTATTTTGGTTCATTTATGTAATTATTATTGTAGTATGCACCTGGCGAGAAACAGCGAAATATGACAGACAATAAATTGCGCAATCTATTGTTTGTGTCTTCTTTGTTCAAAATATTTAGTGTACTTTTGTTTACGTGCCTTATCGGAGAGAGACTTGTCGCACTTCTTTTCTCGAAGACTAGAAAGCCATCTGTCAACCTAATCATTGTATTTAAGTGCAGAACTAGATGATGCAATCGAGACGCAATTAAAAAACAAATCTGACATTGAAAACATAGACAGTAAACAAGTCTGAGTCTACTAGAACCTTCTAGGAGCAGTCGGAGAGTGGAATACACATTCCACACATCCCAACATCTCTGTATAAATAGTGAGTAGGAAGCCACTTGAGAAATTTTCAGTTTTTGAAACTCAGGTGAAGAGGGACTAGTCGTATTGACCCTCGCAGACGAGAAGCTTCAGTCCTCAAAACATAGAAGAGAAGGGACAAGTCACATCGACTCTCACAGACAAGAACCTTCAGTCCTAGAGATGCCAGCTCACTACTAGAAAGAGAAGAATCGGTAGTCTGGAGCCACAAAAACATACATGATACGAGAGGATACATGATACGAGATACCGAACTACAGAAACAGCAGGCAAGATACACGGGTCTATGGTCAACAGAGACACGTTAGATATAGACATTACTAAGATGTTAGAGTAGGTGTTTAAACAGTTAGTACCAGTCAGGCTGTTACAAATACAAGAACCAGGTCACAAGAAAACAGAGATGAAGAACACAACTCGATATCACGAGTATATAAATATATAGAGAAATCAGCCTCAATTGCGAATACTTCAGATGTTATTTATCGCATTTAGAGATGACAATAAAGAAAGTACATTAAAAGGAAGAGTTGTTTTAATAGGTTTTGTTACACAGGCATCAAAGTCACGTGAGAAGCATGCACATAGCAAGAGATCATCATTGTCACCACAATCGACACGATCATCTTTCTCCTTGTCAATAATCTGACAATTGACTCTTACGAGTAGCAAACCAAAAACGAGCCTAAATGTGACATCGAAATTCAGAAAGAAGAGAGCTGTGCCCCAGGAGTAGCACCAACATCTGTTCAAGCTCGAGAAGTACAGTGACCTGGTAGCTGGTCTGAGGAGTGACGAGGGGTACGCAGTAAAACTCTTTTCCAAAGAGCTAGGCGCAAGGCGGGTAATCTTCTTCTCAACAAACAATGTACTGATACAGCTGGGCTTGCTATGAAACGAGCCCTAAAACAATTGGGTGAAGCTGTGGAGAGAGTTTCGAGCTGGCTATGGACTCACTGGAGCAACGTGGGAGATATGCTTCGGTAAACTAGTCCGAGCCACTAGTGAAAAAGAACTTTTAAATCACTTAAGCCAAATGTGTCTGATCAGTGTCTGCCCCCGGTGCTACTACTGCCAACGACCGTCCGATGAACCAGCCGTCCATTTGTCACACAGTTAGAAATTTAATTTGCTACCGCTCAGCTAGAGATGTCCGAGGCCCGGGAGTCATGACCCAAGCTCGCCCCCCCCCCCCCCACTCCCGCGAGATTGTCTAGGGGAGAAACTGGCCAAAATAATTGTTGAAGGGGGAACCACCTACTGAAGATAAGTAGGATCCTGCCGCGTATGCTCCCGTCGTGGAGTTCCTCTTATAATTAGTGTACTTTTAAAATAAAATCATAATGTACATTTATTTTCTATTACTAACACTGTGGACCAATATATTTTGTCATAAATAAAACTGTAGTAGTGGCAACCATAGCATAGACCGGATACACGTGATTTGGGGGAATGTAAATAACATTAGTTCGGCCGCAGCGTGTCGACAACTAAATAAGCCACGATGAAAGGGAAAGGAAAAGCGGCCAAGTGGGCAAAGACGAAAAAAGAGTAAGTAAGATTAATATATTTACCTATGATATTGAAAAAGATAAGATGCTGGACAGTTTGTCATCATGACTATAGCACAGAAAAACATCTCAAGAGGATTGTCATTGTTGATTGCGCTTGGACAAGCGTAGTGAGTAGCGCAGTGTAGCAGCCAGTAAATGCTGAGTACAGGAACACCCGAACATTGACAGTTGATACGATCGGAGAGATCAGACCTAGACAAGCAGAAGGCTGTGCACTTTTGGGATATACTAATTAATTAGTATACTATATACAAGATTACCAAGACAACACGCCATGGATTATGATTAACCCTTTTAGCACGGGAAGTTTTTCAGAGGTCTAGCCAAAAACACGGAGCATTTTTTCAGTGAATTTGATTATTACTTTATTTAATTTTTTTGACAGATTTCTCTTATTCTGACCCCTATGAAATAATATATCTATTTGAAGGATATAGATTGAAGTTCGTGATTTTCACAATATCGTTAAAATTAATTGATGTATATGCAAATTATCTCATTTGCATATCTAAAAATTGAAAATATGAATTTGAATTTTCAACTTCAATACTTGAAACATAAAAGTAAAAACACAAATTTTTTTTATTTGAAATCTTTTTATTGATCTTTGGCCTTTTTACAAATGTAAGCAATTCAATAGTCAAAAACAGGTATATATATGTGAAACAGCAATAAAATCTTTAGGTGACATGTGTTTTTCACCATCAGTCAGCACTAGAAATGGATGTGCCGGAGTGTCAACACCTTCGGGTGGATATACCCTGAGCCATGGTTGGGCTGTGGTCTGAACACAACAGTGTCCCCATCTGATTCCCACTATTACTACTAACACTAAATCCTGCATCAGTATCAACAGAATTAGTGTCATCACTTGATTCAAATGTTTTATCAACATCAAGTTTAGGGGCAGAAACATACGAGTCAGTCATACTTTTAGCGGTTCAGGTCACTATCTAAAAAATTCAACAACAATTTTCACATCGATACCAAACACTCGAAAGTCGCCATGTGTAAAGCTGATACCGCAGTTAATATAAATGAATCACTTTCAGTGTTTCAAAGTAGGAGATTTCTTAGCGGTTCGAGGCGAAACATGATCGGGCCGATCATCGGCCGTTCCGTGTTTTTGGCCAGACATCCGCCGGCCGATAATCAGCCCGTCCGTGCTAAGAGGGTTAATAATTAATAAGTATAAATAAGTGTGCATGTGAATTCTCAGTAATTCTGTTCTTCTCTTCTTAGAGTTCACCGGGACTCCAGCGGAAAATTCTGGTTGTTTGTCCACCTCTGGACTTTATTATTTTTCCAGAACCTGAGTGTTGCGTTTTAACAGATCAAACTTCATTATATGCACATTGTTGGTTCCTTGCCTCAGGCAGATGCACTCCCGTCACTCCGACTTCGAAGGAAGCCCTCCAGTCAGCATCCTGGCCACCTTTACTTCCCAAAACTTTACCTGTTACCCATTTTAGGCTAGGTCCACATGGGAACCAAGGTTCTTTTGAAAAAAAAAGTCTGGCTCCAGTCATGTTTGAACCCACAACCTAAGGATCTACAGAAAAGTGTCTAGCTGCTACACCATGGTGGCTCCCCTCTGTAGGCGGATTTTGAAAATAAACCTGGACTTCCGGTTTCATCCGGCCTAAATAAAACACAGAATGTTTTGAGAAGTAAAGGCAGCCAGCATGATACTGCTTGTAACAGCAGCCACCGAGTGCCATTTGGTCTGTAAAAATCTACAAATTGCATTCAAAGTCAGACACAACTGTGAATATTTTGAATCTCAGTTGTATTTATGCATTAATGGGTGACTCCTTTAATCTGCTAGGTAAAGGGATGTTTTTGACTGAAGAGATGGCTGATAAGGCCAATCCTAGCACTGAAAGTTCTTACACAGCATATTTTTAGATTGTCCTTGAAAGTGTTTATTTTGTTTGCCTTCAGTGAAATTTCCTTAATGTAGGTCACCATCAAAGATTCTTTTAGGTAGCTTTGGTCTGACACGTGGTTTACATGACCTGATCAACGTAACTGGGGTTGTGTAGATGCTGGGTGGGCCATCGAATTTGAAGATGCAGTACAGCAGCCACTTGAGTGTCTTCATGCTCAGTGTATCCAGAAGGAGTTGATTGGCATTTCTTCTTTCTTCAACCTGCAACCTGTTTTTGCATTTAGTACCCATTTCCAACAGGCGGTTCATCGTCCCTGACTGCCTCGTGTCAGTCTCTACAGTGCAGGGCATTTAGTGTGTTTGCTCTGTCCGAACTTCTTCCTTCACCAGCTACTGCAGTCACCGTCAGACTGTCATTTCATTTTGGTTTATCGCCACGATAGTTTCTCAAGGTGGGACTTCTGGATGTTGTTAACCCTTTTTAGTCAGAGTGTATGATGTATGACAAGCTGGATGTGTCGAGGAACAGACAGATCATTACGGTCCGAGGAGAATGGCACTGCAAGGGGTTATGGGCGACGCTCGACATTCATGGGAAAAGCGAGACGGATGTACAATCAGACAGTTACTGGTACCATCAGAATTTTAATTCTTCACTTGCTGCTGAAGATAGGGACGGAGCGCTTATGGGGGTGTTTGAGTGCTTTGATGTTGATTCTTTATTCAACAGAATTTCTAGTCAGAGTTTGCTGGTAAACTAGTCTTGCTTATGATAAGGAAAGTATTCAGTGTATAACAGGAAATTATAATTTACATAATCACAGAGCTCTGACTGTTGAATGTTTGTGTAATATTTTTTTCAGAAGTGATGAGGAGTCTGATGAAGATGTTGGAGACATTTTCACTGATGAAATCAGCGAGTTCACTGATGCCAGAAATAAAGTAAGAATTTAAAAACACTGCTTTACCATTGTAAATATAAAATAATGTGGACACAAACAACACATTGCAGTTTATTGCCTGGCAGGTTTTGCTTTAGCTCACACACTTGTCAAAACAAAAACATATCTCCACCAAGTCTCCCACACCTGAAAGTGTACCTAAGTATATCAAGATTTTAAAACCTCTTCTTTGGCATACAATACCATTAACTCTTTGAGGCCCACGCAGCGGTGTGAGCATTGTTTGAGAAGTTTCGTTTTACCCAAACACTGCTAAAATTGTCAATCGTGCGCCCTGTACATTTGCTTCACACACGGCTGTGTACTTGTTTTGAATGTTCGGAAGTACAATTAAACTATTCAGGGAAAAGTCACTCTGCCAAAATCCTTTTAGTTTCATTAATTATCTATGCCACACACGCGTAATTTGAACAGATTTGCAGCAACATTTTTTTTCAACAGTACATTTTCCTAAGTTCATTTTTGAGTGCCATAAAAACCAATGTTTTAACCACATGTACAGGTCGCAACACGCGTCTTTCTGCGGCCGAAGCTCTGAAATTGTTTCAGTCAGATGTTTGTAATTCAAATAATAATAATGAAAATTTAGATTTGTCAAAAAGCGATTTGGAGGGTATATTTTCATCAGCAAAGCTGAATGATCAGCTGTTATGAATCTAGCGATTCTGATGAGTTTACACAGACAATGTTCCATTACTACTGTATTATTGGTGTAAGAAAATTAAAGTGCTCCAAACAAAGAGACAGTACTATACTATGGCTAAGCTACACTCTGAAATCATTGCAGCTACAGTCTGTACATACTGTACAAAGTAAATAATAAATAGTGTGTGTTATGGCCCTTTTTCTGCCATTTTTTTCTCTGAAATTTTGCTTAGCACTCTGTGAGAACTAAGAGCCCTTGATTGCTAACCTAACCGAGCAATATATTATAACTTTATAATTTGTTAGGAAATTGAACAAGTTTTGTTCTCAAATTTGGATATTTACTACTTTTATGGCCGCAAAACAGTAAGTGAAAAATGTATATGTAAAAAGTTTTTATTGTAAAATTAACACCTGCTGAATTCTTTTTTCCTACTAACTATAACAAAATTAAACTAACACTTATCATCAGATTCAAAATGTACATTAGTTTCTCTTAAAAAAAAAATACTTCTATAGGGATTAGAAGTATATTACATTCTCTATTGCCTTTCGTGTACTCCACCCCCTCTGCCATTTTTGTAAAGGGAAATAATGTGGGCCAAGTCTGTCTAAATTCATGGGCCAGAAAGAGTTAAGGTGCATTGCTGCAGATATCACCTGCCTCTGTTCATCTCTGTGATTGTCCTCTTTCCAGTGTTTGTAGATTTGCCTGGATATTATCTCTCTGCTGCCTTCTTGGTCTACCTTGTGGTCTGTTCCCTTTCATCTGTTTTGTATATGTAGTTTTTGTTTGCAGTCTCTAAACCACATTGTGTTCAAACCATTAAAGAATATGGATGATATCTATACACATCCAGTTTCGTCCTTTTTAGGATGACATTTTTTGTTTTTTGAAGCCCTGGCTTTTGCGAGGGGCCGCAATATAGGCAGGCCATAAATGTGGCCAATTGTCTGAACGCGGTTTCTGGGACCTCTCCACGGTGATCCTCATCCACATGGTGGCACTTTGTGTCATCGAGTGTTTATCGCTTGTGTGATGTCCTGGTGGGGTAGAAAGTCAGTCAGTCAGTCAAAGAATATGGATAAATCCATATGTAATTGTAATTTCTGCTTTCACCATCAAATTAATATGCTTTATTTTAACACTTTCAGACTGACTTAGATGTTTACAAGAAAGCCAGTGACGATGACGAAGAAGTAAGAACCAGGCATAAATTGTTTAGCAAAGCTGTTTAATGTTACGATGCAGCTTGTTGTTATTTAAAAAAATTTTTTTATGTGTTAATTTTAATTATGCAACAACCGTCCGGTGCTGAAACAACTAACACCACTGTTGATACATCGAAGAATACTTTTGTCTACCAAAGCACATTTAATCACTATTTTTGTGGCCAGCTTTTTGCTACCAGTGTCAAACCTGGACACTGGTGACAAGTAATAAGTGCAAAATCATAACATCTGAAATGTCTCAAAAAAGCTGATGCGAGTCACAAGAACAGATAAAAATAAAAATTAGATTAGGACTGAAATTAGAAAACTAGAACTCATACAAGGCACTGAAGAGCAACAAATACAATGGTCTGGCCATCTAGTGAGAATGCCCCAGTAGCAGCTGCCACAGAGCTCAAAGAAGCAATAATCAACACAGCAAGGAAAGACCATGCAACAACAAAAAAATGAGATGACTATCAAGGCCAGTCTTAAAGAAAGACAAGTGAACTTATACAGTGCATTAGAGAGAGCATGCAGAAGATCTTTACACCTCTACTCCCCAACCCACTACTTCAATGAGGTAACTGGAGAAAGAAAAGAAGTTAAAGCATTGGAAATTATTTCAGTTGTTGAATCATCTTTCTGAGTCGGCATTATTTTTCGCGGAGGTATTACAATCCTGTATATTCATACTTACTTAGTCGCTCCTCTTGTACCTTGGGGTGTCAAGGTTTGCCAGAGAGATCTCCAGACGTCTCTATCAGCAATTTTCTTTCTGGCTTTGTTCCATTCCAGTCCTCTGTCAGTTAATTACTGTCGGAAGTTGT
Organism: Candidula unifasciata; assembly: GCA_905116865.2. NCBI lineage: Eukaryota > Metazoa > Mollusca > Gastropoda > Stylommatophora > Geomitridae > Candidula > Candidula unifasciata. The sequence continues at coordinate 1,028,548 of CAJHNH020005779.1, read as the reverse complement.
CTTCTCAGCGCACTCTGGGTTGTCCTGGAGGTCTGGTTGCCTGGTTCTTAGCTTCTTATGCCTGCCATGGTGGCCGATTTTCTCCCATTCTGCATACATGTACAAACCATCGTAACTGACTGATCCACTAGGGTTTGTAAGGGTATCAAGATCTTGACGTATTGTCTGATTGTGGACTTTGTGGCTTTTTGTGAGCTGTTGTCTTTGCCCATGACTCACACCTGTAGGTCAGGACTGGTACATAGGTAGAGCAGTAAACAGCCATTTTGGTCCTCTTGCCAATTTCTCTTTCTGTATATTCATCCATAACATAAAATGTGGGACAAACTGACATGGATGATCATCTCCTTCACCGCTTCCATTCTCCAGTTGAATGTATCAGTTCTTCAGTGTTCACTTTGATATGCTCACACTCTTTCTAAATAAAGTTTGCTATCATCTTTTCAGTCGTTAGTAGGTGATTCACATTTTTTCCCCTGTTTCCCAGGACCTGATTTGATGTGTGAAGTATGTCAGTGTAACTTCTGTTTCTCTAACTTTTCTGAGATTATTTTTAATTTACAGTGTTTCAGTTCATGTGCTTTCTTGTAACGGAATGTATTTTTTGCTTTATATCTCTTTTTTTTTTGTTAATCTTACTAGGTGCTCCAGTCTAATTCAGCTTTTCCCTTCTCATGATGTTGAGTGTCTTCTTTTGATGTTAAAAAAAAAATGTGTTATTGTGACTTATCTGTTGTCTGAATATGTAGATGTTCATTATCTACATCATACATTATGTTTTCTATGTATGCTACAGGAAGAAATTTTCGGCTTGGTGGATGAAGATGATGAAAGTGATGAGGAAATCGGGGAGTGGACTAAACGATTGAAGCAGGTGAAATTTCAGGCAAAACTTGACAAGAAGAAAGATGTTTCGGGTATGTCTCAGTCTTGGAAAGTAATTGCTTATGAAAACTCAGTGACTGTTTCGTTACGTCTGTAAAGTATGATGTTGGTTTATTAAGTCGAAACATCTGACACCTGACAAATTGCAGGTTAAGATGGTTTATTTTTGCCGATGACAGAAATAACAACTCAGTTTACCAGGGAAATTGTTTGAGGCAAAAGTAGCCTTTTGTAGGATGCAGACACATACCAGTCAGAAGATGTCAATCATGATGAGAAAGTATTTTAACATTATATAATTGAAACCATTATTTGCACAGTAAACATGGTTAATAAGCAGAAAAAAACAAACTACAAATTTTTTTTTTTGCAATTGGAAGTATTTCTGAAAAAAAAAATGAAAAGAATATCATGGACTATTTTTTAAAAAATGAGGCGGTCTTTCTCAAGGCAAATGTTGAATTAAGAATCAACATCACAGCACTTGGGACACCCCATAAGAGCTCTGTCCCTATCTTCAGCAGCAAGCGAAAAATTAAAATTCCGATAGTACCTGTAACTGTCTGATTGTATATCCGTCTCGCATTTCTCCTTAGTGTTGAGCGTCGGTCCTCGGCACTGTTCACTCTCTCCCAAAGGGCCCTCACAACATCCAGCTTGTTCACCACCAAGTGGTGCAGAACCGACCAGTCTGTCTGCCCGCTCATTTTCCAACACAGTGGAATAACGTGGAGAAAATATCTAAAGTATGCTAACTGCCCAGGACCTCTGAAGTGATGCTTGCCACTCTGCACGGAGCATGCCTGTCTTCACCTGTCTCAACATGCTCCGTGGTGAGTCGGTTACAATGATGACGTGTGTACAGCTGATTCTCAAGCCAACAGAAGGCAGCAGTGACTGCCTACACCTCCATTCTTAAACTAGACAAGTCAAATGAAGCCATATATTGGTTAAAGAAATTCAATGTAGACAGTCAAGATTGTTTGCACTTGTTATGAGAAGAAATAAACTAAATCACTTGCTGACAACTGGCAAGCTTGGTGGAAAAAGCACAAAAAAAAAAAAGGATAAATAAGGAACCATGACATTTACCCCCAGTAAAGCATATACTCACAATATCAACTCACACCAGGCCATCCTAATGTTTGATGATGCAAGTAGATTTGCCCCATATCCTCCCCTTCATTTTAATTTCCCTCTCTAATTCCCTTCTCTGTATATTTACAAAAACAAAAAACAAAAAAAAAACTCTGCTGTTATTCCTTTTACCTAGCCGGTTCAAATGCAAGAACATTCAAATTATTTTATCATGTTTTCTCAGTGGTGTCCTGTCCATCTCCAGCATCTTTTCCTCACCTCTTGAGTAATAGAAATCAGTTTGTTTAGTTCTCTCCCGAATCTTCATATGAGTTATTTTTGTGTGTGTGTACCATTTAATTCTGTCGGTTCTGAGGAGGCACCAGTTAATGAATGTTTGCAACTTATTAATAATTGTTTTAGTTGTTCATGTTTCTGCTCTATACACCAGTACTATAGTTTCCATGATTATTACAAATCAGGGAGACCTTGAGAAGATAGTTTTTCTTTCTTTAACCGATGATAGCCATTTCAAACCTTATCAAATGTGTCCTATTTTTGGGGGACATTAACAACAAAAAATCTGCCTAGTTACTTTTACTATATTTAATTGGCATGTGTGTGATTATGTAGTTTTTATATTGTTTAAAAAAAAAAAAAAGTCACTTCAGTGTTAATGCATTTACTTTTTGTAATAGTGTTTCTAGAGTGAAGGAATATTTTAATCATGGATCCACGATTATGATTTACTTGACTGACATTTTCCTCCATTATAGATGCCCCAGAAAAGTCTTGGGGTAACAAGAGGACTGCCTTCTATGGATCTGGAGTGAGGCGAAAGCCGAAACAAGCATGTAAGTCAACACTAATGTTTTTGCCTGCAGAGCTTTTAAGATGTAGATAACTTTAGTGCATTGCATTTAAAAAATGTCTATATTAGAGACACCTCATCACAGACATCAGGAGGAGACAGTCATCATGTTTTGGCTATGTTAAGAGAAGAGGGAAAATGGAACATGTTGTGACCACTGAAAAGATCCGTGGAAGGAGGGATAGAGGAAGACAATGAGAGAAGATTCTTGACAGTCTTGTTGCATGGCATGGAGGTGTGTTAGCGCACAAATTGATACATGCTGCAGGAGAGGCATGATCGCCCGCACACCAGTCGGCAAGGCACATGATGATGATGATATTAAAAGCAGCATTTTTTCTCACAAATGACAATCCCACCACTTGCATTATAGACAATAGCCTACCTTCTACATTTACTGCATCTGGTCCTTTGATGTTAGTTGCAGTAAAAAAAATTTGTTGTATAAAGAAAAGCATTTTTTTTTAATGAACAGCCTGACTGTTGTTTAATGTAGACAAGGTATTATAAAATTTGCAGCCACCTGAACTATCATCAAATATTTTTTAGTCCAAACATGTACATTATTGACTTTTAACTGTCCAAACCAAGGCATAGTTTGTAAGCATTCTTCTGTAAAATCACATCTCTTAAGACCTTCAGGCATTTTATGGTTTGTTTACAACAATATACTTTCAGTAAAAATAGTGATGTTCTTTTTTAAACGTATATTTTTGTTGTTGCTTTAATGCAGATTATTGTTATTTGACTTGTTATTATCAAAATTTCACAAACATTTCACCTATAACTTAAAAAATTGATAATTTATATATTAGATCTATTGTTTAATTGAGTAATACTATAAATATTGTAAAATTAAATTGAAAGATACTGTAAGCAAATATTTGATTGGATGATATATAGATATGCCAGATAGCATTCAGTTGAATGATAGTGTAAATATTTTAAATCTCTCTCTTGATTATATTTCATACGCCTGTTAGATTTGGTATTTCCCTTATATGTGTTCTGATCCCCCCCCCCCATTTTTGGGGGAATTAATATGCTCCTGCTGCACCCTAGCAAGCATATGGTAGAAGAACTCGATAAATTTACCAATATAACCTGCTGGTTTTAATACTTAAGATTCCTTTGTGGGTTCCGGGGCCCCATTGTGGGGAATGCAAGAATAAACCCACTGCTTTTCCAACAAGTATATGTCATAGGAGTCGACTAACTGGGGGCTTCCTTCGAAGTCAGAGTGCATATTCCTGAGCAACAAGAAGCAACCAGCTGTACGCAAATAAGCCAGTAAAATGGATATATACACAAAACTCAGGCCCTGGCACAAAACCAGAGTCCAAGTGGTCAAACAACCAGGACTTTCTGCCGGAGCTTACAGCCCGTGAACAAAGAAACAGAAAAATACTTAAGACTTTGCAGCCATGTGTACAGAACATTTAAGGTTGGGTATATAGGCACCACAGAAAACTGAACATATACTACAGACATGCACTACAGAGAACCCAGGTTTGGCCACTTGGCATTCTAATCTTTTTCTTTGCGTTCACCAGCTGTGAACTCTGGTGGAAAGTTCTGGTTTTTCGTCCACTTCTGGGCTGCAGTCCTGTTCCAGAACCTGAGTGTTGCATGTGCATTAATTTGACAGATCTGACACATTTGTGTGCAGACTGTTTGTTCCTTGCCTCTCAGGCAGATGCAATCCGACTTAGAAGGAAGCTCCCAATCAGTTGACTCTTAGACATACATGTGGGTAGGTAGTGGGTCTTTTTTTTGTTTTCCCTGTAAAAAGGCCCCGGAACCCACACGGGGGTGGCATTCTCATAAAAATCAAGCTGTTTAAAACAATGGAAGACATGCATAGCACCGTAGACTCCTTACAGGCCTGAAGCCTTCTCATCTGAAAACCACTGGCAGAGAGAATGAAAAGAAGAAGATACCTACTGATGCCAGTACATTTTTTTAAGAGTGAAAATCAAACCCTTTCTGTATCAAGGATTATGACAGATGTTCACTAAATCTCTGAGCCACAGAGCTGCATTCTTCTGTGGAGTAAATCCAGATCCTTGTCTTGGCAGGTAAACCCACCACAGATACTGCAGTTACTGCCGGTATTTACCAATTTTGCTGTGAGGCAGGGGGTTTTTAAACCTGACCATGTAGAACTGCATGACTAGTGCTGTGGCCATGGACCGTGCAGTTATGATTTTATTTTTCGCCCCCCCCCCCCACAGAAAAATCTGCAACCTTACCGAGGATTTGAACCTGGGTCTATCTGAATATATATATATATGTATGCATTGTATACTTTTACTGATTTTACCGATTTTTCTTACAGCAAGTGACGAAGATGACGAGTGGACTATGGAGGAGAAAGAAATTGAGAAGCTGCAGCAAAAGTTGGATGAAGACATTGATGAGGAGGACTTTCTCCTGCCATCACTTATTCAGGTAACAGTTAGGAGTGCCATCTGCCTTTTACTGAAATCCGTTTAAGGAATGCAAAGAAAAGCCTGTTGTAATCTATCACACACTTTGTTGTAGTGGTTATGAAATTAAAACAGCATCAGAGTGCTGTCTTCAAGAACCGAACCAACCTTCATTGGATACTGGCCCATTGTGGTATCCCTAAAAATGAAAAGGCAGACAAACTTGCAAAGACTCCTGGGAACCTGGAGCAGCCTGGCCCAGCTCAGAACTTCAAAGAGGCAGATACGCTCCTAATACCATGAAGACATTGTACAGAGAACAACAATAATTACAGACCAAAGCATAACAGTATAAACAGACTTGGCAGAAATGTTCAGTGTGAGTCAGTATTATACATCAAATGATAAGGATAAATCGGGTAACTTTTCTTGGTACCAGAGGACACTTAAATAAGTTATTAATCAGTGCATGAATTGTTCTTTAGTACTGTAAAGGTCAATGAGGAAGTTTACATGAAACCCCAAACGAGAAATTGCAAAAATAACATTTTAGTGATTGACCCAAACACCAAGTTACAGAATTGTATAAGATGAATTGTGAAGAAATGCTGGGAAAACATTAAGTAGTTAGGTAAGGTAGCAATTTATTTATATAATACGTCTCATCTCGTCTTGATCTTCTTCTTGTACCTTATGTGGTAATTTATAAGAAAGTGCCTGTTTGTGTGCTTCATAGATGGGGATTCCTGGGGACTCTGTTATTCCCTCTGTCCATCGTTTTCATGGTTGGCCTTTTCTTCGCTTTTTGCCTGGTCTGTACATCATTGCTTGATGTGGTATACTGTTTGATGGCATCCGTGGCCAAACCATTTCAGTTGTTGTTTTCTAATGAAATTCAAAGCTTCCACTACGCCCATTTTTCTTCAGAATTATTACAGGGGATTACTTTTACTGCTCGAAGAAACAACAAAATATTCATATATTTGTATAGAGGAAATCAGTATATCTTGAGAGCATATTTTTCCACATACCTGAATAATATGGTATTTTTATCAGTAGAACTAAGCATATCTGATTAGAATATATATAAAGTACCAGAGATTATCATAAAGAATCATATGTACAGGTAAGAACCCTTTTTCATGCCAGGCTAGATCAACCTGGGAGCCAATGTCATTTAAAAAAAAGTCCGGCCTTGTCAGGACCCCACCCAGAACCTTCCAATTTGCTAGCAAACGTCTAGCTGCTGCACTATGATGGCTCCTGTAAAGAACCATAGCATATCATAAATTAACCCTGAAATAGAGCATTAAAAAAAAATAAAGAGTATCACATGAACCATTAAACATCACGAAAGCTATTCAGTATCTCAAAAAACCATAGACTGTTTTATGCGTTTAAAGCAGATGCAAGCTGTTGACTTTGCCATGACTACTCCCTGTTCACCTTTGGCCATGGAACAGTGATAAGCATTTTATCTGGCTTTTGTTAGCACTTGAGAAGAGCGATTATGAGCATGATACATTTGTCATTAAGCTGGAAGCACGACTAACTGACTAAAGAACCATAGAATACCACAGAAAGCTTTAATTCTCTCTGTAACTACTGACACTTGCTTTTGTTTAAGTGGTCTCAAATGTGTCTTAATGATATCACTTACGTTCCATACATTCTCATTTTTATGGCATCAGCTGTATAAATTTGTCATATTGATATCACTCATGATTCATACATTCTAATTTTGATGGCATCAACTGTCTAAATGTTTCTTAGTGTTATCACTCGTGTTTCATACGTTCTCGTGTTCCATACACTCTCATGTAGTTACATTATTTTACATTTTACAGAAACCAAAAGCAGCAGAGCAAAGTGAGCTGACAGTCAGGAGAGACTTGAATGATCAAGAGAAGGAAGAGGTGGAGTTTTGTTTCTGTCTTTTTCTCCTTCTTCTTCTCTTCCACCTTGTACCTCAGCGAAGTGTCGGGGGAGATGTAACATTCGTTGATAAGCTCTGTCAAGATCACTATTAAGAATGTTCATTTCTGTAAGGCTGTTCTTAATGCCATCACTCCATTTTTTCTAGGTCTTCTACTCGCTTTATACCTTTTGTAACGTGTTAGTATGGATCGCTGTGGCAGATAGTACCAGGGCGTACTTGTTAGGTGTCCAAACCACTTCATTTGTTGTTCTTTGATGACTGGCTTTATTCATAGCATTCGTCTGATTTCGTATTCTGTCTTTCCTTGAAATACTTTGTTTCTATATATGTGTAACAAAAATAATTTGTGATTGTGGTAATTAAATGTCTGGGCAACCGCTACTATCAACATTTACAGAGAAGATGACGCTATATTGGACACATTCTGAGAAGAGACAGAGAATCACCAGACAGGCACTGAAATGGGAAACAGAGGGACCAAGAAAACTAGAACGTCCAACCTAAGTGGCTGATGTGATCTTGACCATATCTTCCATGCCATGATAATAGACTATCCAGCTTTCTTTCTCATAGTCTCTCTCTTCCCCTTCAACTTTACTGTTTCTGCAATGTATTCCATCTCCCCCCCCCCCTTTTTTTTTTCCCATTCTAGGTGTGCTATATGAATGTGGATAGTCTACTTCTGGTGCGGGTAATCAGTTCTCTTTGTGAATTACATTCACTCAAGACTTCTGTATTATGTTTTTTGGGTGCTGCCAGTCAATATGGTGGACAGGCTGGTTTACTCTTTATAGTCTGAGCAAGTTTTTGCTTCATTTTCCTTCATAAATAGACTGAAAAGATATAGTTTTGTTAGCCAACAACTGATCTGTTGTAACTGCTGCTTTCATTAACGATGAACTGCATTTTTAATGTTAGACTGTTGGCACTTCTGACGACTGTCTTATGACATCCGCAACGGAGAATACCTATCTGATTTAGCAAAATTGTTGGATGACATTCACAACAGAGGATACCTATTTGATTCAACAAAATTATTGAATGACAATAACAGGATACCTATCTGATTGAACAAAATTATTGGATGATATCAACAACAGAAGATACTAACTTACCTGATGACAACCTAAAAAAAAAAAAAGATGTTAAAAAAACCAGAATAACTGCCTGTGTTTATCACTTTTGTGACGGTGTTGAACACGAGTGTGATTAGTGATTAGAAAGGATTATCATCACAGCACCCCTGACAGATCCATCAGTGTTCAGATTTCCCCCACAAGTGTCTTAAGTCTGAGGAATTATGGTTGAATGACGAGTGCCAGGGTCTATACATGTTAGGATTTAATTTTTGCCCTGACAGAAATCAATCCATGATCTTTCTGAAGATTTCAACCTGGTTCTCCTGAATGAGACACCATCTCTCTGGGCAAGGTTCTGGAAATTATTTTTTTTTTAAAACCTAAATCTGATAAAAAAGGAAAGAATGCTGCATGATAAGACAGTTTTATAAATGCATAAATTCGTTATCTAGATGTGACTACTAAGGAAATTATAGACATGAAACAGGTTCTGATGCATGTTTTAGCTTTGTATGCATATCTAACTTGAGTTACTTTGTAGATCTTTTAATTTTTTCCCTCTCTAACATACCAGATGAATAAACAGCTGCATCCAGAGGCTGAGCCACTGAGACTGGAACTCAACAAATGTGTGAGTGCTTTCATAATTCATTCTTTTTGTCGTTTTTTTGTTAGCATTGGCCCCCCCCCCCCCTTTCCCCTCTTTATCCTCTTTGTTTTTATTTTTTCCCCTCTCTATATTCCGCTTTGTCCCTCGCTTTTATCTTGTTAGCAAGCACTTTCTACTACAACTTTCACCTTCTGAATTTTAGTTCCCCATGGGCGTTCCACCGCTCTTTTATGAGAGAATAGATCAGCCGACCCCCTATGCTTCCTCAACAAACATGTCATAGAAGATAATTAAGAGTAGACTGAAAGGTGCAGATATCACAGCATAGCTGTAAACCACAGCACAACCTGTCGGCTGCCCTTTTATGGGCTAATACAGAAGAATGAAAAAAAAAGATTGTTTCAGATTCTATTTTTATTTGCAATAAATAACAAGATTAAAAAAAAACATTCAATTAGTACAAAAACAAGATGACACAAATGCTGCAACATCAAACATTTCAATTTGAAACATGAACATCCCTGTGTGGGTTCTGGACTCCATTCTAGGATGAAAACATTCATCCACCGCCTTCCTAACAGGCATGTTATACAAGGCGACTAATTGGGGGGATTTTCCTTCAAAATAGTGCATCTGTCTAAGAGGCGAAGAACTCACAGTCTGCATACATGAGATGGAAATGCATGCAAATTTCAAGACCAAAGTTTAGGAATGGATGAACAACTATAACTTTCTGCTGGAGTTTACAGCCGGTGAATGCTAAGAAGAAAACAAAAACAGACATAACTGAATTATAGTATAATAAGGTTATACATCCATAAACAAAGAACATGAAAACATACATTGAAGTTTAAACTTCTGAATTAGCTATCCAACAGATCCAGTTATGGCATAATTATTGTTTCGTTTGCAGATGGAAGAACTTGAAAAACTAATAGGCAAGAAAGGTTGGAAGATTGAGAGCAGGGACACATGTTTTCGGCTGTAAGTCACATTTGTTATGTAGGATCTGTAGACTAGTAACTGGTCATCTGTATAGGTTGTATGCACATGCAGTCACCCTGAAGGACTCATTTACACTCTCTGTATGGTGAGAGATATATGTTTGTCAGCTGTTGTGTAGGATCTGTAGACTAGTAACTGGTCATCTATATACATTGTATGTACATACAGTCACACTAAAGGACCCATTTACACTCTCTGTGTGGTGAAAGATATATGTTTGTCAGCTGTATATAGGATCTGTAAACTAGTAACTGGTCATCTGTATAGGGTGTATGTACATGCAGTCACCCTAAAGGACTCATTCACCTCCCTGTGTGGTTTTTAGCTGTAAACAACATGCCAACCTCTCTTTTAAGGATGATATGCTAAAGAAGACCTTGGTACCTTGTGTTCTTGCATTTTTTAAAGAATCAATTGAAGCAAAAATGTTGATGTTCTTGCTTGTCAGCAGAGTTTCCTTGGTTTCATTAGTGTTGCTATATTTTTAGACCAGTGTGTACTTCTGGTGACCATGCCTCATCAGATGGGTGTTGGAAAATATTCACAGGGCTAAAAGAAGACCTTAAAAATGGGAAACTTCCAAGAATGATAATTTAACCCTTTAATGCTGTGGAAAACCCACAATAATAAAATGAAAACGATGCACAAAAACGTTTAATTTGCACATTAGGACATTTTATTTAAAATGCTGTTCGGGCATATGAAATCCAACTATCATCATGCATGGATACAGCAACACACTGACATAACCACACACGCAAGTGGTAATTTCTGATGAAGTGCTTTGGCAGAATTAGTGGATTATCTACATTCACATTTGTAGAAGATGAGTGGGCAGTGTGCACCATGTAGATTTAAAAAAAAAATTTATATTTTTGGCACCAAACAGAAAAACCTGGACTAATGCAGCAGTTTTTTGCCAATGATGTCAATGGCATTGAAACATGTGCTACAGCAATTGATTTAAAGGATGCATACGACAGAGTAAATTTGTTTCTTTCTTATCTGGATCTCTACAGCTCTCTTTCAACGGAAAGTAGTTTTTAGATGTGGCATTTGGTCTTCTGAACCTACAGCTGTACATCCTGACATGCTACGGGGATCACCATTATCTCCCGTGCTGTTCAGTGTTTACACAGTGAACAGATCACAGGACAGGGGAAGACACTGTCGTATGCTGACAACATTAGGGTAAAGATATAGAGCAGGTTGCTGGAGAATCACAAACAGAACTCAACCGCATAATCAATTGATGGTGTGGAGAGGCTGATGCATTGTTCAATCCAACAAAGGCAGCAGTGACATGCTTTTCTTTGGATAACCATATTGTTAACACTCCTGCGCCAACTGTAAGTCTGTGCTCAGAGAATGTGGAAAGAACGCAGGCAATGAAATAAGCTTGGATCGTAGTCTTTCTTATACTGAGCACATAGACCAGGTGATAATAAATACCAAGCAGGGCTTGGCTGCGATGAGAGTGATGGCGGCTGCAAACTGAGCAGCAACATCTTCTGTCAGCGATAAGCAGGCAGATAAAACACGGTGCAGGTCTTGATTTTTGAGAATTCTGTAGAGGGGGATGCTGTCATTCACACTGATGGGTTTGTGGTTTGCCACATGAGAAGCTCATGGGCTTTTGTGGTTCATATTGGAGTTATAATTCTTATACATTGCTGGAGACACAGACCTTAACCCATGTATGGTTTCTCTGTGACTCATTGAGTACGCTCAGGAAAATAGAGATGGTCTAGGTGCGAAGACAGTGGTTGGAATCTCTGAGGCAGTCGGGGTTGTGCGTATGAGTTTCATATTAATGCCAGGGCACACAGGGATGCAAGGAAATAAGCAATCTGATAGGCTTGCAGGTAAAGCTACCATAGCAGGCTGATGTGTCATGAACAATGCTGCTTGACCTAATGTTCTACAAGAAGTGAGACATTTGAGAGAACCAAGGGATTCACTGAATCTGCAACCATGACCAGACTTTAAGAAGAACATGTTAAAAGGGGTGTGGTCAGACAAAAGCACTGCAGGAAGCAAAGAAGAATAAGAAACCAACACAGAACTGATGTCGTGAGCCGCTACACGCTGCAGGATTTACCGAGCAATAAATCTGAGCACTTATGGACTGAATGATTTGATGTGCAGTAAGGATAATCTGTCAACTAACTTGTTTGGCACTGTTGTTTATGATGTAATAAGTAATCATGTTTTCTCTCCCTGTCTTGACAGCATTCAATATATTACGCTAGTGTATTGATCTACTGCTGTCCACATAAACCCCACCAACAAACCTGTTAAATTCGCTAGTGTATTGATCTGCTGCTGTCCACATAAACCCCACCAACAAACCTGTTAATTTCCTCTTGCACCCAAATGCCTTGGCATAAAAATTAAATGGATAAAACATTTTCATCAAAGACTCCAGTCACTCTTTTTGAACCCAGCCCACTAATCTTTCTGAGTATGCTGTTTGTATCATTGAGCAAACTTGTCAAAGTGAAAATCTATGCCTTCAGCATGGCTATTTGATGTAAGTACTGCCATGACCTCCATAGTCGGACCACTTTTTCCTAATGGTTACTGGCTGTAAACTCTGGTGGCAAGCCCTGGTTGTTTGTCTTTTTTCTGGACTTTGATCTTCTTCCATGACTTGAGTTTTGTGTGCACATCTGTTTTACACGTGTGGCTTACTTGAGCAGACTTTGCTTCCTCACCACTGAGGTAGATGTAGTCCGACTTTGAATCAAATATCAGGGTGCTTTTCTCCTAGGAAAAAAAAAAGCTTTGGCCCTATCTACATTTGCCAGGCTCTCAGCAGCGAACCTGTTTCTAGGATGATAAAGGAGAGGTGTAGATATGCCTTGAACATTATAAGCCCTCATTGTGGTACACCACCACATTTGGTTCAGCAACCCAATCATTAATATTAACATTAATTAATAATATTAACAAATTATTTTATACTCTCGCATGTCATGTCTTATCATGTCACTGATGATCACATTTTTTTAATGTATGTAGACTGGCAGCGAATATTGCCTTCTATCTGCATCTGATTGAGAACAACGAAGATTGCCGTGGACACCCTGTCTTGAAAAGAATCATTCAGTGGAAGAAAGTAAGTATTTGCTGTTGCTTGATGCTGTGTTTTTTGTCAGTTTTACAGGGTCACATTTCTTCTTGTTTCATTTGTTTTGTTGCTTGTGTCATCTTTGTTGCTTCTTTCCTCATTCCTCTGTACAGTCCTTTGTATTTTAGTTACTGTGTGAATATAAAGGGATTTGATACAAAATGAAATAAGTAAAAACCAGCTGCTACTCATTAGAAAGTTGTTTCATCTATAGTTTAGGCATTCTTAGTCCTGGAGGTGATTATTATCCAGCACAGTTTTATTTCATTTACTCATTGAGATTATTCATATTTCCCCCCCCCCCCCCCCCCCCCCCCCCCCCCCCCCCTCCCTCTTTTTGCCCTTGCCTTCTTGCTTATTTCGTTTCATATCATAGCCCTTTTTATTCATATTTTCCCAAAATTCTTTGTTTCATATTGATCTTTAATTTTGTATTAGTTTGGTTGTCTTGTCCGTTAAAGTTTTCCAGTTACCGTTTGTGCTGTATTTAGTACTCCGTTGATAAAGTCTTTGGTCGAAACATTTGGTTGTGTTTGTATGCTTCTTTTCCATTCCCTCCGTTGAACTTTCTGGTCTCATTTTGTGTTATATTTAGCATAGGTTACATGTGTGTCTATTTGTTGGTTTCCTTCCACAGCATTTAATAATCAACCTACGCACATTCAGTCACTGGTCACTACACTGAATAGAGGCGATTAAGTGGTAAAGAATCACTAACGTGGAGCTTTACTAATGTGGAGCTTTACTAATGTGGAGCTTTACTAATGTGGAGCTTTACTAATGTGGAGCTTTACTAACGTGGAGCTTTACTAACGTGGAGCTTTACTAACGTGGAGCTTTACTAACGTGGAGCTTTACTAACGTGGAGCTTTACTAACGTGGAGCTTTGCTAACGTGGAGCTTTGCTAGTGTGGAGCTTTGCTAGTGTGGAGCTTTGCTAGTGTGGAGCTTTGCTAACGTGGAGCTTTACTAACGTGGAGCTTTACTAACGTGGAGCTTTGGGAGAGAAATAAACCGATTCACGTGAATCAGGAAGGGAAAAAAAAGGATGGCGATGTTGGATAGGACACACATTGAGAAAACCTGAGAACAGTATAACTGGCAGGACTTTACACTGGAACCCACATAGGCAGAGAAATAAAGGCAGTCCAGAAATACTTCAAGGGAGCTGGAGAGAAGTTAAAAAGATGGAGCGGACGCTAGGTGTGCTGCATGCAGTATCAAAGGATAGGACAGAATGTGTTGGCTGAGGGCATATGCTCATTTAGGTGGTTAAATGACAGGAGAAAAAGAAGGCAGCACATTTTAAGGTCATTTCTTATTCTTCTTTGCGTTCTGTTTCCTATGCTCAGGTCAGACCATCTGGTGGGTTGCCTCTATGAATTCGCATGTCAGTAGTAGGTCCTTTATGGTTCCCCATAGCGCGCTCTGCACACTTTGCTCTTGAGGCCAGGTGTCTTTTCGAAGTTGTAGGTAGAGAGTGCAGGTCTGCAGAATGTGCTCAGGTGTTTGTGGTTCTGTTTGACAGGCACACTGTGGGGACTGTACAGTCTTTATTTTATGCATGTGGTAACTGAGCCTGCAGTTTCCTGTTCGTGGGTGAAAAATGGTTGTATGTTGCTTTCTGTTGAGTCTGCTGATGGGGTCTTGTGGATGTTTACTGTTAGTTTGTTCTCTCCACAATTTTCCTTTGATAAGAGTTCTGATTTCTTTTAATGACAATGAATAGGCGTGTTGTTTCTCCTTTGCTCCATTTTTTGCACGTCTGTCTGCTTACTCATTTCCTGGTATGCCGCAGTGAACTGGGATATACTGGAGAGCAATTTGATTTTCTGTGAGTCTGTTTAGCTGGCGGGTCAGTTCTCACTCCATGTTGTTTAGTGGATCCCTCTGAGTCGCCCAGAGGACTGACATGCGGTCACAAAGAAAAACAATTTTGCTGTTTTTTAATTTTTCTTTCCTGGAGCACTTTTGCTGAATCAGTAATTGCTTGCTGCTCTGTAGTTTGTTGAGTCTTCTGTAGGCACATGACGTTTCTACTGTGGTCCCATCTTGCAGCATGATGACCGATCCAGCTTCTCCATTTGTTGTTGTTGTTGCTTCCTCCAATGATCCATCGGTGTATACTTGTGTCCATTTGTGTTTTAGATAGCAGTTATAGACATCTTCAAGGGTCTTTGCATGCAGTACTAGGTCACATTCTTCAGCCTGTCTATGCCTGGAATTGTGGTTGTGACTGTTCAATTAGGCTGTAGGTCTATGCTGTATGCCTGGATCATTTCCCATGTTGAAAGATAAGTGAGTAGTACAGTTTCAAATGATAAAAGCTTTGTCTTTTTAGTCGGTTTTTAGTTATTTTCTGTTCTGTGCATGGGGGTTGTTGTTTATGCGTTAACATCTTTCTGTTAGGGTAAGCACCCTTTCTTCCCTTCGAAGGCTAAATTTTGGAGGCCAGAAGTTGCCTTCAACTCATGGATTCAGGTCATTTGACAACATGTACATAGAGATAGCTGAGTTTTCCCATGTATAAGATGACCCCTATTTTTGAGGTCTTGTAAACTTTAAAAAAAAACATTTGGGAAAACATACCTTCTTATACATAAAAATATATGTTCAGTAATGATTGATGTTTTACTGTCAACAGTTGGCAAAGATGTATGAAGCAGTGCCCCTTGAAGAATATGAGACTGAAGATGAAGGTAGTGACATAGAGAATGGGGAAACACATTCTTCAAAAATTGGGACCAAGAAGAGAGAGAAGTCGATGGATAAAAGCGAAACAAAACGTGCAAGGTAAAGATAAATAAATGTATTTGTGCCTTGTGGGCTCATTGAACGAGGAACAAAAATAGTGCTCTTTCTCTTTCTCTCTCTCTCTCTCCTGTTTTGAGTTGTTGATGTCTGATTTTCAGAGGTCACAGGGTCATGGCATGAACCCCCTGATACATATTGTTTCCTAGTCCCTGGGGAATGTATTTCATTGAATGCTTCACTCTGTTTGTGTTTACTGAATACCCCTTTTACATACTATACATTACAAGAGAAAATGTAAAAAAAACAAAAACTGTAGGATAAATAAATTTAAAACAAGTTTATTAGTGAACTGTGAAATTGTTTAAAGACTTTTTTCTGGGATTCCCACGGGTTCATGACCAATTTTCAAAAAGAATTTTTGTGCAGTAGGATTAAGTTGTCATAATTTTTTTTAAGATTGTTTTGATGCAGTTCCATCTTTTATGTTGTCTTCCCCTAGCTCTGAGGTCATGATATTTACTCAGTGTGGCTGTGTGTTAGTTGGTACTAAGGCATTCTTGACTACACTCTGCTAAAGGAGTGCAATCAAACATGTCATGTTGACTTGTTCACAGAGAGAATAACCAGTCACAGATAGTGCATTACTGAAGAGTTCAGAGATTTTTTGCCTATTTTTATCTTGTAGGGTGGCTGTTGAATCTAGTGATGATGAGCTTGGAGATATCAACGATGAAGAAGAAAAGGACGGGGAGTTGGAAAGCAGACCAGTTACATACGAGGTTAGTGATAACATTACATTCTATAATGTAATATAGACAAGTATATTTAAAATCCTGATGTGTGGAAGTTAATCATGGATATTTAGCCGTTGATTGGGATTGGGATTGACAGAGATGTGATCTTATTGACATATAACAAACTGGACAGATAAAAAGAGTAATGAAGATGTCTTGAAGGAAATAACTCACAAAGCAAAGCGATAATCCACGTCAGGAGAAAATCCACATTCTGTGGTCATGTCAAGGGAAGGAGAAAACTGAATTAAATTGTGAATGAAGGAAAGTTAAAGTGTGAGACAGAGAGAGAAGATGGTGGATACTTTGACATCATGGCATGGGAGATCATCTGTGTCAGAAAGCGTTGAAAATAGGGAGACAGAAGGTGGTGGATAGACACGACTCTCAAGGCCAAACAGCATGGACTATAAGAATACCGGCTTATAGTCACTTCTTTATAAAGTGTTTTGTGGTACAAATATAGTTGTGTCATAGTTTTACCTTATGTTGGTTGCATATTTGATTTGTGAAGTTTCAGAAAGAATAACTTGTTTGGTGTACAGTTGTACCTCGGCTCATGAAGATAACTCACTCCAGAATCACATTCATTAGCTGACATTTTTGTTCACAGAAATGAGATCGTCCTTAGGTTTCTCATGCAAGTTCTGCTCATAACACGGCTGCATTATGTTAGCACATGACTAAAACTTTTGTTAGCTGAATCCGAATTTGTTCTCTGAGGCTTGAAAGCAGCTAAAATTATCTCCATTGGCAGAAACATTTGCTGGCCAGGTCACTGATTAAGTGCCGTATCACTCTTAATTTTCTTTTATTGTTGTTGGCCTCATCTACTTATAATTAATTATTACAATAAAAAAAAAAAAATGTTAATTTATTTAACCCTTTCGCTGCTACGTTCCCGGAAATAGTTGTCCTCCCTGTGCTAAGCAATGTGAAAAAAAAAGTCTCTGCTGTGCGCAAATCTTTTCTATCCTCTAAACGCAAAAGATGCGTCCGCGGTGAGGGCTATGTTTTGTACACCTAAAAAATTTTACCCTGGGGAGTTGTGTGGTTGGTCCGAGTGGTGACAAGTCAGAGGCACGATGGTGCTCCACAAACTTGACTAACGGAGCTATAACCCTTCGGGTGGGGGGGGGGAATTAATGGGAGGAACTGTTCCCAGTCCGTATCCCAAAATTTGATTGACGAACCTACCACGGCTGCCACTTTAATCATATTTACTTGTAGTCACCATGTTATTACATACCAAAATAATAATAAAAAAATATTCATAATAATACTCAAGTCGTCCGTTGCTGAAAAGTAGCAGGAACTCAAAGGAAAATTTACAATTAAAAAAAAAAAAAAAAAAACAAAAAAAAAAAAAAAACTTCGGGGGTTGAACACACGACCCTCCAATTCTAAGGCGAGCGTGATACCAATTACACTATGCTACCGCTTGACGAATTGCGCTGTGTAAATGATCATAATGAATGATGTGCGCAGACTATCAATAATGTGTCTAAGTTTGTAGTCTATCGCCGCCTGCATGAGCACTGTTGTCTAAGAAATGTTTGACATTCTCAACAATAGTAAAAATATGTCCCTCGATATTATTTTACGGGGGTTTTTAGCAAACAGTCTTTGCTCAAATACTCTATTTTGAGTTTCTTTGTTCTAAGCATTAGCAGACAGACAGAAAAAAAATTAGTTCGTCCGAATCTGTGTCTGTCCATCGGGAAAGACGAGAAATTTTAGTGACTTTACTGTTTGAATTTACAGTAGCAGAAATACAGATAGAGCTGGAGTCATCAAAATCATGCACTACTGGTTTCAAATCATCGGTTCATCAAGATAAATGATCAATTTATTGCCGTTTTGATGGCGCTTCATTGTCGCTGCTCTCTGATTCCGACGATGAGGACGTCGGACAGGCAAACAGCTTTTTTTGGACACGCCGGTTTCAGCAGTCGATACTGATGGCATAGTCAAATTTTCTTGCTCACTGTCAGAAGTACACATTTCAAAGTCATCGTCGCTATCACTTTTGACAGAAACTCCATCAATTCTTCATCAACTTTAACAAGTTTTCTTGCCATTTTGTGTTAAGTGTAGAATAAACCAAAAGCACAAATATTTATCAGGGCACAAAATACACAGATCACTGACCACGCTGTCACGGTAAACAAAGCAACGGGATAACGCAAAATGCAGAAAACACGCCTTAAACACACCTAAAAGTACGTGCCAGTGCTTTTAATCATATGTAAATGGGTCAGTTTAATCTAAATATAGCTAATGTATATTGCCCTTCAGCCAATAAAATACGAGGTAACAGAAATCTGTAAGAAAAGTCCAAAAACGGCTTAGGACGTCCATAGCACTGGGGGTCAAGAAAAAAAATAACGCCCAAAGACGGGCGTAGCAGCGTACGGGAAATCGGGAAAAGACGTCCATAGCAGCGAAAGGGTTAACCTGCATACTTCTGAGTTGAGTGCATGGTGGACACTGTAAGCTGCATGTGTTTTTTGTTGGCACAGGAGCGGAGCAACTGTGGGGTGACCCGTTTGCTATGAAGCTGAAACTAGGATTACCAGATTACTTTTGTTGTATTTTACTTTTGTGTGAGAATTTAACAGCTACTGTTGTTATTTACTCCTAATGTTAGATCGAGAAGAACAAGCCAAAAGTAAAAACAGTACCAAATAATCCACGTGTGAAAAACAGAGAGAAGTTCAGAAAGGCAAAGATCCGTAGGAGAGGCAAGGTAATGTCTTCAGTTGTTTTAGAGGTGTTTTTAAAACAGTTAAATTGATCCCATTTTTTTGGACAAATTCTTGGTATATCATAAAGATCACAGCACAAATATGAAGCTTGTGGTATCATCAACCAACACATTGGCAAACTACAAACCTCTTTACCACAGAGAAAAGACAGAAAATGCAGTGGTATGGACATATATTAAGATCCATTGGCCTCTCCAAAGCAACACTGCATGGCTCAGTAGGGGGAAGAAGAAAAGAGAAACACCTGGATACAGAACTTGGCTTTAAACCTGGATGCAGAACTTGGCTTTAAACCTGGATGCAGAACTTGGCTTTAAACCTGGATGCAAAACTTGGCTTTAAACCTGGATACAGAACTTGGCCTTAAACCTGGATACAGAACATGTCTTGAACATGAAGTCTGCTACGTCTGACTGAGACAATGGGAGGGAACTGACAGACATACAGCAGCAGCTTGTGACCCAATGACTCGCTGTGTAACAGGTTTATGCTGGTTTTTGTTTTTTTAATACACTGACTTGCAACCATTTTAAACGTTTACCTGTTAGATTAAAAAAAATTGTTTGGCTAAAAGCTTGTACCATGTTAATTAATGTGACATTTAAGCTTTTCTTATTGTAGATAGCTTGAATCATTTTAACTAACATACTGATTGGAATGTTTTTTGAAAACCATACAGCAAATTTCAATGATATTAATTTACTATCCTTTTTTATGTACTTTGTGAGTTAATAAACTTGTACCATCTTTGACAGATTCGAGAGTATCGGCCAGCAGTAAACAAGTACCAAGGAGAAGCTTCAGGCATCCGTGCAGGCGTTGTACGCAGCGTTCGCCTGCAGTAGTCTGTAGGATGTTATTTGAAATTAAGGATTATTTTGTAATATATTTCTTTTTTGTCCAGGCTGATTTGTATGTCTTTATGTTGAAAATCTTGTGTGTGTTTTAGGAAGTGTATACATGTTTGTGATGAAGATATGTATGAGTCGGAAATATAGAGATGAGAGCAAACGTAGGAGGAGAGTGGTTTAAAATGAAAACCACAACGTGGTGATGTCAAAATAGTTTAAAGATGGCTGCTTCACTTTTTTACATGCACCAAAGAGGAGCAGCGTTCTGTAATAATATTTTTTTTTTTAGTGAAGGGGTGAAACCTACAGAAACCCTTCGGCGAATGAAGATCGAAACTGATGATACAACCTATCAGTCCAGCAAGTGTAAGAGTGGAGTAGAGAGTTTCCAACTGGTGTGATTTGTGTGTCAAATTGCTCATTCTCTGTGTCACATTGTTTGTCTGCATAGTGATGTCACGTGCTTGTCACTCTTGGCATCCTTAAGAACAATATTGACAGGTTACAAGACAGTGGCATGTTTATTGTAATTTCTACCACACTTTCAAGGTTTTCATTTTGTACTATTGGAAATGAGGTTCCGTTCCTTTTAAGAAAAAATTAAAATCTTGACCATGTTCAGCCTGCTGCTAGCTGAAATAAGGTGACCACAAGTGAGTTGATATGGACTAATGAATTGACCAGGCACACACTAACACTAGCAAGTTCAAAGGTGAGGGAGAACATCCTCTCTTTTTTTATTGTATTTTTTTTAAGACTAGAATATTTATTACCTGGTCTAGATCACCTGGTCTAGATCACCCACATGGTAGTTCAAAGGTCATGACAAAGTAATTATCCCAAACCCAGTGTTAGTTTATACTTTAATTGCAAACAAGGGCTCACACTTTAGATTGTGATATACTAATTTTGAAACTTTTTTTAGAGGTCCATATTAAAACTAAGGAACGTGCTGTGGTTTAACGACTAGACGCTCGCCTTCAGATCCAAAGGTTGTGGGTTAAGATCTGAAGGAAGCGACTCATTGCTTTCAGGCTGACCCAGCTCTAAATTGGTACTAGGGAATGTCCTGGAAAGTGAAGGCAGCCAACATGATTTTGATTGACCACATCACCCATGGAGTGTTAGTTGACCACATCACCCATGGAGTGTTAGTTGACCGCATCCCCCATGGAGTGTTAGTTGGCCACATCACCCATGGAGTGTTAGTTGACCGCATCCCCCATGGAGTGTTAGTTGACCACATCACCCATGGAGTGTTAGTTGACCACATCACCCATGGAGTGTTAGTTGACCACATCACCCATGGAGTGTTAGTTTACCACATCCCCCATGGAGTGTTAGTTGACTACATCACCCATGGAGTGTTAGTTGGCCACATCACCCATGGAGTGTTAGTTGGCCACATCACCCATGGAGTGTTAGTTGACCTATAAAATATACTAAGTAAAGTAAAGGTCCCTTTTCCACGCTTTTAGGCGTATTGGGAATGTAGGACTAAACCTATATTTTTATAGACTAATCGGCACTTGGTGGAGGATGTGATCAGTATCATAGCGGCCGCCCTTACTTCCCAAGACCGCACCTGGTACCCACTCATGGCTGGGACGACCTGGTAGTCAAGGTCATTTTTGGGGAAAAAGTCTGGCTCCGTCAGGTCACGAACCCATGACCTTCCGATCCGCAGGCAGTCGTCTAGACGCCAGCGCCACAGCGACTCTCCGATAAAATATCGGTCTGGCACCATATGCCTAGGGCACCTAGTGGCATGAAAAAGGGTTGTTCACATTAAAACTGTTACACAAACCATCTGATAAGTACATGTGTTCATCTGTCTGGATGTTTCCCTACATCCGTCTCTGTCCATTAGTAAACACAGCACTCTCTTGTCTTCCAAGCAGAAATCTGTACATATTGAGCATTCATGAGTTGGGCATCCCCCATATGTTAGGCTGCCTGCCATATGCTCATTTGCATACTGTAGAGAAAGGGTTTTCAGCTAACAGTCCACAGGTCATTGCCAGTTAGGTTGTAATTTTGATCTTTCTCTGCTGGGGCTCCGGTTTCTGGCCCCTGATGATCCCCATTCTCAAAATGTTGGTCCCTGAGTAAACTTGATTGAATAGCTCTGTCTTAGAAGGTACAGCAGACAGGGTGTGGGTAGAGGCTCCCACAGACATGTCATCATCATTCTCCTGTTGTCCCATTGTATGTCACATAAGGCTCACAGTCTATTCCATTTTATCCTGTGTAGTCCCTTCCATATCATGAATAGGAGCCAGTCTAGCACCTTTGGTCTTTTTTTGTCATCCGTTTTAGGGTTTCTTGTAGACGCCCTTGCTTCTTTAATCCCTTTCTTTCCCATTTTAGTGCCTGTTTTAGTGATTCTCAGTTTCTTCCCAGGATGTGTCCCATATAATGACATCTTCTTTGGCTTATAGCTGTTGTTACCAGTTATTATCCAGACATTTATTTTTATTCTCCACCTCTTCAATTCGTCCTTTTTTTTCTTTTAGACACAGGGGGGGGGGGGGGGGGGGTGTCTGTGTAAGACACGTACAGATATGTTTGGTTTTTTTATGTTTAAGTCTTTTTATTCCTTTCCACCATTTTTCTGCATTTTGTATTCACAGTTTCGATTTTGTCAGTTAATTTTATATAGATGTAAATATTAGACATTTAAGAAAGTGGGTTAGCATGTATGGCCACTTGAGAGAGCAATTTTGTGTCTGCCTGAAAATATGTTAAAATGTCTGACATTGGATGCACAAGAAAAATAAACCTTGAAAAAGAAAATTGTCACTTTTTTTTTGAACATTTCTTTATTTGGATAAGCATGATATGTATAAATCATATGTATATAGATTTTTTTTTTTTAAATGCACCACACACATTCATATGCACAGATATATATATATATATATATATATATATATATATATATATATATATATATATATATATATATATATATATATATATATATATATATATATATATATATATATATATATATATATATATATATATATATATATATATATATATATATATATATATATATATATATATATATTGTGTGTGTGTGAATTTTTTTTTTTAGTATTCAGAAGCCATGAGTTGTTAGGCTCGGTATTATGGATATCGCAACCCTTCGGCCTTGATTCCATGATAAATACCGTAAATCTTGGAGAAATGTGGCGTGAACCCGGACCACAAGGAGTTCGTCACCCAGTCACAGTGCAGTCCGGTTTAGCCAACTACGCTAGAGAGCTGGGCGCGTGTGTATTTATATATATATATATACACACATAAAAATAAGTAATGGAAATTAACTGCAGTCATGGTGACATGGTCAGTGCCATCTCAACAGCACTCCAGTGTCCTGGTGTGGCAGTGTCCTGGGACCCCATGACAACCGCCCACAGGAATGACATTTTTTATTGATGGCAAGTCACCTGACATACCCCAGCGGGCCCTTGCATTAAGACTGCGCTGGTCATGGTAAAGATCCTTTACTATTTTATTTTTAATTGTTACGAATAACACTTCCAGTGCCTTATAGTTGTTACTTCACCGGTGTCTGTCCTGGGTTGTATTTGATAGACAATTTTTATAATCTCTTCATTTGTTTTTAAAAGGGTGGTTTATAGCTAGGCTACATTATCTGTATTTTGGGGAGCCAACACATCTGATGTCAACAAAACCCTAATTAGTCACCTTTATATTTTATTATGGACAGATCTGAACAAGTCATCCACCGCCTCAGAACAGGGCACAACCGATTATGTAACCACATGTACACAAAATTCAAGATAGTTGTATCAGCCATGTGAACCTGTGGAAAGGTGCCGCAGACAGCAGAGCACGTACTCCAGGACTGCACCGAATTTGACACATTGAGGCAAACCTTTTGGCTAGAAAAAACAACAGTGTAACGTAAATTCTATGGACCACTGAATGAACTAACAACGACAGTGAAATTTATACAAGAGACAAAATTGCTGATATAGACAACTTATTTCAGGCAAATGAAAGAAGTCACCCTTTACATGTTTATTAGGGGGCAGTGGGATGCAATGGGATGCCTAGCCATAGTAACGGCGGAAAGGGATTTCTGGGACCTCTCCACAGGTGATCCTCATCTGCATGGTGGCACTCTGTGTCACCGAGTGTTTATTACTTGTGTGATGTCCTGGTGGGGTAACTACCATACCAACCAACCAGCTCTGAAATCCACACAGGGACATAGACTGTTCATCTGCAGAAAGATTTTGCTAGGACTTACATATTTGTCACTAGGGACATTTTGTGTGATTTCCACAAGAACAGAACAGTTTTATGGCTACAGGTCTGCACCGAATTAGAACCTCAACTAATGACCTAGAAAGCTATCTATTTGAGTGTTTCTTAGTCGCTGCACCAATTGAAATTTTTCCACTGTGCCCTAACCTAAGTATGACTATTCGTAAGAGATTTGAGAAAAAAAAAACGTGTATCTTTGTATATTTCGCAGCGCACAGTTTGGGAATCGCTGCTCTATTATATCAACTGCATTTACTAAGGCTGGGGGCGGTCTTGCATTTGATCCAGTCAGGAAAGTTTTGATCCCCTCCAACATGCAAGACTCATGTCTTACTTTAGCTTGGATGTATGTACATTGGAACAATACATCTAATATCATCAGTTAATCAAAAATAGGGGGAGAATGCAACAGAGCTTATACTGAGAACTAGATGAACACAACATAACATGTGACCAGGCAGGTCAACAATGAAAGCAATGGAATGATGCATACAGACACAAGCCAATGTTTTGATCAAAGTATATCAATTAATAATTTAAAAAAAACGGGAATCCTACACCACAAAAAATAATGAAAAATAATCCCACAGACAGGTAAGCCACACTGTAAAAGAAATGGAAATAAACAAAATAGGAATGGAAAGGGATCCTGAGAGAGGAAAGATGTATATAGGAAAAAGAAAAGAAAAATAAATAATTGGAAAAACAATTGCGGTTTCTATATTTGATGAACAAATGATGAACTCTGATTAGACATCATAGTTTTAAGTATGATCAACCCAACAGAAATCATTGTTCAGCATTTCTTTATCTAATATAGACACAACAGCTTTTGTCTCCAATTAATATTTATTATTGTGTTTTCTTTTTCCCTTGTTTT
This sequence comes from Candidula unifasciata, assembly GCA_905116865.2. NCBI lineage: Eukaryota > Metazoa > Mollusca > Gastropoda > Stylommatophora > Geomitridae > Candidula > Candidula unifasciata. The sequence continues at coordinate 1,003,168 of CAJHNH020005779.1, read as the reverse complement.
CCTGTCATTTGTACAAGTCAAGTTTCTCAGCACTACTTCCTCTTTTCATTAGCTTTTATTAAGTTCACTGCTATTAATATCTCTGTTTCTTTCACTATATAGATTGACTTTTTAACTCTTGGTTGTGGTGTAGGAATCTTGTAGTTTTTATCTACTGATAAAGACTTTGGTCAAAACATTCAGAGCTAACTATGCATCTTTCATTTCTGTGTTGTGTTCATCTAGTTATGTCCTTAGTGTTAGCTTGTTGTAGAAACACAATCATCTGTGTACAGGAGAATGCTGGTCTCAACAGTAATGATGAAGCAAAATAGATGTTAGCGACACTCAGGAAATAATCAACTCTAGAGTTTTCAGACATATGAAAAATGAATATAAAGGGCCTCTCATCATAAGTGTTGCATTAGCTGAATTCACTGACATGTTTGTTTTCAAAAATTTATAGCAATGAGAGAGAGACAGACAGAGAGTAATTGGTTGATAACATATGTGCCAGAGAGAGAGAGAGAGAGAGAGAGTGTGTGATAGTGTGTGAGATACATGAGCAATTGGTTGATGACAGATGTGCCTGAGAGAGAGAGAGAGAGAGAGAGAGAGAGATGTGTGTGTGTATGTCAGTGAGTAAGAAATATGTGGATGAGTAAGTGGGTGAGAGGCATGCATGCAGATACGTGTGTCTGTGACTGAGAGTGATTATGAGGGGAAGAAACAGATGTGTGTAGTGAGTGACAATATGTGTGTGAATGGGCAAGAGAGAGAAAGATGTGTGTGTGTGCAAGAGTGGTTGAGATAAGATGTCTGAGGGAGTTAGACAGATGTGTGTGCAGGTGACAATACATATATGTGATTGAACGAGAGAAGGTTTGTAAATTTGAGTAAATTGATGAGACAGAGATGTCTGAGTGAACATGTGCCAGACATTGATGTGTATGTGTGTTTGAGTGAAAAATTATGTGTGTTTGTGAGAGAGAAGGGAAAAATGCCCTGAGATGAGCTAACACGTATTTTACTTCATGATTACATAAAGCTCAACATTCTGTTACACACATATCATACATTTCAATCATTGCGGTAAGACAGAGTGATGCCTGTTACAAACATACATTTCAATCATTGCTGTAGGACAGAGCGATGCCTGTTACACACATATACATTTCAATCATTGCGGTAAAACAGAGTGATGCCTGTTACACACACACATTTTAATCATTGTGGTAGGACAGAGCGATGCCTGTTACACACATATCATACATTTCAATCATTGCGGTAAGACAGAGTGATGCCTGTTACACACATACATTTCAATCATTGCGGTAGGACAGAGCGATGCCTGTTACACACATATCATACATTTCAATCATTGCGGTAAGACAGAGCGATGCCTGTTACACACATACATTTCAATCATTGCGGTAGGACAGAGCGATGCCTGTTACACACATATCATACATTTCAATCATTGCGGTAAGACAGAGTGATGCCTGTTACACACATACATTTCAATCATTGCCGTAGGACAGAGCGATGCCTGATACACACATATCATACATTTCAATCATTGCGGTAAGACAGAGTGATGCCTGTTACACACATACATTTCAATCATTGCGGTAGGACAGAGCGATGCCTGTTACACACATATCATACATTTCAATCATTGCGGTAAGACAGAGCGATGCCTGTTAAACACATATCATACATTTTAATCATTGCAGTAAGACAGAGTGATGCCTGTTACACACATACATTTCAATCATTGTGGTAAGACAGAGCGATGCCTGTTACACACATATCATACATTTAAATCATTGTGGGAAGACAGAGCGATGCCAGCTACACACATATCATACATTTCAATCATTGCGGTAAGACAGAGCGATGCCTGTTACACACATATCATACATTTCAATCATTATGGTAAGACAGACTGATTCCTGTTACACACATATCATACATTTCAATCATTGTGGTAAGACAGAGTGATGCCTGTTACACACATATCATACATTTCAATCATTGTGGTAAGACAAGAGTCATGCCTGTTACACACATATCATACATTTCAATCATTGCGGTAAGACAGAGCGATGCCTGTTACACACATATCATACATTTCAATCATTATGGTAAGACAGACTGATGCCTGTTACACACATATCATACATTTCAATCATTATGGTAAGACAGACTGATTCCTGTTACACACATATCATACATTTCAATCATTGTGGTAAGACAAGAGTGATGCCTGTTACACACATATCATACATTTCAATCATTGTGGTAAGACAAGAGTCATGCCTGTTACACACATATCATACATTTCAATCGTTGTGGTAAGACAGAGCGATGCCTGTTACACACATACATTTCAATCATTGCGGTAGGACAGAGCGATGCCTGTTACACACATATCATACATTTCAATCATTGTGGTAAGACAGACTGATGCCTGTTACACATATATCATACATGTCAATCATTGCGGTAAGACAGAGTGATGCCTGATACACACATATCATACATTTCAATCCTTGCAGTAAGACAGTGCGATGCCTGTTACACACATACATTTCAATCATTGTGGTAAGACAGAGCGATGCCTGTTACACACATACATTTCAATCATTGCAGTAGGACAGAGCGATGCCTGTTACACACATATCATACATTTCAATCATTGTGGTAAGACAGAGTGATGCCTGTTACACACATATCATACATTTCAATCATTGCGATAAGACAGAGCGATGCCTGTTACACACATACATTTCAATCATTATGGTAAGACAGACTGATGCCTGTTACACACATATCATACATTTCAATCATTATGGTAAGACAGACTGATTCCTGTTACACACATATCATACATTTCAATCATTGTGGTAAGACAGAGTGATTCCTGTTACACACATATCATACATTTCAATCATTGTGGTAAGACAGAGCGATGCCTGTTTAAAGGGGACTAGAGAGGACCCTACAGCAAGAACATCACCAGCCTGCTGAAAATGGTGCCCAAAAATTACATACGTATTTACAAAACCTGGTTATGTGTGGTATTTATGTCCTAAAATAAAGCTACATTACATGAAACATACATAGCATTAGACGATTTCACTTCAGAACATCACCATTCTGTGTGTTACAAGCACAAATAAGTAACAGTAATGACATAATTCATCAAACAAGGTGACCACATTACAAGAAAGCTACATTACATGAAACCTAACATTCAATGATTATGTAACAAGAAAGCTACATTACATGAAACCTAACAGTAAATGATCATGTTACAATAAAGCCATGTTATGTGAAATGTAAGACTCAGTGACCATGTTACAAGCAAGCAAAACACAAAGCGTAACATTCAGTGATCTTCTTCTCTTCCACCATTTACCCTCAGCGGGGAAAAAAAAAGGGCCGAGGGTAGAGATGTAAGTTGTGCCCTTTTTCCAATGCATTGTGCAAGCTGGTGTTCATTTCTGTTAGGTTGTCCCTGATGATGTCGCTCCATCTCTGACATGGTCTTCCCCTTGCTCTGTGTTCATTATATTTCTTCAGCATGGCTCTCTTTGGCAGTTGGCACCAGAGCATTCTCGTCAGGTGACCAAACAATCTCATTTGTTGTTCTTTAAAGAATAGTATGACTGGTTTCAGACCTAGTCTTCTAATTTCTTCATTCCTGATTTTATCTTGTCTTGTCACACAGGCAGCTCTCCTAAGACATCTCATCTTTGTTGTTACAATCTTCTGCTCATTAGTTGTAGTAAGGGTCCATGTTTGGCACTTGTAGCACAATGTCAGCCAACAAATCGTACTTATGAGATTTGCTTTGGTTGACCGGGTTATCACATAAAAAAAAAAAACACACATGACTGTTCGGCCTGTCAAAGTTGTAATACCCTAAACCATACAAATTACAAAATCTTGAGTACAAAGTGTGTCCGAGTTGCTAGAAATCCGAGATTTTTAAAAGATAATTCCTGATGTTGACATCTGCTGTAAAAATTAACAGAAAACAACACCATATTGTGTTAAATTACAACATGGATCGAGCGATCAGTTTGTTCTCTCAGGCTGCTACCCAAATTTTTACCATATTCTGATATTTAAAAAATGCCAATATTGATTGCAGAGTAACAAGGCAGTTCTTTCATCTACAACACATAAACAAACAGAGGGGAGACCCTTGAGGCTGTAGAGAAATTATATATAATAAAGAAACAGACAATCGATTTTTCGGCTCTCATAGATAACGACATCTGTCGATTTTAATGTTATCTAGTCCTTCTATCTTTCTACTTCTTTCTGTGAGTACCGATCAATACATTATCTGTCTGTCTGTCAATTATTTATAATAGTTCCACCTTTAAAGAAGTTTTAATAAGAGCACCAGCAATGATAGCAGTAGCCATGTGTAACCTGCAGTCTTTTCCGGGTTACTGAAGTGGTCGTCCCCATGGGGGATGCAACTTTTCATTATTTGAAGCCCCACAGGCTTTTGCCGGGGGCCCTAAATAAGTATGGCCATAAATATGGCCAAGCGGCTTAAAGGGGTTTCTGAGACCTCTCCATGATTAATCCTCATCCGCATGGTGGCACTTTGTGTCAACAGGTGTTTACTTGCTTGTGTGATTTCCTGGTTGGGTACAACGAGAGAAAGAGAGAAGTACCAATGTTTTTTTTGGGGGGGGGGGGGGGGGGGGGGGGAATTTATATTACAACATTGTTCTTTTTCTGCCTTTTATATCCCAACAAAGCATAAGCCCTCATGAAACTTGACAAGGAACTTGAGATCTTGTTCATGATTGGTTCAATTTAGCAGCTGAAGTTTACTTTGAGAAGAGGTAGATTACAGCAAACATATCCAGCAGTTGTGGTAAACTGAAATTGAACTACATATTCATATAGGAAGAAAATACATTAGTAAACGTGTACAATAAACCGACCAGTAAATTAACTTAGAAGACATTAGATATTTTAGTTAACACCGTCTAAGAATGACATAAGATACTTCAACTAAGACTGAGTGAGTTCTAAGACTGACAGAGTTCTAAGACTTAGTTGAGTTCTCAGACTGACTGAGTTCTAAGACTGACTGAGTTAAGTTCTAAGACTGACTAAGTTGAGTTTTAAGACTAAATGAGTTCTAAGACTGAGTTAAGTTCTAAGACTGACCGAGTTGAGTTCTAAGACTGACCGAGTTTTAAGACTGACTGAGTGGTAAAAAATAATATATTATAACTGAAACTGACTGAGCTGTAAATATGATAAAAAGTATTTAAGCTAAGACAATTAAAAGGTAAATATAACACTTGTTACCAAAAACTGACTAAACAATGTGTGTGACATTGAAAAAAAAAAAATTGAAGACAATTTAACATATTTTATCAGTTTTATTCAACATGGATCAATAATTGGATTGGGACAGAAATAAATAGTCCTGCTACAAAAATTAGAAGACAAGAAAAACTGCAACAAATACATGTAATCAAATAATACATCTCCAGTTACAGGGAAATATGGAGACGTGATCAAGAAATCAGAACATTACCTGGTGAACTGAAACCATGACTATATGCAATAAATGATAGAAATGCTGAATGTTGAATTAAGAATTTACATCACAGCACTCGGGAGGCTCCCATAAGTGCTCTGTCCCCATCTTCAGCAGCAAGTGAAGAGTTCCAATTCTGATGGCACCAGTAGCTGTCTGATTGTATCAGTGTCTCATCCTCCCCCTAAGTGTCGAGCGTCGGCCAGATCTCCTGGTAACTCCTCGCAGCGCCATTCTCCTCAGACCGTAAAGATCTATCTGCGCATCTGCACTCTGCACTCATTCCCAAAGGGCCTTCACATTATCTAGCTTGTCATACATCAATTCACCACCAAGTGGTGCAGAGCCGGTCAGTCTATCTGCCTGTTCATTTCCCAACACACTGGCAAGACCTGGAGAAAATATCCAAAGGATGCTAACAAAAAATGCTGATACTGAAATGATGATAAATATGATAATAAAATAATCATTGTATACTGTCCATTATAAACAAAACCCAGAAGGTATGAACAGGATAATAATTCAAATAATAAACAACAACATGAGTGAATGAAAGAAATGAGTATATGATATATAAATTGTGAAACAGTAAAAGTATACATTATAAATACAATGATAACTTTATAACCCAGTTACAACCATAAGGTTGAACAGGATATTTATTATATGAAAACTACTTCTACTTTATTCATGTTGATGCCCCTAAAATGTCAACAGTAATGCTACACTCTGAGGGTTTAGGTAATGTGAACACTCTACACCCCCTCTCCTGTTTGGGTCACAAGTGGCCTTAACCTGCTGTGAACACTCTACACCCCCTCTCCTGTTTGGGTCACAAGTGGCCTTAACCTGCTGTGAACACTCTACACCCCCCCCCCCTGTTTGGATCACAAGTGGCCTTAACCTGCTGTGAACACTCTACACCCCCTCTCCTGTTTAGATCACAAGTGGCCTTAACCTGCTGTGAACACTCTACACCCCCTCTTCTGTTTAGATCACAAGTGGCCTTAACCTGCTGTGAACACTCTACACCCCCCTCTCCTGTTTGGATCACAAGTGGCCTTAACCTGCTGTGAACACTCTACACCCCCTCTCCTGTTTGGATCACAAGTGGCCTTAACCTGATGTGAACACTCTACACCCCCTCTCCTGTTTGGATCACAAGTGGCCTTAACCTGCTGTGAACACTCTACACCCCCTTTCCTGTTTGGATCACAAGTGGCCTTAACCTGCCTATCTACTGCACTAAACCATGCGGCTCTAAAGATCCCCTTACACATGGTGCACTGAAAGGAACTTATAGTGACAAAAACACAAATCTTTGTATGCATTTGAAAGTTGTGCATACAATTCCTCTGTGATGTTTTCCTAACTACTGATTAAAAATCCTCTGCAGAATAAATACTGGATTGGATGAAGAAATTTCATCAGTTTTCTCTTCTAGAGAATGCTCTGAAGCTTTCTCAGGAAACAAAATCTGGAGAAAAATACATACTATTGTTTTAAATCTCGATGTTAGACAAAGGTAAATAATTAAAATATATCCTATGTTCTTATAAATAAAACATTTCAAAAGGCTAATCACACATGGATAACAGTAAAATACATAGAGTAGAGTGTTTGTCCTCTAACGATAAGTAACACTGAAGAAACATTGTAAATGCTTGCATGAAGGGCAATAAACTCATTCACTACCAAGGTACTCAACATGTGTTTGTTTATAAAGGTAAACAATATCCACCAACTTTTTCATTTGGAACCCACAGGGCAAACAAAATCAACCAAGCAGTCAGTCAGTCAGGTGTCAATGCCTTAGTGATGGCTGCAATAAATCTTCAACACTTTCTTCCTTTCATGTTTTTTGTACATTGACTGAATCCTTGTTCATGTGTGTCTTTGTATCAAAGTGAGCAAAATGTCCCTTCTGGACCCATAAGAAATAAGGGAGACAAAAAAATCTGTACAAAAGACTTCAACACGAATTATTTAATTTAATGATCATGTGAAATCCCCATATGGAGAGAGAGAGAGAGAGAGAGATAGAGAGAGAGAGAGAGAGAGAGAGAGAGAAAGAGAGAGAGAGAGAGAGAAAATATGTATAAAAGAATATATCCAAAGACAGAGTTAGACCCCGCCTATATGCACACTAGGTCACTTCGCACAAGGTTACGATGGAGGGGAGAGGTGTTCAGCAATATCGTTGATATCGCATGTTGCATATTTTATCATACCTGCGCTTTTAATGCTCCAAAAACATGGAGCACTGGCCCTAACACAACTCCCACCAATGAGAGTGCTGCAAACTGTCACAGGAATTCTCTTTCTCAGAATGAAAATGTAAATAGTAAACAACACAGAAAGCAAACAATAGAGTGGGACACACCCGGATCCTTGAGCAAGTCGATCAGTCTAACAAACTTGTGAATAAAAAGTGACCTCGTGCGTAAATGGGCAGGGTTAGCTCTATTTGGGGAGATTTTCTCTACATTCACCAGATGATATATTTTTGAAATAGATAGAAACTACAAGAGAAAGCAAATGATAGAAGGGCTTGCCAACAGATGATTTCAGGTTTATGCATGTTTAAAGGATACCAGACAGAAAAAAAGGAGATAAAATAAACTGATGGCAAGGTAGATGATAAATGACAAGATACTGAAAGTCATAGGCCTTCAAATTCTCCACTTTGACTCCGACTGGTGCATTAAGCATATTAATCTTTGCTAGTGCATGCAGCTCATTTTAAGTCACCTCATTGTTTCACCTTTCTTCCCAGTGTTTTGGTCGGGGAGTGGTCGCAGTTTTTATTTCCTCTATCTATGGTCTCTAATGTAAGAAGTTGTTTTTCTTTGTTTGCTCCTCCTATGCCACAATCTTTTCCTCACCTTTTGATTCACTACACTTTGTTTAGTCTTCTCTTCCAAAACTGCACATCCACACGTTTGTAATACCATTTAATTCCTCTACTCTGCACAGGCACCAGATGATTATTGTTTGTACATATGTCATAAGTGGTCAAATAAAATATATGTGAGCTTCTTACCTCATTTTCGTCATTCTCATCCATCTCTCCAAGTACAAAGTTGGCCAAATCCACATTGATTTCATCTGCCAATGGAGAATGTTGCAGGTCTGTGAGTATTCCAGCTAATGCTGGAATTTATACACAAAATTCACAGTGAGATTTACATTATCTCATTCTTGCTGTGGTACTTGAATGTTTACATGAAATGATATCAGGGTTTTTGTTGCTGTTTGTTGTACAATGATGTGAGAACATCAGGATTTTGGTGCTGTTTGTTGTACAATGATATGAGAACATCAGATTGTTGTTGCTGTTTGTTGTACAGTGATGTGAGAACATCAGGGCTGTTGTTGTTGTTTGTTGTACAATGATGTAAAAACATCAGATTGTTGTTGCTGTTTGTTGTACAATGATGTGAGAACATCAGGGCTGTTGTTGTTGTTTGTTGTACAATGACGTGAGAACATTAGATTGTTGTTGCTGTTTGTTGTACAATGATGTGAGAACATTAGATTGTTGTTGCTGTTTGTTGTACAATGATGTGAGAACATTAGATTGTTGTTGCTGTTTGTTGTACAATGATGTGAGAACATCAGATTGTTGTTGCTGTTTGTTGTTCAATGATGTGAGAACATCAGATTGTTGTTGCTGTTTGTTGTACAATGATGTGAGAACATTAGATTGTTGTTGCTGTTTGTTGTACAATGATGTGAGAACATCAGACTGTTGTTGCTGTTTGTTGAAAAATGATGTGAGAATGTCATGGTTGTTGTTGCTGTTTGTTGTACAATGATGTGAGAATACCAGCACTGTTGTTTGCTATTTGTTATATAATTATGGTAGAACATATGCACTGTTGTTGCTGTTTATTGTACAATTACATGAGAACGTCAGGGTTGTTGCTGCTGCAACTAGTACTACTACTACCACCACCACCATCACCAGCATCATCACCACAACCACTATTACGGCTGCTGCTGCTACTAGTCTACACACCTGCTGCCTACTTAAACCACCACCATCACTACTACCATCACCACTACTACTTCTATTGCTGCTACTACTTACCATTGCCAAAGTTTTCAATTTCCCCTGGATTATTGATGTCCATCTGAAAACAGAACAAAATAACAATTCTTTTAAACATCTACGTAAATTGTGGAAAAAACCCCCACAACAATGTAATGAAAACTGACAACCCTTCTCTCTCTCTCTCTCTCTCTCTCTCTCACACACATGTACGCACACACACAAACAGTTGTTTCGCCCAGTGCAATACTAAGTTTATTAAACGTTATTATCCATCAGTAGTGACAAGACAGCAACAGCAGATAATACAGAGAAACCTACCCCTTCAATGACGTCCATAGAATCATTGCCATAGGAGGTGCCTGAAACATACATAGAAGACACATGTGTAACAATCATCTACACACTCAAGTGAAGGACACCTTCCATGCCACTGATGCATGGGGCATATGGTGCTAGACTCATATTTTTATAGCACAGTCAACATTCACTGGGTGACAGGGAAAATATCCTGGTACCCATTTTAGGATGGGTCGACCTCAGAGCTCTATGTCATTTATACAAAAAACTGCCTCCATGTGTCTTCAAATAAAAAACCTTAGGGCTGAGATACTAATTTACAGTTTATTTCATTATCAGGTATTCCTTATGTGGGTTCCAATCCCTCAATGATGTATTCATCCTTCTGCAATGTTGACTAGGTATGCCTAAAGCCAGGTTGCTTCAGTAGGGATTTGAACACAGACCACCACTATGCTTACAAAGAAAAATGCTAGCCACTCACTTACCATGGTTCTCTCTATTCGAATAGTAGAGAAGCAAGAATTATTGTTGGACATTTAAGAGTTAAATTCCCCATGTCTGCTCTTAGGCCCCATTTTGAGGGAAAAAGAACAGACCCACTCCTGAACTCGGATATGATGGGCTGGAAGGTGGAGAAATCACAGCCTAGCTGTAAATCTAAATGCAGCGTGGCAACTGCCTTGTTAAGGGAAGAAGACTCATATTATGATTAGGTGATGAGATTTAGATGAATCAGTCAATCAGGTGCCATTTCTACAACATGCTATCATTTTAAGGAAGCATCCAGAACAAGGAAAAAAAAAAAACAGTTACATATTGATACATAAACAGTGGGAGGACAACACAAGAGATGGACGAACAGCAGTACCAAAAAATTGTAACAGACTCTGAAGGCATGCTGAAAAAAGGCGAAGACATGGCAGCGAAGAGTGGCAAGCTTCACTTGCAAGGTCACGGGTAGTGAGCAAACTTTGGATTTTTTCTCCGGACAATGCCGGCGGGGTGGGGAATGAACATGTAGACAGATTGGCTGGATTTGCACTGCTGGGTGGTGAATTGATACATGACAAGGCAGACTACGACCGGCACCATTAGTACTGGAACTACACTGGCTGCTGAGGATGGGGACAGAGCACTTATGGAAATAGTACGGTAGTGTAATGTCACAATTCTTGACTCAACTCAACAGTATTAAAGAGCGAGCAGCTACAACGAGTAAATGGCTGTTGAAGATCCACTGCAGCCAACCTTCATTGTGGAGATGGCACCTGACTGACAGAGACCTGAATGAAATATATCTGAGCCATTTCTATGTGTCTCGCTTACCTTGTCTTTTCAACAATAAGTTTTTAAAAAAATGTACTGGCATGCCAGAGACTACTAGGGAAAGCCAATTAGTGGTGAACATGGCTGGTGCCACTAGAGAGGCAGGGAGGTTGAAAAATATATTTAGTGATGACTGAATCAGTAACCTTGACCAGACTGCAATTACTGCAAATCTCCTTCTTTTTTCTGTTCACCGGCTGTGAACTCCAGCAGTCAATTTTGGTTGTTTGTCCACTTCTGGACTTTGGTCTTGTTCCAGAACGTGAGTTTTGCATGCACGTCCATTTTACAGAGCTGGCTTATTTGTATGCAGACTGTAGTGCTAATCAAAAGTTGTGAAGCTTTCCAAGATTAGTGCACTAACACAAAAGTGGTGCCACAAGTTTCCACACCCTGAAAGATATAGTAAAGAGGCGGAATCTGAGCACTTATGGGCTGAATGGTTTAATCTGCAGTTAAACATGAATTGTGGATCAACTAGTGTTAAATATAGACCTTCATTATGTTACTTACCATAGCCAGTCTCATCTGAACTGGTGTCGACAGGGTCAGGAACTGTGGCTACAGCTGACTGATCCTGTGGTTCCTGTTAAAGATATCATATGTTTGTGTGTAGGAAAATCTTCTGGTTTAAGCCAAAATGTCTAAAACATATATTTTACATACAGTGAAGAAGTCCTCCAAGCAACAGGTGAAATATGTTAATACTATGTTAACTCTTTCAGTATTATACGGTTTTATGGGAGATATATAAAGAAAAAAACTTGATGAAAAATTGTAAATTAATGACATTTAAAGTGTCAATATGCAAAGCCCTAGTGACAGTTTGGAAAAGCGAGATTTCTCTAGTATTTTGTAACCAAATATAATTTAGCAGATTATGCTATGGAGTGAAATCAAGGGGTAAAGTCATTTACATAGCAGGTGTTATTTGGGACTGAAAGAGATACTCATCATGTAGCAGGTCCTTTACAGAACGTCGCTCTCATCACGGTCTGCCTGTAAGAAACTCGGTCTCTTGCCAGTTCTCCCGCCTCATGAACTTTCACACTCAAGGAGTCACTTGTATCCTGTGCCCATCTTCGTGTCGGTCGGCCCCTGCCCCTCCTTCCTGGTACCATGCCCTCTGCTATAATTTTTTCCAATCCGTCGTGGCGCTTAATATGACCAAAATATTTCAGTTTTCGAGAAAGGATGCTGTTTATTAGCCAATCTTCATTGATGTTTAGATCTTTTAAGGTGTCAATATTTCTCCTCTTCTTTGTCCAAGATAATCTGAGAATCTTTCTATAGCATTTCAGCTCAAAAGCCCCTATTCTCTTTCTTAAGGACTGAGAGATAGTCCACGACTCACATCCGTATGTAGCCACAGGGAAGATGCATGCTCTCAAAAATTCTAATTTTTATCTCCTTGCTGGTGCTTAACCATCGACTTTTAAGGCTGTTCAATCTTTGCATTGCTATGGCCATCCTCCTTTTAATTTCTGTCGAACAGTCTCCATTGTTGTTTATTATAGAGCCTAGATATTCAAAGTTTGTGACATTTTCAATTTCTTCATCATTTATTGTTATTGTTGGGTGACAGCTAGTTTTATCTGTGGACATTATTTTCGTTTTTCTTTAAATTCAAGAACAGATTTTGATCTTCACTGTGCTTTTGGACAGACACTATTAAATTTTCTATTCCCTTTACACTGTTCGAAAAGAGGACTGTGTCTCATCTGCATGCCGGAGTTCCGGAATAGGGTTGCCACCAATTTTGAGCGGATCATAACTGTCCCAAGTCTGGTCATTTGTGACATTTCTCATTATATTTTCTGCGTATATATTGAATAGGTATGGTGAGAGAATGCACCCCTGCCTCACCCCTTTTGCACCTTGAACCAATCAGATGTTTCACCAGCTGCTCTGATGGCTGCTTGTTGTTCATGATAAAGATTTTCAATTAAATGCACTACTCTGTTAAATATGCTCTTAAAATAATGACTGTGTTAGATACTTTTTATTATTTATTCTAACAAATAATGATTTTTGTTTGTTTGTTTGTTTGTTAGAGTTAGGGAGGCACTGGCATCCTTAACAACTATACTGGCCAGATTAGCTGACACTCGCCAAAAGCAACTGTCTTAGCCAGGTATTTGTTACTCTTCTCAATAACAACCGTCTTAGACAGATATTTGTTGATACTTCTCAGTAACAACCGTCTTAGACAGATATTTGTTGATACTTCTCAGTAACAACCGTCTTAGACAAATATTTGTTACTCTTCTCAATAACAACCGTCTTAGACAGATATTTGTTACTCTTCTCAATAACAACCGTCTTAGACAGATATTTGTTGATACTTCTCAGTAACAACCGTCTTAGACAGATATTTGTTGATACTTCTCAGTAACAACCGTCTTAGACAGATATTTGTTACTCTTCTCAATAACAACCGTCTTAGACAGATATTTGTTACTCTTCTCAATAACAACCATGTTAACCAGATATTTATTGATACTTCTTGATAACATCTGTGTTGGCCAGACATTTGTTGATACTTCTCAATAACAACCGTCTTAGACAGATATTTGTTGATACTTCTCAATAACAACCATGTTAACCAGATATTTATTGATACTTTTTGATAACAACTGTGTTGGCCAGACATTTGTTGATACTTCTCAATAACAACCATCTTAGACAGATATTTGTTGATACTTCTCAATAACAACCGTGTTAGCCAGATATTTGTTGATACTTCTCAATAACAACCGTCTTAGACAGATATTTGTTGATACTTCTCAATAACAACCATGTTAACCAGATATTTATTGATACTTCTTGATAACAACTGTGTTGGCCAGACATTTGTTGATACTTCTCAATAACAACCGTCTTAGACAGATATTTGTTGATACTTCTCAATAACAACAGTGTTAGCCAGATATTTGTTGATACTTCTCAATAACAACCGTCTTAGACAGGTATTTGTTACTCTTCTCAATAACAACCGTCTTAGACAGATATTTGTTGATACTTCTCAGTAACAACCGTCTTAGACAGATATTTGTTGATACTTCTCAGTAACAACCGTCTTAGACAGATATTTGTTACTCTTCTCAATAACAACCGTCTTAGACAGATATTTGTTACTCTTCTCAATAACAACCGTCTTAGACAGATATTTGTTGATACTTCTCAATAACAACCATGTTAACCAGATATTTATTGATACTTCTTGATAACAACTGTGTTGGCCAGACATTTGTTGATACTTCTCAATAACAACCGTCTTAGACAGATATTTGTTGATACTTCTCAATAACAACCGTCTTAGACAGATATTTGTTGATACTTCTCAATAACAACCGTCTTAGACAGATATTTGTTGATACTTCTCAATAACAACCATGTTAACCAGATATTTATTGATACTTCTTGATAACAACTGTGTTGGCCAGACATTTGTTGATACTTCTCAATAACAACCGTCTTAGACAGATATTTGTTGATACTTCTCAATAACAACCGTGTTAGCCAGATATTTGTTGATACTTCTCAATAACAACCATGTTAACCAGATATTTATTGATACTTCTTGATAACAACTGTGTTGGCCAGACATTTGTTGATGTTTCTCAATAACAACTGAGTTGGCCAGATATATGTAGACACTTACCACTGATGGTTGTTTAATTAAAAAGTGATGAGCACTCGAGTTCATTTGCCTGCCCTTTTTCACTGTGACACTGCCTCCAGAATTTAGCCCAGTATGAGCAAAGGGTACTTCATCTGCAAAAATAAATATTAAAATGTATCAATTAGTTAATATATAATCTAGTATGTAGATAATTATAGTGATGTAGTGGTTTATATCTCCACTGGATAATATATTTACAAGTTCCTGTATTGCATAACAGATTTATTTGTATTAGATGATGTTTCTGTATTGTGTAAGAGACTGATCTGTGTTAGATGATAGACTTACATGTTTCTGTAAAGGTTTCTGTTCTGTTCTAGATGACAGTTTTATCTGTGCTACATGATAGACTTATCTGTGCTATATGACACACTTATCTATTAAAGTGACAGACTAATTTGTGCTAAATAATAAACATGTGTGCACTACATGACAGATGAACCTGTGTTAGATGATATATTTATATCTGCTGTATGGTATATTTTTCTGTGTCAGAAGATAGTCATTGTTATTTTTTTTTCACTATTAACAGATAGTATAAAGCTGTGCTAGATGAGAGACATTTATAATCTAGATGACAGACTTATCTGTGCTATATGATACACTAATCTGTGCAACATGATAGACTTATCTGTGCTATCTGATAGATTTGTCTGTGTTAGAAGATAGCCACACAGTGCTAGATGAGAGAATATGTATTCTTAGCTATTGTTATGCATTGTTTTGTTTCGTTTATTTTGCTTTACATTTTCACCAGTAACTAGGGACGCCACCGTGACTGACAAAACCAGCCCGAATTGACCCTTACTGAGAAATTATTTTTTCTGTGCTCTTTACGTGAAAGATCAAATCAGAACAATTATTAGGAGTTATTGGAGAGATGTTAGGCTTTGACCTGACATGGTTTTGACGCCCATATGATAAATCGATTTTTTTTGGCAGCACGCAGTGAATTAACGGTAAGTAAGTTCCTAAATATCTTCTTGATTAGCCAGATTAAGGCAATTTGTGGTGTATTTTTGAATTCTGCATTAATTTTTTTTATATAAGTACGGGAAATTTCACAAAGATTGTCTGAGAGCAAATGTTTAAAAATATTTTTTAGTGGCATCACTGTTTTTGCTTCAAATCCAATATGTCTGCACTAGAAGACCGTTTGTCCCGCTTTATAATTACCTTAAAATAATTATTAAATTAGCTAAGGTTATTTTAATCATTTTTAAAAAATCAACAACCATTGTAGCATTTGTTCATGCATCTGTCATTATTAAGAGCTCTTCATATTTTCTGCTGGAGATATTTTTGCCTGATCACCCCCAAATCCTATTCTAGATGTTAGACTTATCTATGCTAGATGATAGACTTATCAGTGCTATATGCTACACATATCTATGCTATATGCTACACGTATCTGTGCTAGATGATTGACTAACTGTGCTATATTATAGTTTTTTTTCCACTGTTAGAAGATAGTTAAACTGTGCTACATGAAAGAGATGTATATTTTAGATGATATACTATCTGTGCTAGATGACACACTTATCTGTGCTAGACGATAGACTCGTTTGTGTTAGATGATAGATTTTTGTGTGTTAGAAGATAGTCATACTGTGCTAGATATATATATATTCTTGACAAAAGACTTATCTGCGCTAGATAATAGACTTATTTGTGCTAAATGATAGGCTTATAGTATCTGTGCTAGATGATAAACTTAGTTTCTGCATTAGGGGATATATTTAATATATATATATAGATGATACTTATTTGTGCTGCTTAGCTTTATCTGTGCTAGATAATATACTTAACAGTATCAAGAGGATTTACTTATCTCTGCTAAATAGACTCATCTGTGCCAGACTGTATACTTTTTTTTTCTCATTAGTTTAACCTATCTGTGTTAGATTTATATACTTATATGTGCTAAAGTCATACCTGTGTTAAATGATTTATTTGTGCTAGATTATATACTTATCTGTGAGAGATGATATACTTGTTTGTGCTAGATAGACTTTTACAAGTTAAATTATACTTACATGTATCTGACACACCTAGTTTAGAAAATACTGGAAGTTTGCTGTCATCAGCATTGTCCGCCTGAGTGACCTCCCCATTGAGTTTCAGAACAATGATCTCATTGGGTTGTGTCTCAAATAAATGCTGTGTAGTGTTGGTAGGATCCGCCAGCGACAGGCCATCAAAATTATGAACAAGCACAGTTCTTTCAATAACATCAACGAAGCCAAGAGATTTGGTATCAGCTATTGGGGATGATGTATCAACGACAGTTTCCTGTGCGCTTACATCAACAGGGATCTCTGTAGCCTGAAAGATGAAAGACGGATAAGCACGTGATGTTGATGCATCAGCCTCAGCTTGCGGGTATGGCCACATGATTGTCTCTTGCTGAATGTCATGTGTCTCCATGGTTGGCTGAGATTCCCATGTATTTGTATCTTGGTCATTGACTATATGTCCAGTGACTGGTGTCCAGGCATCTTGATCAGTGACTATGTGCTCAGTGTCTGGAGTCTGTGTGTCTTGTTCATCTGTGTCAGATGTGAAGGCAGCCGTTTCCTCTTTCGGTTCGATCTAAAGGTATAAAACAGTAATATTGCCAGAATCATAAGTAATGTTTCCCCATTGGAAATGTGAACAAAGAAGACGCAAAAAAAAAGGTTGCACAATTTATTGTCTATCATATTTCGATGTATATCGTCAGGGGCAAAACTATAGTTTTTTTTGTTTTTTAGTATCCAGAAGCCATGAGTTGTTAACCCTTAGGCTCCGTATTATTGATATCGCAACCCTTCGCCCTTGATTCTATGGCAAATACCGTAAATCTGGAATATATGTGGCTTTTCTGTCTTCCCCCGGGCGTCAACCCGGACCACAAGGAGTTCGTCACCTGGTCATCGCTGAGTCCGGTTTAGCCAACTATGCTAGCGAGCCGGGCCAAAACTATAGTCACAATTTATTAAAATTTAAGCCAGAATTATGCAGTCAAAAAGAAATGGTTGTGACCCTGTGTGTGGGGTAGAGTGTCCGTTTAGTGACACACCATGCACATCCATTTTACAAACCTAGCTATTTGTGTGCAGACTGTTGATTCCTTATCTCTGACACAGATGTAATCTGACGTAGAAAGAAAAACCCATAATTAGTCGTCTTTTACTACATGCTTGTAAGAGGGCCAGTGGGTCTATTCCTGCCCCCCCCCCCCCACCCCTTTCCTCCCCCTCCCCCACAATGGGACCCAGGAACCCATACAAGAAAGTTAGAGAGCCACTGAAAACATGACAGAACTGGCAACCACTTCCGCTGTGGTAGGCAAAAAGAAGCTGCTAGAGGCACAACGGCAAGGACAACCCGAACAGCATAAGCACTTGCTCTCAGAAACACACTGCGACTTATTCTGAGTGTTTGGTTTATGCAACTTATTCTGAGTGTTTGTTTTATGCAACTTATTCTGAGTGTTTGGTTTATGCAACTTATTCTGAGTGTTTGGTTTATGCAACTTATTCTGAGTGTTTGTTTTATGCAACTTATTCTGAGTGTTTGGTTTATGCAACTTATTCTGAGTGTTTGGTTTATGCAACTTATTCTGAGTGTTTGATTTATGCAACTTATTCTGAGTGTTTGGTTTATGCAACTTATTCTGAGTGTTTGTTTTATGCAACTTATTCTGAGTGTTTGGTTTATGCAACTTATTCTGAGTGTTTGGTTTATGCAACTTATTCTGAGTGTTTGGTTTATGCAACTTATTCTGAGTGTTTGTTTTATGCAACTTATTCTGAGTGTTTGTTTTATGCAACTTATTCTGAGTGTTTGTTTTATGCAACTTATTCTGAGTGTTTGGTTAATGCAACTTATTCTGAGTGTTTGGTTTATGCAAAGACAACTAATGTGTGTACCCGACTTATGTGAGCAAACAAATTAAGAAGAGTTTGGAAGCAACTGAGATGTGGTTCTTGAGAAGCATGTTGGAAAAACCTAGGATTGCCAGAATGATTAACAATGATTGCCTTGAAATGGCTTATGAAAGTGGAACATTATATACAGCAATGAGAAGGAAACAAACAAAATTCTTTGATCCTGTGATAAAAAAAAAAAGGAGCACTCGAAAATATCGTGATGACTGGAAAGATTACTGGTAGAAGAGGCAGACCAAGAGAAATGATGGTGGATGGCTAACGACAGTGCATTGGGGAAATATCTTCAGTGGAATTAATCCAGAACACCAAAGACCGAGAGCTGTATAGACGCACAAACGCCTATGCCAGCTGACAAGGCAGTTGATGATGATGATGATCCAACTTACCATGATCTACACAAGCTAACACAGTGCAGCCTAAGGTGCTAAATTGATTATCAAACTGCTTATTGCGCAGTTTCTTACCTTCTTTTTTGAGCATCTTGACCTTTTTTTGCCTGTTGGAATAAAGTGAATGCTTTGAACCATCTAAAAATAGACTATAGAAAGATATATTTTTCGCATCATAGTGTAATTAATAATTTATCAGAAGCAGTGTAGAGATTTTATAAAATGAAGTAGTTACTTATAAACTTGTAGACATGATCAAACAATGCAAACGGATATCAAAAATCATGGAAGCACTAAGAGGACTTAAAATACAATGAATCAAGAAGTTTGACAGATGTCGCAGCTTTAGGAAGGAACTAAACAAATTCCAGTAAATCAAGAGATTAGGAAAACAAGTTGAAAACAGATAGGGCACTGAACAAGCAATAACATTGATAATAGCATAGCCACAATGTTTTTACACTGGAACCCCCACTGCCAAAGAAAGGAAAAGAGACATCAAACAGGTTAAAAAGAGAGTTCAGGACAGGTGAATAACTGAAAGGACAAGGGGTGAGACAGCAATGGAAACGACGGTTTGGAGTGGGTTTTTTTTAAAGGACCTATGACCTATTGACAGGCAAAAACTGCATTTTATCAAACGAAGAACATCTTGTGCAATATATCCTTGTCATTGAGAGTTAGAAAAAGAATTCTTGCTTTCTACATACATCCAGTTTTAACATATGGCTGTGAATCCTGGACAATCGGTAGGCAGGCCAAAGAATTTCTAGAGGCCTCAGAGATGTGGTTTTACAGAAGAATGCTTAGAATACCTTGGACAGCCAAAAAGAGCAACCAAGAGGTTTTGAAAGAGGCGGGAGCCCGAAGACAACTTATCACAAACATCAGAAGGAGACAGCCATCATTTTTCTACCATGTTATGAGAAAAGGGAAAATAGAACATGTTGTGACCACTGGAAATATCTGTAAAAGGAGGGATAGAGGAAGACAAGGAGAGAAGATTTTTGACATCTTGTTGCATGGCATAGAGGTGTGTCGGCACACGAACTGATACATGCTGCCGGAGATCGTGGATTATGGAGAGGCATGATCGCCCACGCCAGTCGGCAAGGAACCTGATGATGATGATGACCTATTGTTAAGTATCTTGGTGAGTGGCGTGGGCGAACATCCCTCTCTACAACTTGCGATCAACCAATAGCATGTGTGTCTGTTCCTGTGCTGACTCCCTTCCATGTCATGATAGAAGGCGGCCCAGAACGTTGTCTCCCCGTATCTCTCCTGCCACAAATCCTTCCAGTCGTGACAACGTGTTCAAGTTTCCTCTGTTCATTACATGGTTAAAAAACGACGACCGTCTCCTTCTGATGTTTTTGAATGGTTTTCTTCCAGCCCTTGTCTCTGTTAAAAACATATGGATTACTACGCCTTAGAAACAGGATACAATCGACTTCGCAGCCACATGTACACACAATTTAAAATCGGCGAATCAGCCATGTGCACATGTGGATTGGCACCTGAGATCATGTCCTCCAAAACTGCCCAAAATACAACTCATCAAGACAAAACTTTTGGCCTAGAGAAACATCGGTGCAAGTCAAACTTTAAGGATCGCTAAGTGAATTACAAAAGACAGTGAAGTTTATACTGGAGACAACATTGCAGATACAGATAATTTATTTTAAGCGAACGAAAGAAGAAGAAGAAGACGATTTGGATTACTCATTTTAGTTGTCCATATTGTAAGCTTTATTTTGTGAAACCACATTTCTGAGGCCTCAAGATATTATTTGGTTTGTTTACGAACTGTCTAGAATTAGCAGCCATATATTAAAGCTTAATCCATACAGCACTCAAGTATTCTTCCTGTAGTCTGTCTAACCAAAAAAAAAAAAAACCTGACTTTCGCGGCGGCCGGGTGACGAACTCCTTGTGGTCCGGGTTCACTCCCGGGGGTAGGCAGAAAAGCCACATTTCTCCCAGATTAACGGTACCTATAATGGAATCAATGCCGAAGGGTTGCGATATCCATAGTACCGAGCCAAAGGGTTTACAACTCATGGTTTCTGGATACGTAAAAAAAAAAAAAAAAAAAATAAAACCAACTATAAAATAAGAGGCTATCCTTCGAATAACGGGCACTAAAGATGGCATCCACAAAATATCCTTTCGAGCCACAGTCACGTGTCTATTGCGCACTTCCGGCTGCTTAATTTGAGGTTTTCCGCCAACTACCGCCACCGCCCCGTGTCTCCCACGCCACTCACGCGGCGTGAATTGGGGCTAAACTAGATGGCTAGGACTCACGAGCAGCAGCATCCGCATCTCCTGCAGCTTAGCTCGTGAGTACAACATTTAGAAAAAAGTCAAACATTCAGAAATAAAGTTCTAACAAATAAAAAAAAATTAAAAAAAAATCCAACATACAGAAAGGAACCCGATTCACAGAAAGAAAGTATACAGAACGGAAGTCCAACATACAGAAAGTCAAATATGCAGAACGGAAGTCCAACATACAGAAAGCCAAATATACAGAATGGAATTCCAACATACAGAAAGTTAAATACACAGAACGGAAGTCCAAATACAGAAAGTCAAATATACAGAACGGAATTCCAACATACAGAAAGAAAGTCAAATATACAGAACGGAAGTCCAACAAACAGAAAGAAAGTCAAATATACAGAACGGAAGTCTAACATACAGAAAGAAAGTCAAATATACAGAGCGGAAGTCCAACATACAGATAGAAACCCGATATACAGAAAGAAAGTCAAATATACAGAACGAAAGGCCAACATACGATCATATTTAGGATGTCCTGGGTTAATGAACTGGAATGTTCTTTTAGCACTTTCCCCCTTGATTTCGCCCTCCTTTGTGATATCGATGCAGTCTTTGAGGCTATGTAGAGCACATCTGAATGCACTCTTATTGGCTGAATTATCCAAACCGTTGCCCCTTTCTAGTTTACCTGTGATACAGAATAAATAGATTGTAATTTATGGTCAAACAAACTTAAATTAGTATTATAGTTCATAAGGTAGCAACCGATGAGATTGTCTGACCATCTGATGAGAATGCCCTTATACAATCTGCAACAGTAGTAGTAGTAGTAGTAGTAGTAGTAGTAGTAGTAGTAGTAGTAGTAGAGTGTAGTAGTAGTAGTAGTAGTAGTAGTAGTAGTAGTAGTAGTAGTAGTAGTAGTAGTAGTAGTAGTAGTAGAGTGTAGTAGTAGTAGTAGTAGTAGAGTGTAGTAGTAGTAGTAGTAGTAGTAGTAGTAGAGTGTAGTAGTAGTAGGAGTAGTAGTAGAGTAGTAGTAGTAGTAGTAGTAGTAGTAGTAGTAGTAGTAGTAGTAGTAGTAGAGTGTAGTAGTAGTAGGAGTAGTAGTAGAGTAGTAGTAGTAGTAGTAGTAGTAGAGTGTAGTAGTAGTAGGAGTAGTAGTAGAGTAGTAGTAGTAGTAGTAGTAGTAGTAGAGTGTAGTAGGAGTAGTAGTAGAGTAGTAGTAGTAGTAGTAGTAGTAGTAGTAGTAGTAGTAGTAGAGTGTAGTAGTAGTAGGAGTAGTAGTAGAGTAGTAGTAGTAGTACTTTTACCCCACACAAGAGATAAACACCCGATGACACAAAGTGCCAACATGTGAATGAGGATCACCCGTGGAGAGTTTCCGGAAACCGCTTTCAGCCATCAGGCCATATTTATGGCCTGGCTATACTGCGGCCCCTGGCAAGAGCCAGGGTGGGGCTTCAAAATAACGAAAAATTGCATTCCACAAGTGGGATGACTAATGATTTGATTTTTAAAAAAATAATTAATTACTGCAACAGAGAAGCACGCTGAAGAAATATAATGGACACAGAGCAGGTTGAGGGCAAAAGATTGAATGAGATCAAGAAAAACCTCCCGCCCCACTCTCTCTCTCTCCTTGATTACTCGAAGAAAACGCAAGCCAACAACCGTTGGTTAGTTGGAAAGAAAAAAAAACTTAAATCATAATTGGCTAGTTTTTGCGTCTAAATATTTTATAGACTGCAGTGTCAACCATTCCCGCCCTACTTTATTCGCCTCTTACGACCTGCTTCGTAGTGTGCAGTTTATCTTTAAAATATGGCAGAATTATTTCCATCGTTTCTTGTTTCTTTCTCCCCACAACCCTCTTTTCACGTCAGTTCATCAAAACCTAGGTATTTAATTGTTTCATCTCCTTGAAATACCAGCAGTTCTTCTGTATATATACACACGTCCAGGGCCGACATTCACAAAAAACCAATGTATTTTAATCCAGAAAACATTATTAAATATGTGTTAATCCACAATAACTAGTGTGTTAATCCACAATAACTAGTGTGTTAATCCACAATAACTAGTGTGTTAATCCACAATAACTAGTGTGTTAATCCACAATAACTAGTGTGTTAATCCACAATAACTAGTGTGTTAATCCACAATAACTAGTGTGTTAATCCACAATAACTAGTGTGTTAATCCACAATAACTAGTGTGTTAATCCACAATAACTAGTGTGTTAATCCACAATAACTAGTGTGTTAATCCACAATAACTAGTGTGTTAATCCACAATAACTAGTGTGTATTATTCCACAAACAACCAATATGTGTAAATCCAGAAAACATTAAATTATTTGTGTTTTTCCACAAACAACCAGTGTTTGTCAATCCACAAAACAATAATCAGTATGCAAATGAGTAAAAAAAAAGTAAAAGACCCTTTTCCACGCCTTAGGCGCATAGGGCTAGACCTACATTTTATAGACCAATCGGCACAAGATGGGTGATGTGGTCAGCATCACGCCGGCTGCCTCTACTTCCCGGGACTGCATTAGGTACCCACTCAAGGTTGGGTCGACCTGGAAACCAAGGTCATTTTTGAAAAACGTCTGGCTCCGCTAGGAAGCGAACCCACGACCTTCCGATCCGCGGCGAGCGTCTAGTCGCTCCGCCACGGCGACTCCCTAACCAGTAAGTGTTAATCTACCAAAGTACCCGTGTGTGTCAATCCACAAAACAATAACCAATGTTTGTTAATCCACAAACAACCAGTGTTTGGCAATCCACAAAACAATAACCAGTGTGTGTCAATCAACAAAACTAATGTATATTTGTATCCACAAAACAGTAATTAACGTATCTCAATCCATAAAACAACAATTAACGTGTGTCAATCCATAAAACAAAAAATTAACGTGTGTCAATCCATAAAACAACAATTAACGTGTGTCAATCCATAAAACAAAAATTAACGTGTGTCAATCCATAAAACAAAAAATTAACGTGTGTCAATCCATAAAACAACAATTAACGTGTGTCAATCCATAAAACAAAAAATTAACGTGTGTCAATTCATAAAACAACAATTAACGTGTGTCAATCCGCAAAACAACAATTTACGTGTGTAAATCTACAAAACATAAATTTTTGTATGTCCCCACCAAACAAAAATTAAGCTGTGGTAATCCATAAAACAACAACAACTAATGTGTGTCAATATTCATCCCCCACCCCACCCCACCCCCCCCCCCTTTTCCAAAAAAAAAACCCCCCAGTGATTTTATGCACAAACAAACAGTGTTTGTCAGTCGACAAAACGAATGTATGTTTGCCCCCACAAAACAACAGTTAACGTGTGTCAATCTATAAAACAACTATTAACGTGTATCGATTCACAAAACAACAATTAAGGTCTGCCAATTTACAAAACAGTAATTAACATGTGTCGATATACAAAACAACTAATGTATGTTCCTACAAAACAAAAATTAACGTGTGTAAATCCACAAAACAATAATTACCATGTGTCAATCCACACACAAAATTACTGTTTGTCTCTAGAGAACAACAATTAATGTGTGTCAATCCACAAAACAACAACTAACATAGGTCCCCATAAAACAACAATTAATGTGTTTTAATATACAAAACAACAATTAACGCGTGTCAATCCACAAAACAACAACAAATGTAAGTCCCCATAAAACAAAAAGAATTTGTTTTAATCCACAAAACAACAATTAATGTGTGTTAGTCTACAAAACAACAACTAATGCTTGTCAAAAAACAACAATTAATGTGTGTCAATCCACAAAACAACAATTAATGTGTGGTAATCCACAAAACAACAATTAATGTGTGTCAATCCACAAAACAACAAATAATGTGCGTCAATCCACAAATCAACAATTAATGTGTGTCAATCCACAAAACAACAACAAATGTAAGTCCCCATAAAACAAAAAGAATTTGTTTTAATCCACAAAACAACAATAATGTGTGTTAATCCACAAAACAACAATTAATGTGTGTCAATCCACAAAACAACAATTAATGTGTGTTAATCCACAAAACAACAATTAATGTGTGTCAATCCACAAAACAACAATTATTGTGTATTAATCTACAAAACAACAGCTAACATAGGTCCCCACAAAACAACAAATAATGTGTGTCAATCCACAAATCAACAATTAATGTGTGTCAATCCACAAAACAACAACAAATGTAAGTCCCCATAAAACAAAAAGAATTTGTTTTAATCCACAAAACAACAATAATGTGTGTTAATCCACAAAACAACAATTAATGTGTGTCAATCCACAAAACAACAATTAATGTGTGTTAATCCACAAAACAACAATTAATGTGTGTCAATCCACAAAACAACAATTATTGTGTATTAATCTACAAAACAACAGCTAACATAGGTCCCCACAAAACAACAGTTAATGTGTTTTAATATACAAAACAACAATTACGGCGTGTCAATCCACAAAAGAACAACAAATGTTTGTCCCCACAAAACAAAAAGAATTTGTTTTAATCCACTAAACAACAATTAATGTGTGGTAATCTACAAAACAACAACTAATGTTTGTCCGACAAACAACAATTAATGTGTGTCAATCCACAAAACAACAACAAATGTATATTTTCACAAAACCACAATTAACTTGTTTCAGTCCATAAAACAACAAAAAATGTGTGTCAATCCACAAAATAACAAGTAACGTGTGTCAATCCACTAAACCAAAATTATTGTGTGTCAATCAACAAAACAACAATTAATGTGTGTCAATCCACAAAACAACAATAAATGTGTGTCAATCCACAAAACAATGATTACTGATTTTTGTTTTGTGGATTAACACACATTAATTGTTGTTTTGTGGGTTTATACACATTAGTCGCTGCGTTGTGAATTAACACACATTAATTGTTGTTTTTTGAATTAAAACTAATTTTTGTTGTAATTAGTTGTTGTTTTGTTGACACATATTATTTGTCATTTTGTGGATTCACACACGTTAATTGTTGTTTTGTAGGGACAGTCAGTAATTATTGTTTTGTGGATTATATATATATTATTGTTGTTGTTTTGTGGATTGACACACGTTAACTGTTGTTTTGTAGGGACAGTCAGTACTTGTTGTTTTGTGGATTGATACATATTATTTGTTGTTTTGTGGATTGACACACATTATTTGCTATTTTGTGGATTGACAAACGTTAATTGTTGTTTTCTGGATTGACACACATTTATTGTTGTTGTGTGGATTGACACTCACACACTATGTGTTGTTTTGTGAACTAAAACACATTATTTTTGTTGTTATTAGTTGTTATTTTGTTGACAGACATTATTTTGTTGTTTTGTGGATTGACACACGTAAATTGTTGTTTTGTAGGGACAGTCAGTAATTGTTGTCAAATAAACAACAACTAATTACAACAAAAATTATTTTTTTCCCCCACAAATTAACAATTAATATGAGTTAAACCACAACACAGCAATTAATGTGTATAAATTCACAAAACAACAAATAATGTGTGCTAATCCACACACACACAAAAATTAACGTGTGTCAATCCACAAAACAACAATTAATGAGTCAATCCACGAAATAACAATTATTGTGTGTTAATCCACAAAACAACAATTAAATTGTGTCAATGCACAAAACAACAATACATGTGTGTCAATCCACAAAACAACAATGAATTTGTGTTAATCCACAAAACAACAATGAACGTGTGTTAATCTACAAAACAACAATGAATGTGTGTTAATCCATAAAGCAGCAACAAACGTGTGTGAATCCCCCCCCCCCCCCCCCGCCCCCCACCCAAAAAAAGAAAACACAATAACTAGAGTGTTTTTATCCACAAAGAATCAGTGTTTGTTAATCCCCAAAACTAATGTATGTTTGCTCCCACAAAACAACAAATACCGTGTGTCTTTTTATAAAACAACAACTAATGTATATCCTATCAGAACAACAATTAAGGTGTGTCTACCTACAAAACAACAATTAATGTGTGTCAATCCATAAAAAAACAATTAACGAGTGCATTGACCCACAAAACAACAATTAACGAGTGCCAATATACAAAACAACTAATGTATGTTCCCACAAAACAACAATTAACGAGTGCCAATATACAAAACAACTAATGTATGTTCCCACAAAACAAAAATTACCGTGTGTCAATCCACACATACACACGCACAATTAATGTATGTCCCTAGAGAACAACAATTATTGTGTCAATCCACAAAACAACAATTAATGTATGTTAATCTACAAAACTACAATTAACGTGGGTCAGTTCACAAAGCAACAATTAACTAGTGTTAATTAGAAAACACAAGCTAACGTATGTCCTATCACAACAACAACCAGCGTGTGTCAATCCACAAAACAACTAATGTGTTTTGTCAATCCACAAAACAACAACTAATGTATATTTCCACAAAACAACAATTAATGCGTGTCAATCCACAAAACAACAACTAATGTATATTTCCACAAAACAACAATTAATGCGTGTCAATCCACAAAACAACAACTAATGTATATTTCCACAAAACAACAATTAATGCGTGTCAATCCACAAAACAACAACTAATGTATATTTCCACAAAACAACAATTAATGCGTGTCAATCCACAAAACAACAATTATTTTGTTTTAATCCACAAAAGACAATTTGTGTGTGTGTGTTAATCCGCAACACAGCAGCTAATGTGGGTCAACCAACAAAACAATGACTAATGTGTGTAAATCCACAAAACAACAACTAATTTATATTTCCACAAAACAACAATTAATGCGTGCTAATCCACAAAACAACAATTAAGGTGCGTCAATTCACAAAACAACAATTATTTTGTTTTAATCCACACAAGAAAATGTGTGTGTGTGTGTTAATCCGCAACACGGCAACTAATGTGGGTCAACCCACAAAACAACAGCTAATGTACAATGTACGTTCCCACAAAACAACAACTAATGTATGTTCCCACAAAACAACAGCTAATGTACAATGTACGTTACCACAAAACAAAAACTTATGTGTGTCAATCCAAAAAACAACTACTGTATGTTCCCACAAAACAGCGACTAATGTTTGTTCCCACAAAACTACAACTAATGTATGTTTCCATAAAACAATAACTAATGTATGTTCCCACGAAACCACAACTAATGTATGTTCCCACAAAACAACTAATGCGTGTCAATCCACAAAACAACAACTAATGCGTGTTAATCCACAGAACAACAATTAATGTATGTTCCCACAAAACAACAACTTATGTGTATAAATCCAGAGAACAACAACCAATGTATGTTCCCACAAAACAACAGATAATATGTGTCAATCCCCAAAACCACAACAAATGTATGTTCCCAAAAAACAACAACTAATGTATGTTTCCTACAAAACAACAACTAATGCATGTAAATCCACAAAACAACAGCTAATGTATGTTCTCACAAAACAACAACTAATGTATGTTCCCACAAAACAACAACTAATGTATGTTCCCTACAAAACAACAACTAATGTATGTTCCCTACAAAACAACAACTAATGTATGTTCTCACAAAACAACAACTAATGTATGTTCCCTACAAAACAACAACTAATGTATGTTCCCTACAAAACAACAACTAATGTATGTTCCATACAAAACAACAACTAAGTAAAACATTAAAAGATCCTTTCCAGGCATCAAGTCCGATTTGCTTTCAAAAATAACGTTGGCTCCCGGGTCGAGCCCAGTCTAAAACGGGTGTCAAGTATGGCCATGGGAAGTAAAGGCGACCAGGGTGGTGTTGACCATATTATCCACCGAGTGCCCATTTGACAACAAAAATATGAGTCCAGCATCATATGTCCGCTGCGCCACTGGTGCGAAAACGGTCCTTTAACTAAATTCCAATCAAAAAAAAAAAAAAAAACGCAACATAAGTTCATAGGTTTCTAATTAGAAGCCCATTAAACGCATTATGCGCTGATTTTACATCTCTCTGAAGTACCCCCCGGGTCTCTGCTTCTTAACCCCCTGGGACTACTACCACTACCACCACCACCACTACTACTCTACAACAACAACAACTACTACTACTACTGCTACCACTACTACCACCACCACCACCACCACCACCACCACCACCACCACCACACCACCACCACCACCACCACCACCACCACTACTACTACTACTACTACTACTACTACTACTACTACTACTACTACTACTACTACTACTACTACTACTACTACTACTTTTCCTTCTTCTTTTTCTTCTTCTTCTTCTTCTTCTTCTTCTTCTTCTTCGTCATCTTCTTCCTCTTCTTCTTTTGTTGTTGTCGTGTCACTGATACTAGGTTGTAACCCAGTGTTGTGTCTGGGACTGAAAGAGTTAAACTGCTAATTATTGCCTGTTTGCCACGTTTGCGGTTAATGCAAAGGTTGGAAAGAGTGTTTGGGATTGAGCCTGACGATTTAGGGCGCAAGAACTGTCTCCACGGTCTGTGTAGGTAAGTTGTTTATTTTTGCCCTGGACCGAAAAAAAAAATCTCCAACTTCATCAAGAATTCCAATCCGGGTCTCCTGCAAAACTGCTCTGCGTTCATGACCGTCCGCTCACCCACTCCTTTTTTCACTGCAGAAAGCAAATCTGGCACAACAACCACAGCAGCAAAGTATCAGTGGGTCACTTTCAAAGACATGGCATACACTGTGCTGTATAGTAACATATTTAGCCATCTTTCTGTAGCATGCATAGACCAAACATAACAGATTGTAGCACACATTGTGCTACGGTGATACATACGGTTAATAGCTAATCATATACCGTGCATGGAATAGAAGAGAAAGAATTAAAAGGTTTTTTATTTGTTTGTTAATGTACTGTTTATGTTTGGCCAACGCCTCCTTTAGAATTAATTAAAAGCTTACCTGTATGCTGCGCCCAACGGCTGAAGACTTCCGAATGCTCCGACGGGTTAAAGCCACTGCTGGACCCGTGGCGCCAGACAACAGAAAACTGGTGGCTATGTTTATCTACCCACTGGAGGCCTCGACACAACCCTTCATCCAACAGATGTTCCAGCCAAGCTCGCATGAGGACACGGGGCTGGGATCGTTGGCTGTCGCGGCTGTTTCCGCGCTTTTTTGAGCTGTAGGCGATTTTTGGAGGCATTTTAACACACTTGCCGCCTTTTCTATTTGTCGTGGACAGTGTCTTCATCTGCAGACGACATGCAAAAATTGTAACACATGAAAACAGTGCCAAATTTAAGTATGAGCTAAATAAACTACAACACTGGGCCTCACCATCTGCAAGGGCATCACAATCTGCAGACGCCATTTAAAAATCAAATTCCCTTATCACAAATGCAATTTTCTCTGAATATATTTTAAGAGCAGTTTTTCTTTTCAATATCCCCACGTTCTAAATTCATGAATATTAATACAGGATATTATCTCAGGATTGCATTTAACTTGTTGAAATAAACTGGTATAATTGTGAACAGTAGGACCTCAGAGCTTTATATAGCTAAAAATGTTCCATGGGAAAAATATAACATGAGTATAACCACGAGAAAAATATAACATAAGAATGTAACACGAGAAAGTATAGCATGAGAATATAAAAAAAAAGAAAAACATAACATGAGAATGTAAGACACAAAAAATTTAACATGAAAATGTAACACAAGAAAAATATAACATGTAAAAGCAACACAAGAAAAGTATAACATGAGAATGAAACACATGAAAAATATAACATGACAATGTAACACGAGAAAAATATAACATGGGAATGTGAAATGAGAAATATAACACTGAAATGTAACACGATAAAAAATAACACATAAGAATGTAACACAAGAAAAATATAACATGGTAATGTAACACGAGAAAAAAATATAACATGAGAATGTAACACGAAAAAACATAACATGGGGATGTAACACGAGAAAAATATAAAATGAGAATGTAACACGAGAAAAATATAACTTAGGAATGTAACACGAAAAAATATAACACGGGAATGTAACACAAGAAAAATATAACATGAGAATGTAACACGAGAAAAATATAACATGGGAATGTAACAGGAGAAAAATATAACTTGGGAATGTAACATCAGAAAAATATAACATGGGAATGTAACAGAAGACAAATATAACATGGGAATGTAACAGAAGATAAATATAACATGAGAATGTAACACGAGAAAAATATAACTTGGGAATGTAACAGGAGAAAAATAAAACATGGGAATGTAACACAAGAAAAATATAACATAGGAATGTAACAGGAGAAAAATATAACATGGGAATGTAACATGAGAAAAATATAACATGGGAATGTAACAGGAGAAAAATATAACATGGGAATGTAACAGGAGAAAAATATAACTTGGGAATGTAACATGAGAAAAATATAACATAAGATCGTAAAAATAGAAAAATATAACATGGAAATGTAGCACAAGAAAAATATAACATGGACATAATATTGACAACTTCGTCTTCTTCTCATAGGCCACGCAGTCTGGAGTTGGTCATCATTCTGTTCCACCGCCAGTCATTGCTAATACAGATGTTCCCCAATGCCAGACTAACATCTTCGTCACTAGTCTCCGCCTGCCTCTCCTTCCATCAGACTTTCCTGGTGTTTACTTGTTTTGGTAAGTAAAGTAAGTAAATGTTACCCCACCAGGAAATCGTACAGAGCGATAAACACCTGATGACACAAAGTGCCACCACGCGGATGAGAATAACCCGTGAAGAGGTCCCAGAAACCGCGTTCAACCGTCAGGCTATTTTAGGACCCCTGGCAAAAGCCATGGTGGGGCTTCAAAATAACAAAAAATAGTTTTTTTTTTTTTCTCCCCTCAAAAAAAAATCCATGTCATTAGAGGTTATAAAAAGAATTATTGCTAGCTATTTGGAGCCATTTTTAACGTATGGCCGTGAACCCTGGACAATTAGAAACACACAGAACAATTTCTTGAGGTGTCGAATATGTGATTTTATAGAATAATGCTTAGACTTTCTCGGACAGCTAATCAGAGCAACCCAAATGTTTTGAAAATGGTCGAGGCTTGAAGACTTCTTATTACAAACATTATAAAGAAGCAGAAAAATAATTTTTTTTTGGTAGGGGGGGGGGAGTGGGGTGGGGTGGGGGGGGGGGGGGTCATGTTATGAGAAGATGGAAACTGGCAATTAATGTGACCACTGAAAGATCTGTGGAGAAAGAGACAGAGAAAGACAACGTTAGATGATTCTTGACAGCACTTTTGTATTGCTTGGAGGGGTGTCAACACACGAACTAATAGTTGCTGTGGGCATAGAGGGGTGTCAACACACGAACTAATAGTTGCTGTGGGCATAGAGGGGGTGTCAACACACGAACTAATAGTTGCTGTGGGCATAGAGGGGGTGTCAACACACGAACTAATAGTTGCTGTGGGCATAGAGGGGTGTCAACACACGAACTAATAGTTGCTGTGGGCATAGAGGGGTGTCAACACACGAACTAATAGTTGCTGTGGGCATAGAGGGGTGTCAACACACGAACTAATAGTTGCTGTGGGCATAGAGGGGTGTCAACACACGAACTAATAGTTGCTGTGGGCATAGAGGGGTGTCAACACACGAACTAATAGTTGCTGTGGGCATAGAGGGGTGTCAACACACGAGCTAATAGTTGCTGTGGGCATAGAGGGGTGTCAACACACTAACTAATAGTTGCTGTTACAGATGGTAGCTTGTGGAGAGAGGAATGATCACCCACGACCGGCTCCAGCTGACAGCTTGTGCTGCTGACGTCACCGAGTCGGGCTAACGGTGCGTTAACGCAGCGGTAACAAGAAATCAATTATTGTCGACAGCGGCGAGGGAAGACAACTTAAATTTTAACTTTTAAGTCTCTACATGCTTTCTTTAATAAGTTCACAATTTGTAGCCGACTTTTCTTGAATATTGCCGCGGCACCTCAGGGACACGCTCATGGAGCCGGTCGTGGATCACCCATGCCAGATGGCAAGACACTTGATGATGATAAATCTTAAGGTGGCTAAACTTAACAATTTCTAACTAATCTTCTTCGCCTGCAGTGGCACGCTGAGAGAATTTGACATTGATTTCATGCCTGGGAACAATAGTAACGTACTAATGCCAATAGCGTCCCTGGAAAAGAGCTCAAGATCACCCCGCTAACAGTTGTAAATACAGTAAAAACTCGTTAACATGAATTCTAAAAACCGAAAAAAGAAAGTTCATGTTAAAAAATTGGTGCTAACTGGAGACTTCTAGTTATACATCACTAGAGGTGTTGTCCGTCCATCACGAATGATGAAGACCACTTTCGTCCAAAGTAGTAGATAGTGTCTGATTAGTCCAAAATGAGCCAGGAAAATTCTTGAGCAGTGAGGACAACACATGGAAGCCACCCTAGTGTTGGATTAGCGATACGGTTCTTTCTAGTCTGCCCCTATTTCTTTGCCAGTGCAATCTCTGCTGCCTGGCAGGCTGATGCACAATACCTGATGAATGTACGCCACCCAAAGCGGTCTTGCACAGCAGCCGCCCTCCCCCCACCCACCTCGCTTTGTTGATGCCAACAGAATTGAGAGCAGCCCTTAGAGTGTCTGTATAGTGCTTTTTTTAGGGTCCTCCCGGTGACCTCTTCCCATGCTGGAGCTCCCCATAAAATACTCTCTTTGGGAGGCGATAATCCTGCATGGGAGCCAGGTGACCAGCCGAATGCAGCTGATAATTTTACAGCATTGTATGGATGCTAGGCAGGTTTGACCTATCAAGAACCACAGTATCTGGGGTCTTATCTTCCTATTTGATTTTGAGCAGCTTTCTGCGACAAGCTATATGAAACTGTCTTTATTTCGACAATTTGATGACAACTTGACGAAAGTGACTTGAGCAAGGACTTAAATTTACGCGATGAAGAGTTGCGCAATTCGTCGACCTCACTCTCTCGCTTGTGTCCATCTTGATCCAATGGCAGGACAATGTTGAGATGACCGAAATGGAACCAGGTGCCGTGGATGACCAAGGCGTCTTAAGTGCCCTGCCTTGCTCGAAGCTCCCCACAGAGCCTGCTTGTTATCGCCCTCTTGTCCGTTGAACCAAAATGAGGTTTTATTAGCACAATCCGCTGAGTTCTTATGTATAGGGGTATTCTAAGGATGACTGACGCATCAGATGACTCAGTACACAAGCGATGCCAATGTGCAGAGACGATGACTGTGATAACATAACACAGCACACAGAGGATGAGATCCAAGCACTTATTAGGATGATTTTCTCTATGTGGGTTCCGGAGCCTAATTGTGGAGGGTAATAATAGACCCACTGCCTTCCCAGTAAGCATGTCGTAAGAGTAGACTGACTGGAGACTTCCTTCGAAGTCAGAGTGCATATGCCTGAGCGGCAAGGAACAACCAACTGCACATAAATAGGCCAGTTAAACGGATGTACACGCAAGACTCAGGTCCTGACACAAGGCCAAAGTCAAAATGGACGAACAACCAGGACTTTCTGCCGGAGAATACAGCCGATTAACAAAGAAAAAGATTAGGATGATTTGTTGACTAAATAATGACAGTGTTACATCAATAGGAATTCATATTGATAATCTTGTGCAAAGGACTACTTATACTTTCATCCATGTGTCATGTAAGCTCTGCTTCTTTCGCCTAGTAACCAGCGAATGAACAGTTTATATTTCCATGTACCGTGTGTGATCTTTCTTGGACATCCGCACTCATAAACTTATTCAGAACATAAGGGGTTTAGCTCGAGGGAGCTACTTCCCTTCATTGAAAAACCACACATTTGGGTGTCGTTCAAGGTTGTTGATATTTCTTGCTTGTTTGCTTGATGTACCCCACCAAGACATCACCCACCCCAGCCATAGACACCAGGTGACACAAAGTGCCACCATGCGGATGAGGATCACCCGTGGAGAGGTCCCAGAAACCCCTTTCAGCAGCTACGGCCATATTTATGGCTCGGCTATATTTAGGGTCCCGGCAAAAGCCAGTGTGGGGCTTCAACCCCCCTCCCCCACCAGCTTTTATTGTGATTAACAATCCATTTACATTTTCCAAAGTTACACAATGAATGATACACAAAAGAGTTATATTTACAGAACATAAATGTATGTAGAACATTCATTACGAAAAATTGCATCCCACATAGGGACAACCTTAACTCACATCATTTTACTTGTTTTCTCCTTCTTATAAAAATTACCCACGAATGTGGATTGACTGTTTCTAGTGCAGGTAATCAGTAATTTTTTGTGAGTTAATATCTTTCAGAACATATTTATTATGTTGTTTAAAAAAATAATAATCTACCCAAGCAATTATCATCATTTTTCTTTAAAAAAAAAAGTACTTTTTCCCTAGCAAACAACAAGTACTGGTGCTCGCCACAAAGTGTCTTTAAAAATTACCTCCTTAACTTCTTTTTGCCAGATAGTTTGGCAATACTGGTGCTCTTTGTTGCCTTTTAATTTGGCTATAAGCTCACCCTCATTCTTGTGCGTCTTTTCGGTTTCTTCTTTGCCCCATCATTCCTGGCCTCCGATACTTCTTCTGCTTTCTCCATCCCCCGTGAAGTTTTAAAACAGACTTCAACATTATCATGTTCAGGGAGCGTGTTCACTGTAGATGGGAAGATCGGTACAGACATAATTACGAGGCCAGATATCCAGTTCGGTGGCATTACAGTTGCGACTACTACTAAAAATGTCAACAATAATACAAAGGCCAAAACGACTAATGATAAACTATCTCAGTCGGGTCGCTTTATAAAAAATAGTTTACAAAAGAGCGCTTTACCGAAAAATAGTTTACAAAAGAGCGCTTTACAGAAAAATAGACCCCTCCCCCTTTTTCCTTAAGGTGCCACCTGACGCGGCCGCGTCTGTGTATCACAACAAGGGAAGGCTCTGCAAAGGCACTCATTACACGTTCATTAGTAAATCTGTATATGTTACAGTTTTTTTCACATTTAGTTCTTCTGTTGCGGTAAACCCTTAAATTTCAATGATTACTATAACATCATAACTTGTGGATGCTAGAGTAGCAAAGCAACAGTAGCTCTTGATTCAACAAAAATTAGACCATTTTTAGAACAGATGTTTTAGAAAAATTCTAAATCTCCACTGCACAGATTTCAGATTCATTACGCTAATTAGACAAGAGAGCAAGCAAGACAATGTATAAAATGTTATAAATAAATGCCGCTAGAACTACACTGGCCATACATTCAGAATGGAGCAGAATAGATACGACAAGACTTCCCTATCAAGCCCTTTCATGGATACCGGAAAGGAAAAGAAAACGGCGAAGACCCTGCGTAAAACCATCATCAGGGAAGGCTCAGCTATGGGCCTAATGAATATCCAAGACCTAAATCAGGTGGCAACGAACAGCCATACAAGGAGAGCTATGATCTCTGCCCTATACGCCACCTTATGCTCAAGAGGAAAGACTAATTAACTAACTAACTAACTGACTATAACATCTTCTGTCCCGAAGCTGTATTCTTCAGTTTTTAAAAAATAAAACTGTTGCTCAAAATAACCAAACTAAAACACAGACAATGTTGAATTAAAAACTCAACAGGACTAAAGCAGTTAATTCCTGCATAGTCTTCACAATTTTTTTCTGAAATAACCTTTTAACTGTCGCCCCATTCTAAAGCTTCCTTATCCAGCTTTTAAGTTTCTTTATCCACGTTTCCAGCTGTCATCACATTCACCCGTTTTCCATTTTAATCGTTCAGCTGCTGTTACCACATTCTTCAACTTCTCCATCGAACTTTCGCTTTCCGGTCTGTCCATCAAACTTTCATAATGCAAGCACATTATAAAGTCTTCTCATCCAACTTTACTGCTGCCATAATATTATCCACTTTCCATATCCAACTTGTTACTTCACCAAGTTTACATCTGTTGCATAAGTTTCTATATCAAACTTTTCCAAGTGTCACCACATCCACGAGTTTTTTCATCCATCTTTTCCTTTACAACAATATTCCTAGTTCAACATTCCAGCGATCACAGCAGTATAAAATATTATTATCCAATTTGTAATCTTTTACTACATTGTTTAGTTTCCTAATCCAACTTTCCAGCTATCAAAACATTCTCAATTTTCTAATAAAACTCTAGGAAATCACTTTATTAAAACTATTTCCACAAATAACTTTCCACTTTCAGTTTTTCAGTTTCTTAATCTACTATTATATTTGTTTAAAATTCTTCAGTTTTGCGACCAAACTTTCGGTTATCTAACCAACTTTCCAGCGGCAACCAAATTCTCGTTTCCCTGTCCAACTTTTTTGTTGCCACGAATTTCGCCATCCAACTTTTCAGATGTCATCATATTAACTAATTCCTCTTCCAACTTTCCGGTCAAAGCTATACTCTGCATTTCTCTATCCAACGTTATGTCACCACATAATCCAATTTCACGAATTAAGCTTTCTAACAATCACCCCACTCTTTAGTTTTTTCTATGTAGCTTTACATGTACCACCACATTTTCCAGTTTCTCTAACCAACCATCCATGTGTAGTCTCATTCTCCATTTCTCTAACCAACCCTCCATGTGTAGTCTCATTCTCAATTTCTCTAACCAACCCTCCATGTGTAGTCTCATTCTCCATTTCTCTAACCAACCCTCCATTTGTCGTCAAATCATATAATTTCTCTAACCAACTCTCCTTGTGTCGCCACATTCTCTAATTTCTTCAACAAACTCTCAGTTTGGCATCAAATTCTCCAGTTTCTCTAACCAACTATCCACTTGTCGTCACATTGTCCAGTTTCTCTAACCAGCTCTCTTTGTGTCGCCACATTCTCCAGCTTTCCCATCCAACAGTGTGTTCTTGTTGCATTGTTAATTCTCCCATGGTCATGACTATGATCAAAACATGTCAATTCTTCTTCTTCTTCTTCTTCTTCTTCTTCTTCTGCTTAGCGTTCCCCGACTGTAAACTCCGGCGAAAAACTCTTGTTGTTCGTCCACTTCTGGAATTTAGTTTTGTTACAGAATTTCAGTTTTTGCGCGGACATCCGTTGTCATACATGGCTAATTTGTATAGTGACTATTGGTTCTTTGCCTTTCAGTCCAGTGCACTCAGACTTTAAAGGAAACAACCTAATTGGTCGACTTTTACGACATGCTTGTTACAGAGCGGTGGGTCTATCTCACCCGCACCCTCCCCTAATGGAGCCCCAGAACGCACACAGGGAATAATGCTAATTGTTTATTAACCTTGGGGCAAGTAAACAGTTCTCTTTCAGAGCTGGCTTCTATCATGATAAATTCACTACCCTCATCTGCCCATCGAAGCAAAAAACAATAGAGGAGATAAGGGCAAGATACCAAGAAGACCGAGCCGGACGGAGGATAACCCAGGAGGATAAAGACATAAAAAACAAAGTGGGACAAAGACAATATATTAGGAAAGGGACATCAAACCAGAGAGCTGGCGCACATACAACCTAGCCACGCACATGACGCGAATAAACTAGATCACAAATATAACCGAAGACTGTTAGCAGCGATGCCAACAGCTGGTTGAACGTGGTCGTGTTTTGATGTGCCCCTGATTGTCTCATTAATATGATTCTTTATAATTACATTTTATGCTTCTGAATTGTTATTTGATATCTATGGCCTAGGCCTTGCAAGATGTGCTTTGTAATTCCGAGGTGCTGGGTTCGATCCCAGTGAAAGGCCATCTGGCAATAGACCGCCTTACCTTGGTTTCAACAGCTGACTGTTTAAGAACAATGGCAAACTACTGAATGTAAAATTGCCTAGTGAAATCAGAAACACCCGAAACATTTTGCGGATGATTCTGCAACGTCCTGTATAGGATACGCAACTAACTCTTATTTTATTTTATTTTATTTTTGTTTTATGTAAATCTTAACGATTGCATGACATCTTCCTCTTCATCTCATGGAAAGATCCTTCATATAATGAAAAAAAAAAAAAAAGAGAGAAATGCCCAATCTACCCAGGATTATCTCATGGCTGTTGGCATCATTTCGTCTTTCCGCGGAATGAGGTGATAGCTAAAATGTTGGACGGGGGCAACAGAACAATATTGCAAAAGACTGCCAACAATCTTTTCGTGTTCCCCCCCCCCCCCTAATCTCTCTGATGTGTCCTAAAGATATAAAACCGAACGAGAAGTATACCAGCGAGCTTCACAATATAACAAACACCAACCAAACGTAAACATTGCGGCTATGAAGCCTTCATCAGCACATACACAAATCTAAGTGTCTTATGATGAGGCATGAGGCTCACAGCCCATGGCAATGGAGTATGACTAGCAAGACCAGCCAACGCTAAGAAAAATCTTCCACAAACAGAAATGGTATTTCAGGATAAATAGCTGTAAGATACCCTAAATAAACTGTTTAATACGGTTGATGGGGTATCTAGGATGAACTACCAATGGAATGACTTCCAAAAAGTGGCTCATAGAGTCACTTGGTGTCAAATCTCCAGGCTGCAAAAAGCAGATTAAATAATTCTTGGCAAAAACTGCACCAAATTTCACTTATATAAAACGCATTTCAGTTGTATTATCAGCATGTCCAGATATTTCTTCTTCTATTGTTGCTGTTATTTTGTTGTTGATATCTTTGGTGTACATAAAAAATGTATGATTTATGGAGGTTTTGCATTGTGGAGGTTTGTTTTTGATGATTATTGTTGGTTTTCCGTTTGTGATAATTAGGTTTAGATCTTTGTTTTGACATTTAATAGGTCACTGTAACGAATAGACAGGTTACTTCTTTCAGTCGCAGCAAGCTCTCGCTTAGGACAATAGTCTGTCGTTGCATTTCCCTCTGTATGTAGACTGAAAGGATAAAAGTTCCGTCACTCAGCGACTGAATTTAGTGCATGGTGGGACACTGCGAGCTGCAGATTTCATTTGAAATGCTTTCCGACTATGCCCTGTGCCCGGCGTGGTTTCTCCTGTGAACTGCAGATTCGGAAAATGGCGAGTGGCCTGTTACCACTAAACTGGTGTGATTAGTCGCGTCTGCAAAACTACCAATCTATTGCAACTGCTGCTTTCGTCAATGATAAATTGCATTTATATCCACGCTGACACTTCTGACTTACATGCGTGTGCACGCTATTGGTTTGATTGAGACCGTAGTCCGTGTCAATGTTTTCACACGGGACAGTGATGGACATTATGCGTGGTTTCGGTTGGCAAAGGAACGGAGCAAATATGTTGTCACCTGCTTGCTAGGATGTTAGAACTGTGACTACCTGACATACAAATCACTTGCTGCAACTACTATTCCGTCATCAGAGAGTTGGAATCATGGGCGTATCTCATTTGGTTTACATTACATAAAATTACGGTCTAAAATGGAGACATAGGCACGGCAAATTGTTAGGCTTTTAAGTTATTTTTGCTTCCGACAGCGCTTTGCTAATGCAGTTTCCACATATGGACGATATTCTACAGTTTCGCTGCCTAAGCTACCGAGTTTAGTGCTTGGCTTAGCCCTGTGAGCTGTTTTTCCCCCCATATGGAATGCCTTTCATTTGTGCAGCGGTTCAGTCTCTGTATTCTTCTGTAAGGCCGATAGCCGGTTGACGTGTAAGCTGGTGAAATACCTTATATAGTAATTCTACGTCTTTATAGCCAACTTTCATTTGATTTTCACTGGTACAGGAACGGCGCAAGTATGGGGTGACCCGACTGCAGTGAAGTTGAAACCTGGACGAAGACTAAGACATTATGCCCATGAGCCATTCTACTTGGCTGATAGTGTAGCAGCCTCCTTGTTATTGCAGTGCCTCCTCAACGATTGGACATGTTAGGCAATTACAGCAGAGCTCCACAAGCATAGATGCTACAGAGAAATGTGCGCACAGACCAGCATTTAACTAATTTTCCAATCACTGTTCCGCATAATTTAACAAGAAAAATTTATGTTAAAAAAAAAAAAAAGTTCAAGACTTTCTTCAGAAAGTTCTCAAGAACTTATATACGGAACATCTAAGACCAGAACAGTTCGCAGCGTAGAAATAAAAGTAGCTAAATCAATCTTCATTTAAAAAAAAAAAAGTCAAGAATTGTATTGATTGATGTTATTTTTGTTTGTCTGTCAAGTTCGCCACTCCAGGATTGCAGTATGTGGGGGTTACACCTTAAGGCTTAGAATCAAAGCCCTGAAAACCCCCGTTCAACACTTACAGCCATAGAGCACTGTTACGTCGGGGGTCCCCGGGGTCCCCTTTATGGAAGTCACATGTAGTCCTAGATTTAAGTATATGAGCTTAAAAAAAAAAAAAAAAAACTACCTATCAGGGCTATACAATCTGAAGGAATTGTAACTGACTCACCACGGAGCATGTTGAGAAAGGTGGAGACAGGCATGCTCCGTGTAGAGTGGCAAGCAACGCTTCAAAGGTCCCGGGTAATTAGAATTCTTTGGATTTTTTCTCGGGGTCATGCCGGTGTGTTGGGAATTGAGCAGGCAGATACACTGGCCGGTTCTGCACCACTTGGTGGTGAACTGATGTATGACAAGCTGGATGTTTTGAGGGCCTTTGGGAGCGAGTGAACAGTGCCGAGGAACAGATAGATCATTACGGTCTAAGGAGAATAGCACTGCGAGGAGTTACACGTTCGACACTCATGTGAAAGGCGTGACAGATATACAATCAGACAGTTACTGGTACCATGGAAATTTTAATTCTTTGCTTGCTGCTGAAGATGGGGACGGAGCGCTTATGGGGGTGTCCTGAGTGCTGTGATATCGATTCTTAATCTAACATTCAACAATCTGAAGGAGCTTAACAATAATTTTTTTCAGAAATGCAATTTTACTTCACTATATTTTAAATTTGAAAAAAGAAGACACAGACAATAGATTGCACAATTTATTGCCTGGTAGATGTCACAATTTTTTGAATTTTTTTTTAAACAGGAAAAAATGTTTTTAGTTGTAACTTCCAGCTTTTTAGTGGATTTTTATAATATAATTTATGTGATTCTGCAAACACATTCGTTATTATTTCTTAAAATAAATAAATTAAAAAGCAAAAAACTAAAATATATTTATATTATCCATACATTTAAAAGGCGTACATATTTTACAGTTTTCTGAGAACAGCTGCTGTATTTTAAAAGTGTAGATGCCTCATGGCGTTAAAAAAAATAATATATATTAATTTATAATTAGTTGCGTATCCTTTACAGGACTTTGTAGTTGATCCAACCCCAGCACTTTCTGGCTGTTGTGGTTTTTCTAGGCACATTTACGTCCAGCAGTTTGCCATTGCCTGCTGAAGGTCAGCTCTTGGTACCACGGTCGAAACCATCGCAAGACAAACCGTCCGCAGCAGGGATCGAACCCGGCACTTCCACATTGCGAAGCGCGTTCGCAACGCCTAAGCCACAGA
This sequence comes from Candidula unifasciata, assembly GCA_905116865.2. Taxonomy (NCBI): domain Eukaryota; kingdom Metazoa; phylum Mollusca; class Gastropoda; order Stylommatophora; family Geomitridae; genus Candidula; species Candidula unifasciata. The sequence goes on along the minus strand of CAJHNH020005779.1, from coordinate 960,105 downwards.
CTATATTTTATTTAATATAAAAGTAAAGTAAAAAAGTAAAGTTCACTTTTCCACGCCTCTAGACTATAGGACATATAGGACATATAGGGCTGGACCTTTTTTTTTATAGACTAATCGCCACAAGATGGGTGATGTGGTCAGCATCACACTGGTCGACTTTACTTCCCGGGACTGCATCCAGTAGTACCCACTCAAGGCTGGGTCGACCTGGAAGTCAAGGTTATTTTTGAAAAAAGTCCGGCTCCGCCAGGGAGTAAACCCACCACCTTCCGATCCGCACGCGAGCGTCTAGCCGCTACGCCATGGCGAAGAAAAAGAAGAAGAAGAAGAAGAAGAAGAAGAAGAAGAAGAAGAAGAAGAAGAAGAAGAAGAAGAAGAAGAAGAAGAAGAAGAAGAAGAGGATGAGGAGGAGAAGGAAGAGGTGGAGAAGAAGCAGATTTCACGTTCAACGTGATTGTAGATGGGGTGATTTCATTCTTCAATAGTAACAAGCATAAGTAAGATTTCAAATAAAACTTACAAAACTACAGCCCCGTTTGGTTTTAAATCTCGGAACCTACTTCGTCAACGTCGAACCAGAAGTGAGGAACTAGCACTTCAGCAGAATGAACCACTGGCAACTTTCGAGTCACATGACTAACCTCGGGACCACCACCATTGGCCAGTCAAACTAGCGTCTGCTATCAAGATAATCTGTTGCTTGAGCACAACGATTATTTAATCAAAAATAACTATGACATAATAATAATAATTCAATCCAAGATCACAAAAGCATATTAAAATACTGCGGAACATGGTTTAAAATATGTTACAGAACATATTAGGTGTACTATTCAAATATGAAAATCAATTATTTGTTTGTATCTCTTTATACAGCTCGGATCAAACAATAACCATTACCTGCTGCAGCTTTTAACAGACCACAGCCTCTTGTAGAATTTAAACTAAAGACGGTCGTAAATAGGCCAACTAGGTAAAGGGAAATTCCCGTATTTGTGGAAGTCTGACAGGCCGGTCTGTGGTCACTATTTTCATCAAAAAGATTTATATACACAAATAAGGTTACCGCGGAAGGTGAGACAATAACATACTCAAATAGGGACACGTCAAACGGAAATATCCGGTTGACGTTTTGTCCTCAACCGAAAGTAAACGAACGACCACTCTCCTCTGCGCCGAGGGGCGGATATGACATCACAGCGGATATGATTTTAGAGTTATGTCACGTGACATTCTGCAGTATAAAACATGGCCGACTATCAGCGGAAAATGTCAATAATGCGACTAATTTAACCCTTCATGTCCCAGACGGGCACTGAGTATATTTGTAACTTAAAGTCAGTCATATCTAGGTCAGAAACGGGTTCAGCTAATGTCAGTATATGAGTTACAATAAACATCTGGATACAATGGGTTAACGTGTCAGAAGAACAGGTCTAATTTAATGAAAAGAAAAATGATCAAATACAGAGGTTTTGAAGAGACTGCAAATAAAAAGAGAGTTACCGAGGGAAGAGAGAGAGAGAGAGAGAGAGAGAGAGAGAGAGAGAGAGAGAGAGAGAGAGAGAGAGAGACAGACAGACAGACAGACAGACAGACAGACAGACAGACAGACAGACAGACAGACAGAGAGAGGGGGAGAGGGAGAGACAACTGAGATAAATTTAGGCTGCATTAAAAACTATAACACTCTTTAAAAAAAAAAAAAAAAAAAAAAAACTACTGGAGGAAAAGGTGGGAGGCAAAATAGCAAAAGTAGACGACGATGAAAGTGAGAGGACATCACCAAGATATGGATGAACGGCAAAATAGTTTGACAGCATGAACAACCCCGACAAAATATAGAGAGTGTTGGAGACCACTGCAGCCAATCTTCACTTTGGAGACGATACCTGACTGATTGATAAGTGTGCCAGCAAGATGAGAAACAACGAGTGAAGACAATCACATCTTTTAAAGAGCAACACGTCAAAGTACGCACTCTGAGCTTCTCAGTACTGAAAGAGGATATATTAAAGTCCAAAGGTAACGCAAATAGTACAGATGTTGACCTCTGCTGCCACAGTACTGAAACCATAGCATGATGTCTCTAAGTGGCCTACTTCCTCTTGTCAAGTCACTTCAACAATCATCTCTAGGCTGGCACAGCATGATGTCTCTAAGTGGCCTACTTCCTCTTGTCAAGTCACTTCAACAATCATCTCTAGGCTGGCACAGCATGATGTCTCTAAGTGGCCTACTTCCTCTTGTCAAGTCACTTCAACAATCATCTCTAGGCTGGCACAGCACGATGTCTCTAAGTGGCCTACTTCCTCTTGTCAAGTCACTTCAACAATCATCTCTAGGCTGGCACAGCATGATGTCTCTAAGTGGCCTACTTCCTCTTGTCAAGTCACTTCAACAATCATCTCTAGGCTGGCACAGCATGATGTCTCTAAGTGGCCTACTTCCTCTTGTCAAGTCACTTCAACAATCATCTCTAGGCTGGCACAGCATGATGTCTCTAAGTGGCTTACTTCCTCTTGTCAAGTCACTTCAACAATCATCTCTAGGCTGGCATAGAAAATCAACAATTTTTCCCTGCCTTCTTCGTTCGCCCTTAACAGGCTGTTTAGCAGGTTAGGTTGTGGTTTGCAGCTAGGTTGCTATATTTGCGCCTTCCGAACTAGACGTTTAGTTTCAACATATACCTTTAATTGCATCCCTTAACCGACATGCTTGTTAATAAGTACCCCTCCCACATAAAAGAATCTGCTGCCTGTGATTGTGGAGCAGAAAGACAGACCCCTGGGCACATACTACAGTACTGCCCTTACCTCTCCCAGCAAAGACTGTGGATCTGGCCCAAGGGAGCCACATTGAAAGAGAAGCTATGGGGGACCGGTGGCGACCTTAAACGCACAATCCTATTTGTGACCCGGACGGGACTCAATGTTTAGCATGACTGATGTCGAACGCAGAAGAAGTACCCCTTCCCTCTCACACACACACACAATGATGCATTCGAACCCACTCGGGTGAGATCAATATTGAAAATAAACTTTATACAAAAATAAAAAAGCAGATAATATTGCAGATATTGATTACCAATTGCAAATGAACGAAAGAAGAAAAGGAACAAACATATGTATGTATATATGAAGTGCTTAAAAAATCAGCGTAACAGGTGATTCTATACTGCTAATTCAAAGTGCAAAGCAACAAACGTTCACCAAAGTCCTAATGAAAGGACACGATGAAACTTCGAGTGGCTAACAACTGAGAGAAGTGGGCGTTGTTGTCTGTGGCCGAACGAAGAACTACTTAAATAATTAGAATCCATCATTGGAAATATACTTCTCTTATTAACTACCAACAAGAGTAATCTACAACAATTAAGACTTACACGTATTAACTGACCATCCCCTACTTACCCGTATGTCAACTCGTTACTGAGTGTACTTCCTTCCGCCTGTTTGCTTACCCGGCGTCAAATAGATGGCGCGATCATAGAAAGTACGCAATAATCGTCTGCAGCATTTCCTAGTAGCAGTAATTAACAATGCAAAGAGGTCAAGGTTGGCTCCACCGCCGTAGCGGTCGATGGAAAAACAAGTATAAATCTGCCATGAATCGAACACAGCATAGTGTTGGTGCAAACGCTCTAACCATACACCACCGTTCTCCTAATGTTTTAATTAAGTAATATTATCTGTTAAAATTGTTACATTTACTCGTATGTTCACTGCCGCCTGTAAGATATGCGATGAGGCTCCAATTGCTTCTATGGTGTGACTCTCGTACGACTGTCATAAAGCCACATGAGTGGTCTTTGTAAAAAAATAATTCGAACATTGTTACTGGCGTTCACTAACCTCTAAACCACAAAGCCGCCCACTAGTGTTTGTACACAGTTTACACAACGGGGGAAAAACAAAGTCCAGGACAGCAGTTGTATATTACCTACACACATACCTCGACTACTGTCCACTGAAGCTTTCTGAACTAGTCTCTAGTCTGTTGCATATCCACCAAGAAATGAACAATTACTTACGGTGTTCTCTCAGTGCAACGCTATTCCGACGCTTGTGAAAACGAAACAAGGTTACAAATTATAGAGAGGCTCATTAGAAGGGACAGTGTTCAAGATAGTTTTCGTTTCCAAGAAATGTCGATATTCTCTTTATGTGGACCGTTCGTCGGACAGGTTTTTTACGGAGCAGACAAACTGTTCTTAATATGGGTCCACACATATTGGACAGCACAAACCTGCCCACTTTGGATCACAGGTTACTATGTAACAACTGTTGTGGGGTCTCCCGATCTTATTGTTCTACACGGTCATGCGGTTAAACGGGGTGTTCGAGATAATCTACTGTCTTTGTTCACGTAATGGAGAGGAGTCAACTGCACCACATCGTGACCGGGAGGGGAGATTGTAGAGAAGAGAGAGGCAGACGGAGACCGAGAGAAAAGATGCTGGACAATTTATCATCATGGCATGGAGGACAATCTGTGTCAGAACTAACTGAACGTACCCGAGACATAATGTGTGTTGACAGACATGACCAACAGCGCCACACGGAATGGACTGTATGTGTGTTGACAGACATGACCAACAGCGCCACACGGAATGGACTGTATGTGTATGGACAGACATGACCACCAGCACCACACGGAATGGACTGTATGTGTGTGGACAGACATGACCACCAGCGCCACACGGAATGGACTGTATGTGTGTTGACAGACATGACCACCAGCACCACACGGAATGGACTATGTGTGTTGACAGACATGACCACCAGCACCACACGGAATGCTCTGTATGTGTGTGGACAGACATGACCAACAGCACCACACGGAATGGACTGTATGTGTGTTGACAGACATGACCACCAGTACCACACGTAATGGACTGTATGTGTGTTGACAGACATGACCACCAGCACCACACGGAATGGATTGTATGTGTGTTGACAGACATGACCACCAGCACCACATGGAATGGACTGTATGTGTGTGGACAGACATGACCACCAGCACCACACGTAATGGACTGTATGTGTGTTGACAGACATGACCACCAGCACCACACGGAATGGACTGTATGTGTGTTGACAGACATGACCACCAGCACCACACGTAATGGACTGTATGTGTGTTGACAGACATGACCAACAGCACCACACGGAATGGACTGTATGTGTGTTGACAGACATGACCACCAGCACCACACGTAATGGACTGTATGTGTGTTGACAGACATGACCACTAGCGCCACACGGAATGGACTGTATGTGTGTTGACAGACATGACCACCAGCACCACACGGAATGGACTGTATGTGTGTTGACAGACATGACCACCAGCACCACACGGAATGCTCTGTATGTGTGTGGACAGACATGACCACCAGCACCACACGGAATAGACTGTATGTGTGTGGACAGACATGACCACCAGCACCACACGGAATGGACTGTATGTGTGTGGACAGACATGACCACCAGCACCACACGGAATGCTCTGTATGTGTGTGTGGACAGACATGACCACCAGCACCACACGGAATGGACTGTATGTGTGTTGACAGACATGACCACCAGCACCACACGGAATGGACTGTATGTGTGTGGACAGACATGACCACCAGCACCACACGGAATGGACTGTATGTGTGTTGACAGACATGACCACTAGCGCCACACGGAATGGACTGTATGCGTATAGACAGACATGACCACCAGCACCACACGGAATGGACTGTATGTGTGTTGACAGACATGACCACCAGCACCACACGGAATGGACTGTATGTGTGTTGACAGACATGACCACCAGCACCACACGGAATGGACTGTATGTGTGTGGACAGACATGACCACCAGCACCACACGGAATGGACTGTATGTGTGTTGACAGACATGACCACCAGCGCCACACGGAATGGACTGTATGTGTGTTGGCAGACATGACCACCAGCACTACACGGAATGGACTGTATGTGTGTTGACAGACATGACCACCAGCGCCACACATAATGGACTGTATGTGTGTGGACAGACATGACCACCAGCGCCACACAGAATGGACTGTATGTGTTTGGACAGACATGACCAACAGCGCTACACGTAATGGACTGTATGTGTGTTGACAGACATGACCAACAGCGCTACACGGAATGGACTGTATGTGTGTGGACAGACATGACCAACATCGCTACACGGAATGGACTGTATGTGTGTTGACAGACATGACCAACAGCGCTACACGGAATGGACTGTATGTGTGTTGACAGACATGACCAACAGCGCTAGACGGAATGGACTGTATGTGTGTTGACAGACATGACCAACAGCGCTACACGGAATGGACTGTATGTGTGTCGACAGACATGACCACCAGCGCCACACGGAATGGACTGTATGTGTGGACAGACATGACCACCAGCACCACACGGAATGGACTGTATGTGTGTTGACAGACATGACCACCAGCACTACACGGAATGGACTGTATGTGTGTTGACAGACATGACCACCAGCACCACACGGAATGGACTGTATGTGTGTTGACAGACATGACCACCAGCACCACACGGAATGGACTGTATGTGTGTGGACAGACATGACCACCAGCACCACACGGAATGGACTGTATGTGTGTTGACAGACATGACCACCAGCACCACACGGAATGGACTGTATGTGTGTTGACAGACATGACCACCAGCACCACACGGAATGGACGGTATGTGTGTCGACAGACATGACCACCAGCGCCACACGGAATGGACTGTATGTGTGGACAGACATGACCACCAGCACCACACGGAATGGACTGTATGTGTGGACAGACATGACCACCAGCACCACACGTAATGGACTGTATGTGTGTTGACAGACATGACCACCAGCACTACACGGAATGGACTGTATGTGTGTGGACAGACATGACCACCAGCACCACACGGAATGGACTGTATGTGTGTTGACAGACATGACCACCAGCACCACACGGAATGGACTGTATGTGTGTTGACAGACATGACCACCAGCACCACACGGAATGGACTGTATGTGTGTGGACAGACATGACCACCAGCACCACACGGAATGGACTGTATGTGTGTGGAAAGACATGACCACCAGCACCACACGGAATGGACTGTACGTGTGTTGAAAGACATGACCACCAGCGCCACACGGAATGGACTGTACGTGTGTTAACAGACATGACCACCAGCGCCACACGGAATGGACTGTATGTGTGTGGACAGACATGACCACCAGCACCACACGGAATGGACTGTATGTGTGTGGACAGACATGACCAACATCGCTACACGGAATGGACTGTATGTGTGTGGACAGACATGACCAACATCGCTACACGGAATGGACTGTATGTGTGTGGACAGACATGACCAACAGCGCTACACGGAATGGACAGTATGTGTGTTGACAGACATGACCAACAGCGCTACACGGAATGGACTGTATGTGTGTGGACAGACATGACCAACATCGCTACACGGAATGGACTGTATGTGTGTTGACAGACATGACCAACAGCGCTACACGGAATGGACTGTATGTGTGTGGACAGACATGACCACCAGCGCCACACGGAATGGACTGTATGTGTGTGGACAGACATGACCACTAGCGCCACACGGAATGGACTGTATGTGTGTTGACAGACATGACCACTAGCGCCACACGGAATGGACTGTATGTGTGTTGACAGATCCTGAAATACTTAGGGTAGATTTTTAACTCCACATTTGCCCGGGCAGCGCCGTTAGGCTACTCTTTTCGATTTCAACTGCCAAGGGATTTTTACGGGCGCAACAATGCACACGGGCGTCCGATCTCACTACCCAGACACCAGGAAGAATTATTAAAAGTCAAAGTCCACAAAAAAAATCATAGCCCTTCTTGGGGATTAAACCCGGAACCTCTAGCACTCGAGGCGGACACCATGTCTCAAGAACATGAAGCTCCCAGGAGAATTAAAAACAATATATAAGCGCATAGTATACAACCCATTCAACTGGGCGTCAACAAGTATCACTGTGTCAAACATATGAACTGTATGTTAGTATATGTTGCAGAATTTAAAAAAGCAACTGACATACCCTCAAAAGAAACGGATCATTAAATCGAACAGAAAACAACAAGCCCCAGCACAAGACGAATATTATGTAAATATACGGACCACTGACGGAACTTAAAACGACTGTGAAATTTATACCAGAGACAGAATTGCTGATGTAGACAACTTAATTCAGGCGAACGAAAGAAGAAACAACGCAACAAACCGTCAATAGATAGGAAACAAGCATGCACCTGGGTTCGTCAGAATCAATCTACTTGGCCCCACAGACACGCACCAGCTTCTGATGTCAAGGGAGATACAAGGTTCTGCTTCTTGTTGTCCTGGCCGATTCGACTCTATGTGTTGTTTGTCCATCACGAGCGATAAAGACCACTTTCATCCAAAGTAGTAATGGTCCATGATTATGAGTACGGACGTGGCTGATTAGTCCAATATGAGCCTGGAAAGTTTTTGAGCAGTGCGGACAACAGATGGAAGCCGAAGTAGGTGTGGGATTAGCAGTACGACTCTTTCTAGTCTGCCTCCGTTTCTCTGCCTGTGCAACCTCCGTTGCCTGACAGACCGATGCACCATATCTGAGGGATGTACGCCATTTAGAGCGGTCTTGTGCAGTAGCCTCCCACGTCGCTGTGTTGATGCTAAAAGAAATGAGAGCAGTCTTCAGAGTGTCCTTAAAGCGCATTTTCTGTCCCCCCCCCCCCCCTCCCCCCCCCCCCCCGGCACCTCTTTCCTTGCTGGAGCTCGCCTTAAAATACTCTCTTTGGGAGGCGATAGTCTGGCATGCGGGTTAGGTGACCAGCCCAACGCAGCTGATAATACTTCAGTATCGTGTGGATGCTAGGCAGGTTTGCTCTATCAAGAACCCTAGTATTTGAGATCTTATCTTGCTATTTGATTTTGAGCAGCTTTCTGAGACAGGTTATATGAAACTGATTCAACTTTTAGCATGACGCTGATTCACAGTTCAAGTTTCACAAGCTTAAATCAATACTGGAAGAACTACAGCTTTGTAAACCTTTATCTTGGTCAGCAAGGAGACACCACTTCTGTTCCAGACACTGGTATAAAGTCTGCGAAATTGCTGCTGGCCTTTGAGATTCTATCATTGATCTCATTGTCAACATAACTCTCTGAGACAGGGTACTGCCAAGATAAGTGAATCTGTTGACTACATTTAGCTTTTGATCATTTACGGTGATAGTGGGATCACAGTAGATGTAGATTTTTCTGGGAGCCGGTTGATAGATAACAACAGTTTTATCAGTGTTGATAGTTGGCCCGAAGATGGTACAGGCTTCAGAAAAAAAAAAAACTATTTACGATGTGCTGCAAACTGGCTTCAAAAGTTGCGTTTAGAGCACAGTCGTCAGCAAATAAAAGGTCTCTAATTGTAGTTATTTTAGTTTTTGTTTAGCTCGAAGTCTCCTCAAATTAAACAAGCTGCCATCTGTACGGTCATGTAAAGCAATTCCTGGAGCGTCATCATCAAAGGCACTGACAGGCATTGCAGCAAATGTCTGGTAGTCTGGTCTGGTAGTCTCGGTTTCAGCTTCATAGCAAACGGGTCACCCCATCTTTGCTCCGCTCCTGTGCCAACAAAAACACACAGAATGTTTAACACAGTCCCTTGTGGAAAGATTGACAGACTGCTGTCTCATCATATCTAGCATACACACGCATTAAAGCATACGGTAGCCATCCGAAGTGGTAACACAAACAGTCTGACATTAGAAACGCAGTTCATCATTGATGGTAGCAGAAGTCACCAACAGATCAGCAGTTGCCCACGCGATCAATTTTAATCACATACGGGCACCACCAACATTGCGACGGCAGGCATCTCGCCATTTTCTGAATCTACAATTCACACTACCACGTTAGCCACAGTCGAAAAAACATTCCAAATGAAATCCGCAGCTCACAGTGTCACGCTATGCATTCAACTCAGAAGCTGCGTAACGAAACTATGTCAAGTATACAAATGGAGCAAAAATGTTTCGGCCACCGTCCGGCAGGGGCAAAAAATTTGCCTCGGTTCCCAACAGTGCCCCTGCCTAGCGTCCATTTTGACCGGAAGGTCAAATGTCATACTAAACAAGGTTGACGCAAGCACACATCCTTGCTTTACAACATGTGAGACAGGCAAAAGGTCAGACAGTTTTCCCTTCTACAGCCCTCTGTCCTGCATACCTTCATGGAATTGTTGTACAATCCTAATAAACCTCTGAGGACAGCCAAGTTTAGCCATGATTTTCCATAGTCCTCCTCTAGTGACTGTATCAAAGGGTTTTCTGAGGTCTAAGAAGGTAAAATAAAGTTCGCAGTTTTCCTGGAGCTGGTCAGCAGCAACAGTCATCTCAATAGTCCCTCGCTTTTTTCCTAAGTCACTCTGGCTCTCAGGCAGAAGGCCTTCATCAAGATGCACTGTAAGACTGTTTAGGCATAGTCTAGCGAGGATGTGACCAGCAATAGACATAAGAAAGATTCCACGGTGATTGTCACATACCTGGCGGTTTGTTTTACGTTTATACAAATGTATGATTGTTGCATCTTTGAATTTGCATCTTTCGACGATATACACGCTGTTGAAGAGTTTCGCTGACCCTATCTTTCCTCGTTTCCTAGGTCTACCTCGTGGTCTACGTCTTTCTCTTCTTTTAATAATCACCTTGTATGGTATAGCATCTCAAGGCATTCTCTCAGAGTGGGCAAACCCTGTTATCTGCTGTCTTTCTATAATTTAGTACTGAGTTATGTGCGGCTTTGTTCTGTTATGACTTCATTCTTCATTTAATCTCTTGTGGTTACTACTGTAACTGTTCTCATATATCCCTGTTCCATGTTCACTAATGTTCTTTTCTGAAATCTCTTTTGTAAAAACATTCCTGCAGTATGTTGCTGCCATTGTGTAAGACAATTTCTTAAATAAAAAATAATCTGAACACCCCCCCTCCCCCCCGCCCCATCTTTTTCCGCTCATAAATTTTCGAATTTTTTAAATATTTTTTTTTGGAAAAGGGGGGGGGGGGGGGGGGGGAGGGGGTTGTTTGTGATCTGCTTGTTTATTCTAACTTGTTGTCATTCAGTCAGTTTCATATCCTTTGCAGAACCTTGCTGCCATAACAACCATCCAGAAAACTTCTCGATCACAAGCAAGATGTCCAGCGTCCGATACACCCAACTGGAGATCATCCGTCACATCCTGCACACATCTTCCCTTTGGCCTTCCTCTTCCTCTCTTTCCACGCATGTACCCCTCCATTATTGTTCTCTCTAAACTTTCATGACGTTTCAAGTGACCAGAATTAACTTGTTGTATCTGATTTAAATTGAATTTTAAAATTAAACTTGAAAAACGTCAGCTTCCGCCCCTTTTTTTAAAACTTGGGGGTATCTCAGTCACTCTTAATGTAAGCTGTAAGGTGTACGGTAGGTGCCTCGTGGCCTCACAGCCGAGGGGAATCATAAAGACTACATCTTGACCGGGTGATAGGTATGTAATTGTTCTTCCCCGGGATTGCAGTCTGTGGGACTAGCACCCCGAGGATGAGAAGTAAACAGGTACAAGTCACAGAAACCCTGTACACTCGCTTAAAGTAGTTATTATATTAGCCCCGCACTCAGCTCCGCCACAAGCTATTACGTAGTAATCTTATTCTTCTTCTTCGCCTTCACCAGCTGTTAACTCTGGTGGAAAGTTCTGATTTTCGCCCATTTCTGGACTGCAGTCCTGCCCCAGAACCTAACTGCTGCATGCACACCCGTTTTACTGATCTAACTAATTTGTGTGCAGACTGTTGCTTCCTTGCCTCTCAGACAGATGCACTCCGACCTCGAAGGAAGCTCCCAGTTCGTCGACTTTTACGACATGCTTGTTGGATAGACAGTGGGACAATTCTGGTTTTCCCTGTAATAGGGCCCCGGAACCCATTCGGGGACGTAGTAATTTGAAGTCTGGCCGGTGTATGTATTGTTTAGTATTTCAGAAGCGTCTCATATTTTAAAAAAATACAAAAAACAAAAACTTTGTTTTATAGTTTAAAAAAAGCATCGCGTAAAAATGCACCAGGCAACAAACTTCGCAGTGTTTTTGTTCAATTTGAAACCGAAGATAAATGAGTTTCGAATTGTATAAATAACTTTTACGAAATCGTTGAAAACAAGCGATGCAACTCTCGTCCGAATCGATCCAGTTCCTGGCACAGCCGGCTTTCGATGTTTGTCTCCCTTTTCTAGGAAAACTTAGTTCTAAATCTATTTTGAGATTCTATTTAGTGTGGAGTCCACGTCATAAGACAGTTAAGTGTGAGGGTGTGGTGTGAGTGTGCGTGGGTGTGTGTGTGTGTAGTGTAAGTGATGTGTGTCAGTGATATCTTGTCAGATCTGCTGTTATAATTACTGGTCACAAATTATATAACATGGGCACTTGAACCGTGCGGGCCTGTAGCTCCTACCCAAGCTCCTCCATAAATTATCTCTCACATATACACTCCTCTTCCTTGTCAATTTTCTTCTTCTTCTTCTTCTTCTTCTTCTTCTTCTAATTTCGTCTTCTTCTTCTTCTTCTTCTTTTTCTTCTTCTTCTTCTTCTTCTTCTTCTTCTTCTTCTTCTTCTTCTTCTTCTTCTTCTTCTTCTTCTTCTTCTTCTTCTTCTTCTTCTTCTTCTTCTTCTTCTTCTTCTTCTTCTTCTTCTTCTTCTTCTTCTTCTTCTTCTTCTTCTTTTTATCCTCCTCCTCCTCCTCATCATCATCATCACATCACTTTTTCTTCTTCTTTTTCTCCTTCGTTATCAATATAGTCATTTCTTCTTCTTCGTCATCAGTATCATCATCATCATCATCATCATCGCTTCTTCTTCTTCTTCTTCTTCTTCTTCTTCTTCTTCTTCTTCTTCTTCTTCTTCTTCTTCTTCTTCTTCTTCTTCTTCTTCTTCTTCTTCTTCTTTTTCTCCTCCTCCTCCTCATCATCATCATCACATCACTTTTTCTTCTTCTTTTCCTTCTTCGTTATCAATATTGTCATTTCTTCTTCTTCTTCGTCATCAGTATCATCATCATCATCATCGCTTCTTCTTCTTCTTCTTCTTTATTTGTCTGTTCCTTTTGTTTACATTTGCAACAGCTTTTACAGCAGATACCGCATTATAGTGTGGTAAAAGATTCAGATAATAATTTCAATGGACAGAAAGGATTTGTAAGATCTGAACATCAATTACTGCTATAATAAAAAGGATTTTGAAACGGATGTTGAAATCCAAGTGAAAGTGAGAATGTAACTGATTACACACGGTGTTATCTTAAAGAACCGAACTATTAGGACACACATATACTGCACATGTAATGTCTGGCATATTTCACGGTAGCTAGTAAATCATTCACTGCATAATGTAATGTCTGGCATATTTCACTGTAGCTAGTAAATCATTAACTGCATAATGTAATGTCTGGTATATTTCACTGTAGCTAGTAAATCATTCACTGCACGTGTAATGTCTGGTATATTTCACTGTAGCTAGTAAATCATTAACTGCACGTGTAATGTCTGGCATATTTCACTGTAGCTAGTAAATCATTCACTGCATAATGTAATGTCTGGTATATTTCACTGTAGCTAGTAAATCATTCACTGCATAATGTAATGTCTGGTATATTTCACTGTAGCTATGGTAAAAATATGGGGGTGACTGCAGTCAAGCTAATACAAGGAATTCCAGAGAAATTTGACTAAAAAGCTCAACAAACTGGGGAAGCAGAAAAACGGGCACAAAACAACACAACGTAACGTTTTGACCGGGCTGCCTTTTTCAAACATAAGTGAACTACACAAACGTAACGACGAAGAGATGAGAGTATGTAGATCTCTAAGGAGTGACGTGAGCAACGTTTTAATAAATGTGGTGTGGAATAAATGAAAAAAAAAAAAAAAAAAAAAAAAGATAGCGAAAAACATTAGTCACACACAAAAAAAAAAATAAAAATAAATAAATAGTAGTGTTGTTAATATATAATATAATACTGGGGAAAAAAAATACAAATGTTAATGATAAATAAATGATACTGACTGATAAGAAATAGAATAAAGTAATAATATGAAATAAAATAAAATAAAATAAAATAAAATAAAATAAAATAAAATAATTAACATTTAAAAAGTCATCAGAGTAGAACTATTTAGATAAAGGTTTGTTGAATATTGAAACCATATGGACTACGAACACCTAGGCTATGGATGAGGCGATCGTTTCCGGGAACACCTCTCCGATATTTACAAAAAGACACTTAAACCAATCCCTCTCCATTTTAATATCTCTGACCACAGAGTTATAGATGATATATCTTGTCACAGCATTAAAATCTTGCTCTGGTGATCATACTATGCGCCTCGCTTTAGAAAATCGCCTCATCCACAGCCTAGGCGTTCTTAGTCCAGGTGGTATCAATATCCAACATACCTTTATCTAAATAGTTCTACTCTTATGACATTTTAAATGTTAATTATTTTTTTTCTTCTCTTTTATTTTATTTCATATTATTACTTTATTCTATTTCTTATCAGTCAGTATCATTTTTATATCATTACCATTTGTATTTTTTTTATTCCCAGTAATATTTTATATATTAACAATACTACTGTTAATAAAAAAAAAATATGTTGTTACTATATTTGTTAGCTATCGTTTTTTTTTTAAATTTCATTTATTCCACATCACATTTTTTAAAACGTTGCCCACGTCACCCCTTAGAGATCTACATACTCTAATCTCCTCGTTGTTACGTTTGTGTAATTCACTTATGCTTAAAAAAGGCCGTCCGGTCGAAACGTTACGTTGTGTTGTTTAGTGCCCGTTTTTCTGCTTCCTCATTTTGTTGAGCTTTTTAGTCAAATTTCTCTGGAATTCACTTTAGCTAGTAAGTAATGTAATGTCTGGCATATTTCACTATAACTTATAAGTCATACACTGCATAATGTAATGTCTGGCACATTTCACTGTAGCTAGTAAGTCATTCACTGCATAATGTAATGTCTGGCATATTTCACGGTAGCTAGTAAATCATTCACTGCATAATGTAATGTCTGGCACATTTCACTGTAGCTAGTAAGTCATTCACTGCATAATGTAATGTCTGGCATATTTCACGGTAGCTAGTAAATCATTCACTGCATAATGTAATGTCTGGCCTATTTCACTATATCTAATAAATCATTAACTGCACAATGTAGTGTCTGGCATATTTCACTTTAGTTAGTAAGTCATACACTGCATAATGTAATGTTTGGCATATTTCAATATAGTTAGTAAGTCATACACTGCATAATGTAATGTCTGGTATATTTCACTATAGTTAGTAAGTCATACACTGCATAATGAAATGTCTGGCATATTTAACTGTAGCTAGTAAATTATTCACTGCAAAATATAATGTATGGTATATTTCACTGTAGCTAGTAAATCATTAACTGCATAATGTAATGTCTGGCATATTTCACTACAGCTAGTAAATCATTAACTGCATAATGTAATGTCTGGCATATTTCACTGTAGCTAGTAAATCATTAACTGCATAATGTAATGTCTGGCATATTTCACTGTAGCTAGTAAATCATTCACTGCATAATGTAATGTCTGGCATATTTCACTGTAGCTAGTAAATCATTAACTGCATAATGTAATGTCTGGCATATTTCACTATAGCTAGTAAGTCATACACTGACATTGAAAATGTCACAAACTTTGAATATCTAGGCTCTATAATAAACAACAATGGAGAATGTTTGACAGAAATTAAAAGGAGGATGGCCATAGCAATGCAAAGATTGAACAGCCTTACAAGCCTATGGTTAAGCACAAGCAAAGTGATCAAAATTATAATTCATCTTCTCTGTGGCTACATACGGATGTGAGTAGTGGACTATTTCTCAGTCCTTAAGAAAGAGAATTGGGGCTTTTGAGCTGAAATGCTATAGAAAGATTCGCAGAATATCTTGGACAAAGAAGAGGAGAAATACTGACATCTTGAAAGATCTGAACATCAAGGAAGATTGGCTAATAAACAGCATCCTGTCTCGGAAGCTGAAATATTTTGGTCATATCAAACGCTACGACGGATTGGAAAAATTATAGCAGAATGCATGGTACCAGGAAGGAGGGGCAGGGGCCGACCGACACGAAGATGGACACAGGATATACGTGACTCATTGAGTATGAAAGTGCATGAGGCAGGAAAACTGGCGAGAGACCGAGTTTCTTTCAGGCAGACTGTGATGAGAGCGACGTTCTGCAAAGAACCTGCTACATGATGATGACAGACAGGATAATGATGATGATGTGTCTCGCGAAGACAAGAGTGGTAAAACTGAAACTCATCCCATCACACTATTTTACAAATGGTCTGTAACACCTGAGTTCTGCAACTGGATTGACAAAGGGCAATGAGGGGTTAACGTCCTGGACTACAAGTTTGGCCAGTTTAGCAGAAGGGCTAGATACTAATCTGGTTACTGCACCACGGGCTGGTTAAATACAATAGCGACCTTTAAACAGTTTGGAGACAGCTTACGTATACATTTCTGGGTCCACACACACACACACACACACACACACACACACACACACTCACACAAGTACATACACATATATGTGACATTTGTATGCAGCTATCTGGGACATGTGAGCGGGGGGGAGGGGGGTGTGTGAAATAACTTGACTGCTTATCAAATTTGGACAATGCTGGAGATTAACGCCTCTTACGTCGTTTATTTTCTGGATTTCCCCAGTTTCTAAGGCAAATAAATATTCAGAAACTGCAACCTTTGGTTATCAGAAATAAGTTATAACTCTTTAGAAACAAGGACAGGAAACAAGGAACACTCTCGGTGAACTAAAAGAAGCTAGAAATCATTTGTAAAAGGTAGCTAGACCGTGTGCAAACGACTACCGGGTCCGTTTGTGTGAAAGAATTAAAGATTGCTAGGAAAAATAGAACTATTAGCGGTATATATGAGGGATAAAGAAGGTGACGCTAAAGAAGATATAGGAGCACTGGTAAGCACAGTACAAAATAGGCCAGCAGCTAGAGAGTGCTACATCAGAACAACAGGTTACAAGGTAAGAGGCCGACCAAGAAAGACATGGGTGGAGAGAGTAACAGAGACATTATAGAAACGAAATCAGAAATGCAGACTCCAGGCCACCAGGCTCAGAGATTGGAAACGACGAATGATTGAAAGCATTAAAACATACAGAGAGACTTGTGGATAATGTAGAGTGCACAAGTAACAGTACAAACGCTACAGAAAACAGAAGTTTAAAAACTTACCTCAAACAGATGTAGATTCGTACCAAGCAGAAAATAACAGAACTAGTTGAATACTTCAGTTGCGCTCACAATCGTATAACTTAAACCTTAATTATCACAGATAAAACACACAGTTGTTGGGTGTTAAACTATGCTATATGATAGATAAAATATCAGAGAAATAAACATCACAAGGCGCGGTAAGATTGTTTGCAGAACTCTTCTGTCTCTGCTGCCTCCCACGTTACCGGGAATATCCGCAATTCTCGGAATTCAGAAATCTGCTACTAAAAATATCGTGAAATCGTGAACAGTCCCCCGAGCCAGTTGAACTATAATCTGTTCATTAACAGTACACGCAGATTGTGAGGTTCTGTAGAGGTAGGTTCAAGAGAGGCATGCAGTAGAGAGCCCGGGAAAACAGATGTAATAATCAGAAAGAGAAATAAAGAGTTAATGTAATATAAAAAAGCGTGTGAAGAGTAGTACGTTGAAAAAAAAAATCTTCACTGTGTAATCACAAACTTAAATCTCCTTCGACACCTTAAGTTGGTTTTTCCCAACACTTTTTTTTGGGGTCTGCCATGTTCTACCTAAGACTTTATAAAACTCTTTTTCCCCCATATATAATTTAAA
This sequence comes from Candidula unifasciata, assembly GCA_905116865.2. Classification (NCBI taxonomy): domain Eukaryota; kingdom Metazoa; phylum Mollusca; class Gastropoda; order Stylommatophora; family Geomitridae; genus Candidula; species Candidula unifasciata. The sequence goes on along the minus strand of CAJHNH020005779.1, from coordinate 942,070 downwards.
TTCTAGACGAGTCCCATTTTTATAATTGCCCACCGCCCCCCCCCCCTTTCCAACAATCAAAGTGCCCCTAGCCCCTTAACTATCAAATCCCCCTTAAACAATCAAACTGCCCCCCCCCCCCAACAAAAAAGGTGCCCCCTCCCTCCCTTAACAATCAAATCCCACTTAAACAATCAAATTGCACTCCTACCCCCCAACAATCAAAGTGCCCCTCTCCCTTTAACAACCCCCCCCCCCTTTTTGAACAATTAAATACCCCCCCCCCCCACTTGACAATCAAAGCTGCCCCCTCCCCTTAAAAATCAACCCCCCCCCCCCCTCTAATCAAATTGCCCCTCCCCTCCTAACGATCAAATCTCCCATTTAAACAACGAAATCTCCCCCCCCCCTCCCCCCCCCCAACATTCAAAGTGCCCCTTCCCCTTAACTTTAACCTTCTGATAATCAAGGCAAATGGAGGTTTGATGGCGCTAAGGATTTTATGGCTGCAACAAACTGTGAGCAGCGTCACTGATTTTACTTATACCAGGGTCTGATCCTTTCAGTAATTGAGTACGCTCTGGCGATTCTGACTCTTAGTCTTACACAGATTGACTAGATCGGATACAGAATGAGGCCGTGGGCATCACACACACACACACACACACAAATACAGCATTCAGAGCTATGCGCCACCTCCCCGATCTTCACACCATGGAAATAAGAACAGTGATCTGCCGAGCATGTGTGTATCTGCGATTTAGTGCCGACACACACCATTATTTGCACGGTGAGGTTCGCAGGAGGAAGGGTCGCAGGATGAAAAGAGGTTAAAAGGAGGGAAATCCTGGGTGGGTCAGGCTGAGGACATTATTCAACAAGTTTGTCTAATTGAGGACATAGAAGCTGGCGAGGAATGGGTGCTAATAGAGTGGGGTAAATCCTTTTCAGACTGAAAAACTGGGTAGAGATTGCAGAGAACAAGGCCCGTTGGTGAGGCAGAAGTACAAGCCTTTATTCTTGAAAATTCTGCTGACGGAGGTACAGTTATCTACACTGTTGGATCCATCATTCGTCACGTACAAAGTTCATGGGCTTTCCCGTTTATGGTTCGAGGGAAAACTGTAAAAGAAGATAGCGGGGCTTTTGCCTAGACTACAGGTAGTCTGACTATGGAGGTAATGGCAGTAACAAAAGCAAAGATGTGGCTTGAGACATCATTTTACACATGCGTGCTTTTCGAGTGATTTCATGGGCAGGCTTGAGAAAATAGACAGGTCGGATGCGAAGAAAATGGCTGGAGCCGCTGCTCAATGCTCTCAGGGACGCAGGACAAAAAGGGGATTCAGGAGACGACGTTGAATCGACCATACTCAAAAGGCTACAACAACTTTAGGTCAAAAGAGGTGTCGCCGAACATGAACACTATGCAGTCAGCCAAAGAAGAATAGTAAACCAACAAAGAACTGGTGTTATCAGTCGCCACATTCTGAAGATGGGATCCGAGCACCCATGGACTTGTCTGATTTGCAATGAGGATAATCTGTCGACTAACTAACTAACTAACTAACTTCTTTTTTTTCTTCTTGTTCACCGGCTGTGAATTTCGGCGGTAAGTCACGGTTGTTCGTCCAAAATGGACTTTTAACTTTTACCTTGACCTGAGTTTTGCGTGTACATCCGTTTTACTGGCTTATTTGTTTGCAGTACTTGTTCCCCGCCTCTCCGGCAGATGTACTCCGACTTCGGAGGAAACTAACTAACTAACTAACTAACTAACTAACTAACTAACTAACTAACTAACTAACTAACTAACTAACTAACTAACTAACTAACTAACTAACTAACTAACTAACTAACTAACTAAACTAACTAACTAACTAACTAACTAACTAACTAACTAACTAACTAACTAACTAACTAACTAACTAACTAACTAACTAACTAACTAACTAACTAACTAACTAACTAACTAACTAACTAACTAACTAACCAACCAACTAAACTTGCAAGGGCACCGAAGTATGGGTGCTCTGACCCCTTGATGCCCCCACACCATTCATTTTTTTAAAATGGGTTCCTTAACCATGCATAGAAGAGCTTTTTGTAATATTTATCTATACATGCCATATATATATTTCAACGTTACAACTGTATTTTGGGACCGTTCGGCACAGTGTTATTATCGTTACTATTGCTATTTGATTTTATTATTATTGAATACTTAAACAAGAACACTTCACGCCACCACTCCCTGCCTAGCGAGCTCCCCCTCTCTTAAAAATGTTTAAGGCGGCTGAGGCTCTTCCACCCCCCCCCCACAATTTTCTTTCCGGCGACGCTCATGCCTCCATAGCTCCTTCACGACGCAGATTTAAGTAACACTAAACCGAAACACCAACACGCAATATACATTTGTCTGCGGTGCAAACCAAGGTCGGTGCGCAGATAAAACAAATATGCACAAGCGACACATATTTTTGCTTCAGTTTCAAAGATTTTATTCTCGCAACTGTAACAGTTTTCGGAACTGATGAACCAGACAGACATCAAACATCACTTAGAATTCCCGCCCTTCTAAGAACTGGCCTCTGCTATCGTCACTAACGTCAACGTCTAGCAACAACAAATTAGGACGGTACGCACACACGTAACCCACACATCAGGGGAGCCCCAATACAGGGAAAATATTATGGTTGGGGGGAGTTGGAAAGTCCTAACCCCCTAATAAATTATCTTGAATGGGAAGGAAAGAGCGGTGTTTGAAAAGGGGGGGGGGGGGGGGCTCAATGGGTCGAATCCATGTTTAGTAATAATTCTAATAATAATGATGATAATAAAAATAATAATATGCAACTAGCAAATAAATGTAATACTATGTTAAAAGTAATATGAAATTTAGAATCAACTACATTAAATGGTTCGGCTTAGCCAGGGCTAGTGAAAGATAATTCTATTCACCAATCCTCTACTTCGTCTCCACTACTGCTGTCTTAGTCATAGCCCTTAACTGACTCGGAGAGCCCTGCCCCCCCCCCCCCCCCCCCGGACACACACACAAATGACCGACCAAACTACCGCCCTCTCAACTGCCCAACCGGGGCCTTCGAGCCCAGCACACCCCAAGGTGGCAGTGGCGCACACTATGGAAAGAACTGGTCTAGCTCTTTAATGCCAGAGCAACGGTGTGAGCGTTATTGAGAAGTTCCGTTTTGCCCAACCAACGCTGTCATCGTCGAGAGTGTGTTCCGTTATTTTGCTTCGCACACGCCTCTGTACTTGTTTCTAATGTTCAAAAGTACGATTAAACAATTCTGGGAAAGTCACTCTGTCGAAATCTTTTCAGCTACATTCCCTATCAGAAGTCCCACGTGCATAATTTGATCGGATTCACAGCGAAATATTTTCAACAGTGCATTTTCTAAGTTCGTTTTCAAGTGCCATGAAAACCAATGTTCCAACCACAAGTACAGGTCGCAGAATTTGTATTTCTGCGGCCGAAGCTCTGAAATTGTTTCAGTAAGATGTTTTGAATTCTGATAATGAAAATTTAGATTTTTCGTAAAGTGATTCAGACGGTCAATTTTTACCAGCGAAGCTGAGCGATCAGCTGTTGGGAATCTAGAGATTCTGATGAGTTTACACAAACAATGTCCCATTGCTACCGTATTTATGGTGTAAGAGAAGGAAAGTGCTCCAAACAAAGAGACAGTACTATACTATGGCTAAGCTACATTGAAATAATTGCAGCTTCAGTATTATATAACTGTACAAAGTAAATAGTGTGTGTGTGTAATAGCCAATTTTTCCTCTGAAATTTTGCTAAGCACTCTGTGACAATTAAGAGCCCTTGAGTGCTAACTAACCCAGGTACTCATCATAACTGAATTTTTTTTAGGAAATTGAACAGAATTTGAAGTTTTCTAAAATTTGGATATTCACTACTCTTGTGGCTGAATTCTTATTTCCTGCTAACTAATAAAAAAAGAAAACATTGGCTTATCATCAGATTCAAAATGTACATTCATTTTTCTTTTAAAAAATATTTACTTTTGTAGGGATTAGAAGTATATTACATTCTCTATTGCCTCTCTTGTACACCACCCCCCTCTGCATTTTTTAAAGGGGAAATTAACGTAGGCCAAGTCTGTCAAAATTCATGTGCCTGAAAGAGCTAGGAGGCTCCTACATCCCTCCCCAGGTGAGGCCGTGACAGGGTTAGGATTCGAACTGCTGGCAGCCCCTCATATTTGACCTATGAAGTTACCACTCCCATCAATCACCTCAGCACCTCCACTGTGATGGTACAGCCCATAGCGGGAAACACTGGTCTTACCAGTACGTCATCGCGGCTCCCACTTTAGCCATAAATAATTGTCGTCAGCCTTGCTATTACTTTTATTATTTCAATACAGCGCGGAAAGCACTGAGAACAATGACAAATAAAAATATACTATAATTTTGTGTTTTAACTGTCAGCTGAGGTTTGCACCAACTATGACTAACCCAGGCAACAAATGCCTGCAGAAGTTATGTGTCGGCTGAAAAGCGTAAATATCGCAGCCATGTTGTAAACGGGCAGAACGCATAGACGTCCTCGGGTGAACGCAGAAGTCGGAGAAGAAAACGGAGGAGGAGAAGAAGGATGATAATGAGGAGGAGAAGAAGAACCCTGCGTTCTTGTGTCCTAAGCCCAAATTATTCCTGGTGGGAGCTCAAGTTGCATAAACCCACAGGCTCCGGCAGCCCTAGTATACATTCACTGTTACTGTAAATGCACTCCATGTTTGCATTATTATATGAATCAATCAGGGGCTGGCTTCTCGATGAAGATTGCAATGAATCCTGAACAAGCTCCGTGTTTTGGCCTAGTTGTACACTCCCTGAGACAGGAATTTATCAGTCTCTTGATATTATCCTTCCATTTGTATCGCTGTCTACCTCATACTTGCTTGTCTTCTATTTCATTTCCGTTAGTATGGCTTTTAAAAGTGTTGTTTTTTATGTCTCCAAAATTTTTCATTTGTTTCTTTTCACGCCCGGTCTGTTTAGAATCTACGTATCTGATTGTTCATGTTTCCACGAAATACGACCTATTCTTGTGCATTACAAGGAGATCTCTGTCAGGAAGTGGTTAGGCCGTTTGCCTGGCGCCCTGAAGGGTGGAGGTTCGTTTTACGGCTGCGTCGTTCAGTTCACCAGTGCAGTTTTTAAGGAGACCTATAGGGATCGTTGCCGGTGCTATGGAGTTCGTGCTTTGTTTGACGTTCCCTGCCTGTGACTAGCCGTTTTACAGAGAAAGAGACTGAGCCGCAAGGGATAAAACCCGGTGCAGTAAAGTCCATCCTCTCAATTTTAACATTCTTCTGTGCATCTACACTTTCAGAGTCAGTTGCACTGTCTAGTTGCTTGTTCAATGTTCAGCTGTCTAGATTAGACAGTAGTAGTACTGCCCTTTTCCACGCTAGACCGGTGATTAAAACAATCTTCTGTGAACCCTATCTAACATTGCATGTGTGCCCATACTGTATAGATATGATCAGAACACACTGAACAAATCTGGCTTCCTCTTTTTCAGTATTTAGCTTCTCTTCTCTTTTTGTCGTCTCACTTTTACCAGGTTGTAGCCCAGTGTCGTGGTTTTCTGTATTTGTCTTGCACTTTTCGCACGGCTTGAGGGATGGTTTTGTTCAACTCTTTTGCAGGTTTCATCAACACCATTTATCTATCTCTTTCTTAGTCTTTCTTTCGCCTTCCTCACAGCTGTTCTACTGTAAAAAGTCTTATATGCAGTCTGGTCTGGCTGCATTCTCACTAGATGGCTGAACCATTTCATTTTTTCATTCCCTCATGGGGACCTTACCTTCTGAGACCTCTTCCCGGGTGATCCTCATCTGTATGGTGTTTATCACTTGGTGGATGTCCTGATGGGGTTGAATCCCATTCATTCCTCATGGGGACCCTTGGTTTGATACGTCTGCTTGACAGGACACTGTAGAACCAACCCCAACATTTCTTTGCTGTAATTTTATTATTGTTAGAAGCTAATTCTTGGACAGGACATCTTTTGCTAGACTCCGGACATGTAGCTGATAAAGATGGTGCTATCAGGATTTTACCACACACAGAACAGATGTTTGCTAAAAGTGATCCAGGCTGTATCAATAAAACTCTACCCTCCTATGTTTTGTAAACAGAAAGATCACATGATGAATTTGAAGTTACCATGGTAATCATGTGAGTTATTTTGAATTTCTGGTGGATAGATAGATGTACAGCAACTTGACAATGCGGTTTATTCATTTCAGCAAGAACATGATTCAATTTTTGCTTCACTATATGTTGACTTAACTCTGTAGCAATGCAACCGATGAGATACAGTGAAATATGCCAGGCAAACAACTATGCTATGTATTGTTTGTGTCCACATTATTTAAAGTAATTTTATTAGGCAATTTTACTTTCAGTAGTTTACAATTGTTTTTTTAAAATGGTCAGTTCTTGATAATGCTGTTGAAATCAATTTGGTGCCCAAACCCAACAGCTGAAATCACTTCAAGTATCTCAGAAAAAAACAAAACTGCATTGAGTTGAGTCAAGAATTGACATCATAGGATTCAAGGCATTCCCATGTGTGCTCCGTCCTCATCTTCAGCAGCCAGTGCAGAGTTCCAATACTGATGGTACAGGTCACAATCTGCTTAAAAGTCCGTCTTGCCTTTCTTCTGAGTGTAGTGAGCCAACTGCAATGTTGAATGCTGAATTAGGAAATTATATCACAGTGCTTGGGACACTCCCATATGTGCAGCAAAGATTTCTAATTCCAATAGTACCAGTAACTCTCTGACTGTACGTCTGTCCATCTCACCCTTCCCCTGAGTGTTGAGCGGTGGTCAGATTCCCTGGTAATTTCCCGGAGCACCATTCTCCTCAGACGTATTGATCTACAAAGTGCATTCATAACCCCTTAGCTACACGCCCTGATGGCAGATAATGACTTTAGCAAAATATCACATCTATTCTGCCTACACCGCAGAAGACAAAAGTCAGCTTCACATAATGTAGCACTCATATTTTATTGCTGTTTTTATGATGATAAAGACAGGTTTCAAATCAACACTCAGCAAGAGAAGAAGAAAATACAAAAAAAAAATCATCAACCTCAACACCATCCTCAAGTGCCTTGCAGACTGACACATTGCAGTCTTCTTCTTCTTCTGAAATAAGTTGTCTATATCAGCAATTTTGTTTCTTGTGTAAATTTCACTGTTGTTGTTAGTTCATTCAGTGGTCAATAGAGTTTACGTTCCACGGTTGTTCTTTCTGGTCAAAATGTTTGCCTTGCCTTTACATGTCAAATTTGGTGCAGTCCTGGAGTACTTGCTCTGCTGTCTGGGGCACATTTCCACAGGTGCACATGGCTGATACACCTATCTTGAATTTTGTGTACATGTGGTTACATAATCGGTTGTGCCCTGTTCTGAGGCGGAGGATAATGACTTGTTATGATCTGTCCATAATAAAATAGTCGTCTTGTGCTGGGCTGGTGGTTTTCATGATCGATTTAATATTTAGACAAACTGCTGACCTTCCAGAAATTGGTTGTCCACTTATTTTCTTTCTTTATTTCTATTTGTATACACATATTATACTTCATTAGAAGTAATAATGTCTTCTTCAAATATAATTATAAACATAGTACTTGAAACTGATGATACATACGTACTAAGATAAACTGTTTTTAAAAATTATTTTTGAATTAAAAAAAAAAGTTTTTGGAAAGCGGTACAGAAGTCACCCTATGAAAGAGATTGGATCCTAACCAAGTAAAATTCCCAGAGACAGCAGTGAGCACAGTATAGCCAACGTCCACTGTGTTTAAAATTGAATTAAGAACAGACATCACAGCACTCAGGAAATTTCCATAAGCACTCTATCCCTATCTTTAGCAGTAAGTGCAGAGTTCCAATTCTGATGGTACTATTAACAGTGTGATTGTATATCCGTTCACTGTGTTTAATTTTAAACCAAGAAATGACATCAGCGCACGCAGGACATTTCCATAAGCGCTCTGTCCCTATCTTCAGCAGTAAGCGCAGTTCCAATTCTGATGGTACTAATAACAGTGTGATTATATATCCGTTCACAGTGTTTAATGTTAAACCAAGAACTGACATCAGCGCAATCGGGACATTTCCATAAGCACTATGTCTTCATCTTCAGCAGCAACTGCAGAGTTCTAGTTCCAATAAAACCACTAACAGTCTGATTGTATTTCTGTCTCAACTTTCCCCCCTGAGTGCCAATCCTCGGCCAGATCCCCTGGTCCCGCGTCACAGCACCATTCTCCTTCGACCGTGATGATCCATCTGTGCTCCGTACTGTTCACTTGCTCCCAAAGGTTTCTTACAACATCTAGCACTGTAGAGATGGCACATATTATTAAATTAACAAAACAGGACTGAAGTTATGTGCTTGACAAACGTGCGATCTACAGATAAGGTACATTTATTTGGTTTGGCAGGGGGAAATTACATACAGACATATAAGGTTCAAAGATGCAAACAGTGAGAAACAGAGAATGAGGAGCAATACAGACATTCATAAAATGTTTTAAATCACCATTGATTACTGGCATCATGAAGGCTAATAGACTGAAATGGCTGGGGTATATTAAAAGAATGTCTTGACAACAGATAGGTAAAAACTGTATACACAAGGGAGCTGAATGGTTGTAGAGCTCGAGGCAGACCAAGAAGACGGTGGAGAGATAATATTCAGACAGACCTACAAACACTTGGTGTCACCAACTGGCAAGAGAAGACCAACCAGACAGATGACTGGAAGCCGGTGATATCTGCATCAATGAACCTCAAGGGTTCCAAAAGAAAAAGATATACAAGGTGGAAAGTAATGCACACAGATTTCCTCTTACAGCCAATGTCATGTGATATTGGAAATCATGAATGCCTACATTCTTTGAGCACTTCCAATAATTTCTCACACAGATTTTCTTCTATGCTCTGATGCTAAACTGTCTAATATTTTATCTCTTGGTCTTCTGCAACCTCTCTTCCCCTCCAACTTTCCTGTGAGATGCTCTTGGCAGGCAGAAGCCATTCTGTGGACACAGACTGAGCCATATGAGATCAAACCTGCAGCAATAAAGTTTATCCTCCGAACTGTCCATAGTGGTCTCACCAAATATACAAGTTGGAAAACACATAGTTATATAAGATAATTGTTATAAAACAAGGAAACCATAGCTTGATGATCAACGCCCAAGGTATAGTCATGTGAGAAAGCAGGCTTTGTAAAATGTTGGTTTGTGGCAGCTCTAGGTTTCTGGATAGGCAACACTGTTTATGTCAGACCAGATCAGGAGAATTCAAATTATTCACACCAAGAAAAACAAGTCCAATCATTTATATATGGGAAATAAGATGAATAATCTGTAAATACATAATCCCATCAAACGACTTATACATGGGAAACAAATAAATGCTACAAAGAAAACATGTCAAATGATTGCCACACAGAAAACATGTCAAATAAATGCGACACAGAAAACATATCGAATGACTGCTACACAGTCTACTCTGATCTGTTGTAACTGCTGCTTCCACCTATAACTGCATTTCTAGTGCCAGACTGTTTGTCTTGGCACTTCTGATGGCTGCCTTTTCCAGTTAATGTGTTTAATTATATGCTATCAACATTGCTGAGACTGCCGGATGCTTTTGTCGGTCTGTTTTCAAGGAACAGTGACAGACATGCTGTGTGGATTTCACTGGCACAGGATCAAAGCAACGATGGGGTGGCCCGTTTGCTATGAAGCTGGAAATTAACCTACATGAGAGGAAGCTGCAGTATGAGATGAAATTCTTGAAATCAATTTTTGGTTTTGTCAGAAGGGTCTCTAAACAAAACATTATAGGAAGACTATTATATGAAATGTGATTAAGGAAGAACAGCTCTTGGCTTTTACAGATGAGAAAGAAACAGAACCAATGTAATGCGAAGAACTAACACAGAACAAGTAAACAAACAATTATTTATTGACACTGCAGCTCAGAAAAAAAAAAGATGTAACATAAGTAAAACAATATTTTGTGAAAATATATATTACATTCTATAAGATGAAGAGCAATTTGATAGGGGGTAAAACCCATTAAAAATTTCTAGCAGTAAACACTTGTCAGCTACAACATGTCTCTACTTGTCCCCCCCCCCCCTTACCCCCCAAATGTAAGAGATAACAGTGTTATATCCATGAGTTATACACCTGTAGTTATACATAACATTAGTGATAATTCTAGCAGTAAATACACATCATGTATAACATGTCCCTCCTTGCCCCATAACATGTATGAGATAACAATGTTATATCTACAAGTTATTTATAAAACAATATTACATCTACTAATTATATATCTTGCAGTTAAACATTACGCTAATGATAATTATAGCAGTAAACACATATCAGGCATCACATGTCCCTCCTTGCCCTAGATGTTAATGAATTATACAATAATGTGACATCATTATTACATCTTATATGTATTTAAACATGACATTAATGATAATTCCAGCAGTGAATACATGTCAGATGTAGCACAACCCCTCCTAGCCCACAGACATGTCAGAGATAATGTTACACATCTTGTAGCCATACGTAGCACTAAAGATAATATCAGATGTAGCCCACCCATTCTTGCCCCACACTTATAAAACACTACGTCTACAAGTTAACATCTAAAACAAAAATGATATATACATGACTCGAGAGTCACCGTGACGTAGTAGCTAGATGCTTCGTGCGGATTAGAAGGTCGTGGATTCACTCCCTGGTGGAGCCGGACTTAAAAAAATGACCTTGACTCCCAGGTCGACCCAGTCTTGAGTGGGTACCGGGTGCAGTCCCAGAAAGTAAAGGCGGCCAGTGTGATGCTGACCACATCATCCATCTTGTGCCAACTGGTCTATAAAAATATAGGTCTAGCCCTATATGCCTGAAGGCGTGGAAAAGGGTCCTTTACTTTATACACCCGGCTCAAATAGGACAAGAACAAATGTGTTTATAGTTGGATAAAACATACAACATAAGAATGAACTTTATTTTTTAAAGAGCTTGAAAATTTGGCACTCAGGCACTCTCATACCTTCATATACAAGTACATTGAAGTATACATACAAATCCGCTTACACACATGTATAAATACATATACACATAAAATTATAGATGTTTCTATCTGATATATTGTAAATTAATCAAACCAGTGAAGACATTTTGTAAACCCTATAGGTAATGAGCTAAATGCTTTCCTAACAATAAAACTTGGTGTAATATTTACTATTACTAAAGCAACCAGAAATTACAAACTTTATTCTGTTCAAATAAGACTAAATTATAATAAATGCAAGATGTGTGCAAATAATTTATGATACAAGTGTCAAACATGGAATTTTACTACAATGAATGAATATAAAATCATAACAATGGAGATTAGATGTCTTAGAAGAGCCAATAAAGTTACATTTGGAGATTCAATTTAAAATGAAGAAATTAGAAGACTAGACTTGAAACCAGTCACACAGTTTAATGAAAAAGCAACATGTGAGATGGTTTGGTCATATTTGAAAATGCCCTGGTACCAACTGCCATATTTAAGAAATACAATGGATACAGGGCAAACAGCACAAATAAGACAACACAAAAGATGGAAAGCCTGCAAGAAACATAAATCTGAAATACATTTTACAAAACTTATGGACCACATTAAAAAACCGCAAAGAAGATCCTGACTTCTCCCCCCTCCCCCAGACACTATGATGAGGTAACTGGAGAAGTAGAAGATGAAAAAGAAGTACTGCTGGTTTGCTCGTTTATTATCTTTTACTCCAACATAGCCAGGGAATAGATCAAGGTGTGGAAGGTTAAGTGCAACTTCCGAATACTATCTACCTATTCTGTTGCAATTTTTTGAAGCATGTTCAAGGAGTCTGATAACATTACCACATGTGTGGTTGCTTACTCTATTGCCCCTACAAGTGCTCCATAAGCAGCTGTTGAAAACTGGACAAGGAAAAAAACAAATGCTTGCTGCCTACTGGCTAAATAAACTCGGGACACTCCTATAAGTGCTCAGTCCCCGATCTTCAGCAGCAAGCGAACAGTTCCAATTCCGATGGTACCAGTAACCATCTGATTGTATATCCGACTCATCCTTCCCCTGAGTGTTGAGCGTCGGCCAGATCCCCTGGCAACTCCTTGCAGCGCCCTTCTCCTTAGACCACAATGATCTATCTGCACCTCCTCACTGTTCACTTGCTCCCAAAGGGCCCTAGATGCATGCCTTAGATAGTCCTGATCACAGCCATTTTACTTGGTGCACAGGACAAGATTTACCAGATTTTAGTTTGTACAAAATTTTTTTTACCAGGATCTTTCATTTATTTCTTTTCCTTTTTTTATCTGTAAATTAAATATTGCACATTTGTTAGCTGTCACCTTCTGTGACTGGAATTCTGTACTGTATTTTTTCGAAAATAAAATTTCCCTGATAACTATTGTAGCCTGACAGATTAGTTTTTCTAGTGTGATTTCTGGAGGCTCTTTTGGGGAGAAAAGAACAGACCTACTGCTACCTAACAAGCACGTCCTTAAAGGTGACTACTTAGAATTTTGCTGAAAACAGATGTTTAGGAGCAGATATCACAGCCTAGCTGTAAACCACAAAACAACATGTTAATCACCCATTTTAAGGTGAACGCAGAATAAAAAGAAAAAGAGAGCCCAGTTAAAGGAGCTTCTACTCAAAGGAACTGCTACCTGGAACGGCAACAATCACTGGTGGTGTGAAGTTCTTTGGGGAACTATGAGTTTCCTGTGATTTATGGCTTCCTTGGGAAAGTACAGTAAAACAAATGTTGAGTTGCTGTCTAATCAAGTTTTAGATACACCTGGTAGAAATATATCAACACTAGAAATTGTATACAATACATGAAAATCACATACCCTGAATCAAGGAAAGGTTAGAGCTATGGTTACATATCACAGTAAAGACACAGAACTGTTACCACTTCTAAACAAGCCGATTCCCTCATCCCTCAGACTCATTCTTGTTCTGGTCAACCTCTTCAGAACAACCACCCTTCACCTTAACTGGAACCATCAGCCAGTCAGATATGCAGAAATCTGTGGAGACTGAGCCTGATTTAGCCCATGCAGAAGATGCTAAATCCACCGCACTGATGCAGCCTTTCTTCTGCAGCCAAAGACTTGTCTCTGGTTTGTCATCTTTAGAATTATCAGAAGGACACTGGTTCTTACCAAGTTCAGGGGAAGACTGTGTGTTTGATTTCATCAGCCACATAGAGTTACCGGCACTGGGTATATGACTGAACAAATCAAGGCCTTTCTTTTCTGCAACAGTAGTGGATGAGCACTTGACCAGTTTCTGAGATACTGTCAGTGAAGGCCAGGAGCTTGATGCCACGGATGCAGGTCTGAAGGAAAGAGCAGGATCTACAACAGCTCCCACTGGAGATTTATCCTTGAAGCACGGCCTGAAACAATCAGGTTGTGAGTTGCACTTGGATGCCTTGAAACAGACATCACTGGACTGGCAGATATCCTCCAGCTGGAAGGAAGGATCACTTGCCACACTGCACAGCAACCACTTTCCTTCATCTTCGCTAGTGCAGCTGCTGCTGCTACAACCACTGCGGTTCGTACGACTGGCCCTGTCAGACTGTACACTTTCATGTTCAATTTCAGCTTGAAATGCTTTGTTCTGAGGGAGAAAAATGATGAACACATTAAAGAATGCAACATTTCCATTAACATTATGAACACTAGGCATGGCTACACCAGTGGTGGTGTAGCTGCCATATGCTTGCCGGCTAGCTTAAAGGTCTTGGGTTTAAATCTGCATCAAGTCGAAATAAAATAAAAAAAAGACCACAGCTCCCAGGTCAACTCATCTTTAGTTAGCTAGTACGTCAACAGGTTCTCCTCCCTGCTCATCAAACCATTCAGTCCACCAGTGTTCAGATCCCCTCTCTCCTCAGTAAATCCTGCAGCATTTAGCAGCTGACGATACCAGTCCTGTGTACGTTTCTTATCTTTCTTTGGCTTCCTGTAAAGTGCTCCTGTCTGACCAAACCCCTTTCAACATGTTGTGTTCTTTCATTCTGGTCATGGTTGCAGATTGAAAGTCATCACTTGATTCTCGCAAACTTCTTACTTCTCATAGAGCATTCAGTATATCAGATGGGCCTATGGCACATCCGTCCTTCATATAGATTTACCTACAAGCCTATCACAAAATTACCGGCAAGCCTATTAGCTCACTAGAAAGGTTAACACTCTTGACATCCTTAATAGGTTACAAGACAATGGCATAATTACTGTAATTCCTATCACTTTTAAGGTTTCCATCCGAAGCCCCCTTGTACATCAGGTGTCTGGTAGTCTTAGTTTCAGCTTCATAGCAAACGGGTCACCCCATCTTTACTTCGCTCCTGTGCCAACGAAAAACACACAGAATGTCTATCACAGTCGCTTGTGGAAAGATTGACAGACTGCTGACTCAGCATATCTAGCATACACTCGCATTAAAGCATACAGTAGTCATCCGAAGTGCTAACACAAACAGTCCGACATTAGAAATGCAGTTCATCACTGATGGTAGCTGAAGTTGCCAACAGATCAGCAGTTGCCCACGCGATCACATACGGGCATCACCAACATTGCACGACAGGCATCACACCATTTTCTGAATCTACAATTCACTCCACCACGTTGGTCACAGTCGAAAAAGCATTCCAAATGTAATCCGCAGCTCACAGTGTCACACCATGCATTCAACTCAGAAGCTGGGAGACGAAACTATATCCAGTATACAAATGGAGCAAAAATGCATCGGCCACCGTCAGGCAGAAGCAAAAAATGTGCCTCTGCTTTGAACAGTGCCGCTGCCTAGCGTCCATTTAGACATCAGGTGTACAACTGTACAGGAAGACAGATGGAGCACAGTGCTTCTGATCTGACTACTTCTGCAGCATGCTTTGTTCCAAAAGTAAGATGTTACCTTTCTTTTGGAGTAAACAATGAAGGCTGAGAAAGAAATGGTGCTGCATGGGCAACACCTGGTCTCTACAACACTGCCCAGGTTTTGTGCTATGGCAAGATGAACTCTGTCCCTAGCCTTAACTGGTCTTTGCCATGGCAGTGATTCCAATGCCTCCCTATAACACAATTTAAGGTGCTTTCTTAATATCCTACCCAAAACAGGGGAAATCCACAGGTCACGGGACAGTCTAATATTTCAGGGGTGGTAGATAGGCTGCATGCAGTCATAAAACCTAGTCTGCACTCTCTCGGGGGACATAGGTGGTTTGGGGTTAGGGCCAGTTCTAGATGTTTTGGAGTCATTAAAAGCCAGGAAACCCAGTCTTACCACCCTCTAAATTGCTGGACTGTCCTGTGACGTCATCTGGGGTAGGATATTATGAAAGAACCCAATATAACACTATCATCTGCAATGGAAAGGCACCAACAACTAATGTAAATTACATTAAGAACGGGTAAATGATGGTCTACACTTACACACATGGTCTGCCTGATGTGCAATGCAATAATTTATGGAGTAGCTAACTAAGCAATCATGCACACAACTAAGTAACACACAGAGGGATACCAACGAACATGTTCCCTAACCACACAACACATTCTTGCCTCCCATCATAACAAAGCCTAACCTGTGCTTGCAGACATTCTTCCTTGTCTTGTGTGGCCATATCATGAGAATCCCCTCCATCGTGGGCTGCTAGCTGCTGACACTCCGCCTGTGAATGCAACCATGTGGAAAGCTCACTGCTGATATCCTTGAAGAAGTCCTGATGCTTCAAGTCATCAAGGTTGGTTTCCTGCTGGCAGGTCTTGGGCAGCCAAAACTGTAAAAAAAAAAGACAATTATCTCAGACATGCTGTTATCCCTGTGTACACAAAAGAGGTTGTGGTATTCAGTATGGCAGGTAGCGTGTCTAAGTGTGGGATGATGAAATACCTTATGTAATAATTTTGCTTGTGTATGGCTAACTTATCCTGACTGACTACTTCCATTAATGATAAACCACATTTCTGGGGACAACTGTTGGCCTTGGTGCCTCTAGCAACTGCCCTGAGCATTTGCAGCATAAGCATATTTCTGTATTGTGCTGGGATTAACTTTTTGTTAACAAGCTGTTTGATGTTTTTAAATATGAAAGAGTGAGGAATATTTCATTTGATTTTCACTGGCAAAGAAACAGAGCATGTATGGGGTGACCCAAATGCAGCGAATCTGAAACCTAAACTACTACTACAAATAAGACTGAAATGGAAGCAGACCACGAGGCAGACCAAGAAGAATGTGGAGAGATAATATACAGGCAGACACACAAACACTTGGAGTCACCAACTGGAAAGAGAAAGCCAATTACAGAGATGAATGGAGGTGGGTCATATCTGCAGCGGTGAACCTAACCTAAAGATGCTGAAAAAGAATGCAGCTATTCAAGGCATAAAAGATATTCTACGCAATCTTTTTTAATTAGGTGAGAAAAAGAGCTCTCCGGAGCTATGAAGTGCCAATCCTGACATACAGATCCAAACCATGGACAGGTAACAGATTACTGAAAACTGCTGGGGAGAGTAAACAAATTATTTTTATATAAGAATGATGAGAATATCATGGACAGATTTTTAAAAAAAAAACATAATGAAGAAGTTTGGACATACTGACAGATATAAACTCACAGAGAGATCTAATTACTTGCATCAGAAGAAATAAAATCTATAATTTTTTAGCATGTTGAACACCAGAGTATGAAATGACAACATGAAACTCAGAAAGAAAATGCACAGTTTGACAGCAAAGAAAATTCACATCAGACAGGAGTGACAGTACTTCTTCTCCACCTGCCCTTAAATGGGTGACTGATACATTGTGGTCTTCCTATCCAGGGGCATCAGAACCCACAGGGGGATGACGGTTCACAAACAGAAGGAGTATAAGAAGGCGAGGCCGCAATCACTTCCATATGTGACCCTCACACCACACTCTTAGTTAGTTAGTTGGGTTATCATTATTGCACTCTGGACATGTCCATAGGTGCTTAGATCCTCGCCTCAGTATGAACCGCGCATTTGGTGGCTAATACTACAAGTTTTATTTTTGATTAACATGTCTTCTGGTGTGCCTGGTGTGTGTCTCGTTTTTTTCTATGCCTATCTTAACTTCCAAGTCTATCATTCTAGCAAGTGATGTTGATTCACTGCCTCCAAAGTACTCCACCCTTCCGAATTCTCGGAGGGCATTAATTATATCTGCATGATCCATAGGTTGACGCCATTTCCATTCACGCCCGCGTAACCCAGACCAAAAATAAAGGTGACTCCATGCACAGTGGACTTCTGTAATGACTCAAATTATTGCCTTCGCACTGAACCTGCCACCACTGTCCTAAATCTATGACAACAGCCGTTTTTCCGAGCCACCTACCTAAATCAAAATCTAGCACCTCAAGGTTGTGAAATGCATTCACACACCTCTAAGCCAAAAGACCTCATGAGATGGGATTAAATTCTAGACTCCAGAACTGGCCAACAAATCTACCAGCCGACTAAAATCACTCAGAGAAAACACCAGAACTAATAAAGCATAAAGAGTTTTGAAACACACATCTCCTCTCAGCATAGAGTAGTTTTTAAGTCAACACACACAACAATAGTGGGCAGCTGCGTTGGGGCAGCAGCTTGTTACTCTAGCTGCAGATTCAAGAGTCGTGGATAAAAAAAAAAAATGACCTGGGGTCTCAGGTTGATCCATTCTGGTACCTGGTAAAGTCTTAGGAAATGCTGATTGATTTAAAAATATAGTTTAGCATTGAATGCCCAATTTACCTAAAAAGTAAAGTAAAGGGCCCTTTTCCAAGCCTTCAGGAGTCCTGGGCGTATAGGAGTAGACCTATATTTTGTAGATCAAAGAGCACTTAGTGGGTGATGTGGTCTGAAGCATGCCAGCCGCATTCACTTTCCAGGACTATACCTGGTACCCACTCAAGGTTAGGTCGATCTGGGAGCCAAGATTATTTCCAAAATATCTAAACGAGCAGGAAATAATTAACAAGTCACAATCGGGCAGTTAACCTTTTCCACAACTGTGTGAACAAGTAAACAGAATATGCAATCTGATGCTGTGCAGAGTAATCTAACAATCAACTTTTAATGAACAATGTTTGTCAAACATTAAAAAAAAAATTTACTTTTATTATTTAAGTACATTTTATTTATTTCTGAGAGAATTAATAAATGTATTATGAATGATGTTTAAATCAGTTTAACAAGTTGTGTGGTTGTATCCACGACTTCCGATCTCATAAGTCCAAAAACTTCTGTCTGATAGAAAGAAAGTAATGATTTCTGTTCCTTTAAATAGCTTATCAATTTCTTAATGGAAAAATTCAAACACTTTACTTCTGAAAAAGTTCCTAACAGCTTAAAGACCTTGTGGACGTAGTGTTCTTCCACAACTTTCAATGGTGACTTTAAGCCAGCTGTACAGCTAACACACACAGACTCCCAAAGACACAACTTGCCTTGCTGTCTGATGGAAGATGACTAAAGAAAGTCGAGGAAAACTGGGCACCACACTGGCTACCACTGAACAACCAGCTCCTGAGATCCTTCTTGATGGCTTGAAAACATGCAGGTGAAGCTTCAGTGCTTGCGAAAGGCGACCTGATCTCAGCTGCAGAAAATTAGACAACTGATGTCGTAGTTATCAAAAGTGATCAAAATTTGTTTTTTATTATTATTATCTACTAAAAACTGTCACCACAGAAATGCTAAAAAAATTGTCACTACAATTTTACAATGGTCGAATATAAAAAAAAAAAAAGTTTTTTTATCTACAATTCTTTTTTTCCACTGTGAAATATGCAAAGATATCTGAAAGCAGTAATATTAAAAAAAAACGTGATTAGCATTAAATACCCCAGAGTGGAAACAACAACATGCATCGGTTGACTCCTCAATAAGGTTGGGGATTTAATTTTATGTCAGGGAAAAGAGTAAAATTCTAGCCTGCACAGTGGTAAATACAGGTGGTTTGTTGTTGTTGCTCAATGAGGCCACTAGTACCATACTGTTGCTGCTGTAATATTAACCTTACAAACAAGTGATTACAAGAGACTGTACTGAATGAAAAAACTACCACTGCTGTTGCTTTTGCAGTAATAATTTTAATAACAATTCCTGCTATAATTACGTAAACAATGTATTATTTATTTAAACTGTATTCAATAACGCAACTTATTTCTATGATAGTCACAGCTCTAATTATACAATGGCCTACAGTAAATTTTACTCAAAAAGGTAACTAGTACTTGGGGGGGGGGGGGGGGGGGGGGGGGGGGGGGGGGGGGGGGGGGGGGAGGGGGGGGGAAGATATAAAGATAGGGAGATGTGTAAAAAGACATCAATTTTTAAAAAAGAATTATACCATGACTGCATAAGACTGAATTTTTAAAAATGTTTGTTTGCCCAAAGATCAAAATATTACATTCAAGTCTAAAATTTGCACTATTTTCAGTTCCGACCCTTTTCTATATAAAAAAAAAAAAAGGTCCCTTTTCCACGCCTTTAGGTGTATAGGCCATACAGGGCTAGACCTATATTTTATAGACCAATCGGCACAAGATGGGTGATGTGGTCAGCATCACGCCGGCCGCCTTTACTTCCCGGGACTGCACCCGGTACCCACTCAAGGCTGGGTCGACCTGAGAGCAAAGGTCATTTTTGAAAAAAGTCCGGCTCCACCAGGGAGAAAACCCACAACCTTCCGATCCGTGTCGAGCACCTAGCTGCTCCGCCACGGGGGCTCCCTTCTCTTTTCTATACTGCACATTATACAAATTTGCTGGACAAAAGAAATTAATATTTCCTGATCTGCTGTAACTGGAGCCACTGTAGAGCAAACAGACACCATATTTCCTGCCGGCCTGGTGATCATGTGTTCAAATCTCTATGTCTCCATGTGAGTTCCGGGGCCACATTTTTTGGGGGAAAATAACATACCCAAGCCCCCGCCTCCCTACCCCCCCCCCCCCAATCACACACAATCATGTCATTAGAGGTGACTATAGTATCTGGGATGTTTTCTTTGAAGTCCGAGTATATCTGCTTGACAGGTAAGGAAATAACAGTCTGCATACAAATAAGCCAGATCCGCAGAACGAATGTGCATTCAAAACAATGTCTGGAGCAAGACCAAAATCCAGAAGTGGAGGAACAACTAGAAATTAGAATTTACAGCCGGTGGACACAAAGAAGAAGAGAAATTCCCTACCAAGGCAGATTGAATTAAAAAAAATGCGGTCAACCCAGATTAAACTGAGTATGAGAACATTTTCTAACAAGTGGCATATTTACCCCATAATCTATCTATACCATAAAACTGAAAATCCATGTGTCTGTATATTTTCAGTCTACGAAGAACTCTTCCCAAACAGTGATCAGTAGATGGCTTAAATTTTCAGATGCCAGTCTGACTGCAATTTTTATCAGAGTTTCAGGTGCAGTTAGATACATATGGCAGCGGTGGAGACAGAGGTGAAGTAGAGGAAGGTAAAAAACAATGTTCTCAAACTATTCCGAGTGACGCCGCGCATTTAAATGTAGACGATAAATGTAGACGATCTTGGCTAGCAAAGTAAGCCAATTATGTTTCATGGTGTAGATCACGTTTTACATTACCATCATCAATCTCTTTCTCTTTTATTTGTTAATGTGGTTTCAGTGATTTCGTATATAATACAGTGCTATATTTATATCCTACCCCAAAGAGGGAAAATCCTCAGGTCACGGGACAGTCTAATATTTCAGGGGTGGTAGATAGGCTGCATGCAGTCATAGGGCCTAGGCTGAATGCAGTCCTGGGACATAGGCTGCACTCTCCCGTGAGACGTAGGTGGGTTGGGGTTGGGCCAGTTCTAGATATTTTGGGGTCGTTAAAAGCATCAGAAAGCTGGGAAACCGAGTCTTACCACCCTCGAAAATGTTGGACTGTCCTGTGACGCTATCTGGGGGTAGGATATTAATAAAGAACATATAATACTAAATGAGAATAAATTGAAACAGAAAACATGATGTATGAAATTTACCTTTATGCAAACAAGAATTGTCAACAATCTCAAAATCATGCTCTTCTTCAAGGTCAGCGTGCTGTTTAATAAGGCTCAACCAGCTGTTCAAGCTGCAAGAGCTACCCGGGGTGGAGCTGTCAGAGACACCGATCACCGGCAGGTCACCGGATTTATTCAGCAAGTTGGGACGAGTGGCCGGCTGCCTTCTGTCTGGAGCCTTGACTTCAGTCTTGGTTTTGATGGCTGGTGTTTTCTTCTGCAGCCAGTCCTCAAGATGGGTTGACAACTTTGGTATTGCAACATTGATCTGTTCGTAAGAGAATAAATCAGCTCAAACAATAATGGAAGCACAAGGTGGGCTTATTAAAGATGTTGAATGCAGAACACTTAAGCAAAAGAAGTAAATGATAAACAGTCAATAGTTTCAACAAGGAAAAAAACAAGATCTTTGCACACCTTTGGCATATAGTGCTAAACCAATATTTGTAAAGAGCAATCAGAAATCAATGGATGATGCAGTCAATATGATGCTAGCCGTCTTTTTGTCTTGAAAGAAATTAAATCACACAGGTTATCCACATCAGACGGAGGTCAGCCCAGTCTTACTTGGGTACTAGGTCAAGTCCTGGGTAGTAAAGGTGGACTACATGCTGCTGACATCATTGCCCATCGAGTGCCGACTGGTCTACAAAATACAGACTAGGACTATATGCCCGAAGATGTGAAAAAGGGTTCTTTGCTTACATCAGACGGAGACAATCAACACTGGGCACATCATGAGAAAAGAGTCCTTCACTTACTTATACTTTACATCAGACGGGGACAATCAACACTGTTTGGGCACATCATGAAAAAAGAGTCATTCACTTACTTATACTTTACATTAGACGGGGACAATCAACACTATTTGGGCACATCATGAAAAAAGAGTCATTCACTTACTTATACTTTACATTAGACAAGGACAATCAACGCTGTTTTGGCACATCATGAAAAAAGAGTCCTTCACTTACTTATACTTTACATTAGACGGGGACAATCAACACTATTTGGGCACATCATGAAAAAAGAGTCATTCACTTACTTATACTTTACATTAGACGGGGACAATCAACACTATTTAAGCACATCATGAAAAAAGAGTCATTCACTTACTTATACTTTACATTAGACGGGGACAATCAACACTGTTTGGGCACATCATGAAAAAAGGGTCCTTCACTTGCTTATACTTTACATCAGACGGGGACAATCAACACTATTTGGGCACATCATGAAAAAAGGGTCCTTCACTTACTTATACTTTACATTAGACGGGGACAATCAACACTGTTTGGGCACATCATGAAAAAAGGGTCCTTCACTTACTTATACTTTACATTAGACGGAGACAATCAACACTATTTGGGCACATCATGAAAAAAGGGTCCTTCACTTATACTTTACATCAGACTGGGACAATCAACACTATTTGGGCACATCATGAAAAAAGGGTCCTTCACTTACTTATACTTTACATTAGACGGGGACAATCAACACTGTTTGGGCACATCATGAAAAAAGGGTCCTTCACTTATACTTTACATCAGACGGGGACAATCAACACTATTTGGGCACATCATGAAAAAAGGGTCCTTCACTTATACTTTACATCAGACGGGGACATTTAACACTATTTGGGCACATCATGAAAAAAGGGTCCTTCACTTACTTATACTTTACATTAGACGGGGACAATCAACACTATTTGGGCACATCATGAAAAAAGGGTCCTTCACTTACTTATACTTTACATCAGACGGAGACAATCAACACTGTTTGGGCACATCATGAAAAAAGGGTCCTTCACTTACTTATACTTTACATCAGACGGGGACAATCAACACTGTTTGGGCACATCATGAAAAAAGGGTCCTTCACTTACTTATACTTTACATTAGACGGGGACAATCAACACTATTTGGGCACATCATGAAAAAAGGGTCCTTCACTTACTTATACTTTACATTAGACGGGGACAATCAACACTGTTTGGGCACATCATGAAAAAAGGGTCCTTCACTTACTTATACTTTACATCAGACGGGGACAATCAACACTGTTTGGGCACATCATGAAAAAAGGGTCCTTCACTTACTTATACTTTACATTAGACGGGGACAAACAACACTGTTTGGGCACATCATGAAAAAAGGGTCCTTCACTTACTTATACTTTACATTAGACGGGGACAATCAACACTGTTTGGGCACATCATGAAAAAAGAGTCCTTCACTTATACTTACATTAGACGGGGACAATCAACACTGTTTGGGCACATCATGAAAAAAGAGTCCTTCACTTACTTATACTTTACATTAGACGGGGACAATCAACACTGTTTGGGCACATCATGAAAAAAGAGTCCTTCACTTGCTTATACTTTACATAAGACGGGGACAATCAACACTATTTGGGCACATCATGAAAAAAGGGTCCTTCACTTACTTATACTTTACATCAGACGGGGACAATCAACACTGTTTGGGCACATCATGAAAAAAGGGTCCTTCACTTATACTTACATCAGACGGGGATAATCAACACTGTTTGGGCACATCATGAAAAAAGGGTCCTTCACTTACTTATACTTTACATTAGACGGGGACAATCAACACTATTTGGGCACATCATGAAAAAAGGGTCCTTCACTTACTTATACTTTACATCAGACGGGGACAATCAACACTGTTTGGGCACATCATGAAAAAAGAGTCCTTCACTTGCTTATACTTTACATAAGACGGGGACAATCAACACTATTTGGGCACATCATGAAAAAAGGGTCCTTCAATTACTTATACTTTACATCAGACGGGGACAATCAACACTGTTTGGGCACATCATGAAAAAAGAGTCCTTCACTTACTTATACTTTACGTTAGACGGGGACAATCAACACTGTTTGGGCACATCATGAAAAAAGAGTCCTTCACTTGCTTATACTTTACATAAGACGGGGACAATCAACACTATTTGGGCACATCATGAAAAAAGGGTCCTTCACTTACTTATACTTTACATCAGACGGGGACAATCAACACTGTTTGGGCACATCATGAGAAAAGAGTCCTTCACTTATACTTTACATCAGACGGGGACAATCAACACTGTAGGTTGGGCACATCATGAGAAGGGAACAACCAAAGCAGCAAAGGATAAGAGAGGCAGGCTGACTTTAATGGAAGGAAGAACATTTCTGTCAGAAAATATACACAAGACAATAAACATAAGGCTGTGGGAACACACAATCACCAACACTACATGGTTACAAGGAAAATCACAGCTGAACACTGCAGTATGCTTTATGATAGCCTGCATATATCAACATGACTAAACAATGACTATGCAAATAGTTTATCAAAGAAAATCCAGATTAAATAAAAACAATACTAGGTTAAACAATCAATCAGGAACTGTCTCCATAATGAAGACTAGCCACAATGGAGATTTACAACTATCTCTGGCACTAGACGAACACCTGCTCAGCCTGCTGTTCATCTCTCTCTTGAGGTTATCATCCAACTGTATCACTGCCCATCTCCTTGGGCTCAACTGCCTTTAACTTGTCCCAAAGTATGGTTTTTAAAAGGGTATTAACTCTTTGAGTCCCAGGGGGTTTTGCATCAGAGGCCCAAGGGGGTAATATGATTTTGACTTTTAACAAATGCAGCACTTTAAAACAAACAATTATACTGTTAGTATTTAGTAGAGAAAACAGTGACTTAGTTTGAGAGGTGAGTAAATTATGAACAAGTTTTTTTCCACTTACCCAGAAGTTGATCCCAAAATTCTTGATATATTATATCCAAAATGCATCACAAAGGAAGGTACACCACTTATAAGTATGCACAGCCAATATTAAAGCAAAATGTGCAATAGTTGTTGTTCCATAGAAATTTTAATAACACTACCATAACACGTCAAAATATATTCTCCAGTGGCACAAACAATGACTTTTCTAAAAACAATTGAATTCCTCACATAGAAAAAAACTGTAAAGGAACTGTAAACATGTCAACCCGTTCATAAATATATATCTATGGTTTTAGATGATATGGATAGTAGTACTAGAAGCGCTGACATTTGGATTAGCTGGTGTCGCGTTACGAGGTGCTTCTCTTGTGTTGCCAAGACAGAATTAGTCAGTTTTGTCCTCTTAGCAGGAGGTAAATTACGCACACATTCCTCATCAAAACTTGACCAGTCAACGGTTTGGGGAAATTCCACGTCGCTACTATCATTATCCAACTCCACATTACTTTGATTGATCCACTGTTTATCAAATTTGATGCTTCTAAAGCAGTATATCGCTTTGCTGGGCGTGAAGACGATGACTGATTGGACATATTGTTTTCAGACAATTAATTGGTAACCTAGTAGACTTCACAAATATAGATTTATAGCGTTAAAAACTCACCAGTCCCAAACAAACGCACTCCATGTGTGTTCACTACACACTTGTGAACCGGAAAGGAAGTTTAAATTGAGCGGTTCGTGTGTAATTACAGACAAGTGGTAAATTAAAAACCGTCACACATCACATGCTGGTTGGGCCGCCAGGTAGTAACCAAATAGCGCGTGATGCGTTCCTTGGGACTCAAAGAGTTAAGTAAGTCTATTCTGGAGCTGTTATGTTAACAAAAGGGTATAAAGTCTAATCTGGAGCTGTTATGTTAACAAAAGGGTATTAAGTCTATTCTGGAGCTGTTATGTTATCAAAAGGCTATTAAGTCTAATCTGGAGCTGTTATGTTAACAAAAGGGTATTAAGTCTATTCTGGAGCTGTTATGTCAACAAAAGGGTATGAAGTCTAATCTGGAGCTGTTATGTTAACAAAAGTCTAATCTGGAGCTTTTATGTTAACAAAAGGGTATTAATTCTAATCTGGAGCTGTTATGTTAACAAAAGGGTATTAAGTCTAATCTGGAGCTGTTATGTTAACAAAAGGGTATGAAGTCTAATCTGGAGCTGTTATGTTAACAAAAGTCTAATCTGGAGCTTTTATGTTAACAAAAGGGTATTAATTCTAATCTGGAGCTGTTATGTTAACAAAAGGGTATTAAGTCTAATCTGGAGCTGTTATGTTAACAAAAGGGTATTATTTCTAACCTATTGGGGAAAACAGCAGTGTACCACATAGGTGATCAAGATCAGGTTTAAAAGATTACTAAAAAATGCAGCGGAAATTTTGATTCTGCATAAAGTGTTATCCAGACCCTCTGCCCTCTTTCATAGAATCAACCTTGCCAGGTGGGAATTCTCTGTCTGTCCACGCTATTCACCTGTTCCTAGACAACCATCACCAAATCTGCATTATTATCACCAGCTCACTGCCCAGATGATGGACAGCAGCCAATACATCAGTATATTTATTTCCCCACATATCTGCATACCTTGGGCAATAAATGCACAATACTTCTGACCTTTCATCCTTCTAAGCATAAAAATAATTCCTCCCTCATAAAACAAGCTTAAAAATTAAAAAATTTTAAAAACTTACCCTTCGCACACCTGAAGCTGAGGTCTGTCTCTCCAGAGTTTTATAGAAAATATGGTGGTCAACATCCTGGTACTCCTCAACGCGACGTGGCAAACTGGCAGATGGATTTCCCGGATCATTAAAGGCCATAAGAGGTGGAAGTCCACTGGCATCAACTCTACCATAATGGAGAATTGATTCACGAAGCTTCACATGGTCAGCCCTAAAGGAAATGTACGGAGTTTCTTCCGGTGACAGTTCAATTCTGTTTAATCTAGAGTGGGGAGAAAAAAAACTAGATTTTCATTCCCACGTACAGAGATAAGTTAATACCTTGGTTTAAAGCAATAAGTAAAATAATACAATGATTATCATCGAACTCGAACAATAATTCATCCACTGCAAAGAAAAGATTTAATTATCTTACTAGTAGTGAACTTTCTGGAAGACTGAACTTTTTTTTAACTCTTTAAATTCGATGCTCTGTACTCAGTGCATTATATTTCAGGTACATAAGTGCATTGCCTTTTAGTGCCTTATCATTCAGCGCAGTCAACGTTTCGGTGCATGGTCTTTCATGGTAATGCCATTTGGTGCATGGCCTTTCATGGTATTGCCTTTCGGTGCAGTCTTTCATATCATCTAGGTCTTGTAAAGGACATGCATTAATCATAGTGAGGATGCTACAGTCAAGTTCAGGTGTTCCATATCTGGTCATGTTTCTTCCACGAGTTTAGGTATTCCATATCTGCTCAACATCTCAAGAGAAAAATAAAAGATGTAAATTAAAAAAAAAAAAATAAAACGCAAATTCAAAGTAAGGAAATGAAAAATCATAAGCTATAGGTCTTTACTTTAATGTTTTATTAGAAAATAAGTATTTCTACTGTCATTATAAGGGTAAAAAAAAAAAAAAAAATAGAATAAGGGCATACCCAGAACAAAGAGCTTTCAAAATAGAATGTGGCAAGGAATTGTAAAAAAATAAAAAACATTTTTTTATTATGATTAAGTGTTTTCTTTTCTTACTTGAAAAAAATAATATATGAAGATCACAGAATTTTCTATGACAGTTATTTCTATCTTAAAAAAAAAACGACAACAAAAAAGTTATATGTTTGTTTTTGTTCACTGAACAGACCCCAATCCTACTTTTATACAAAAATCCACTCCTCCTTCTACTGTCCTCTGCCTTACAGAGAGGAGTTAGATGTAGACTGCTGTCTTTTATTAGTTGTGTAGCTTGTATTAATGTGATATTGCGTTTCTATAGTGTCTCCTTTGCTCCATCCACCCATCTCTTTTTTGGACGGCCTCTTGCCTTCTAGCCTCACATAGTACGCTCTAGCCGCTGGCTGACTTTGTTCTATTCTAACCAGATGACCTAACTATTTGATTCGTTGATGTTCATTTAATTATTTACCTGTGCCTACCATTGTTCTTAGTTCTCTGTTGGGGACTGTCTAAAATTCACAATATTTTAAGAAAAAAAAGAATAAACACAATTAAAAACAAACAAACAAACAATCAAACTCAGCAAGCTTTCATATCAATCATCATCAGATACCTTGCCAGGTGGCACACTTTCATACCTCCCCAAAGGTCAAAGTTCTCGGTGTTCTGTGTCAATGTTACTGATAATATTCTTTGACACCCCTATCTTAGACCAGGTTTTTTATTTTTTTTTAACCACTGATCTTCCCAATCTCCAAAATATTCTCAACTGCCTCTCTTCTCATGACCAAAGAACAATGCAACTTTTTATATAATTGAAACAAAAAATGTTCTTATGTTAAAAATTAATTCGTAATAAAAGATGAACATTACTGAACTTTTAGAATTAATCACAAATGCAAAATAAAAGTAAGCTGAATAAAATGAACATTTGAGTTTAATTAATATTAAAAAAAGATAAAAATAACATTCAGGTTAATCAAAATGAATATTCAAGTTAAATATAATTTAATATTTAAAGAAACAAATATTCAAGCTGAAATGAATATTACAGTTTAAAAAAAAAATGAATAATCAAGTTAAATGAATATCCAAGTTGACTAATTTAATATTTAAAGTAACAAATAAATATTCAAGCTGAATAAAATGAATATTACAGTTTAACAAAATGAATAATCAAGTTAAATGAATATTCAAGTAAAACAAAATAAACATTATCGATCTCATACTAACTTCTCTAGTGTTTCAGTTAGTTGCCTCTCAGAAGCGGTGTGTTCCAGAATCATGGACAGGCCAGTCCGTAACACACCAAGAGTCTGGTTTAGCCTGGCCTGCTGCTTTTGCAGTGTTTCCTCTTTGACCCTCAACACCTGATCTACCTGGCGCAGCAGTGTCACCTCCCTGTTTCGTAGACATTCTAGGTTACGGCTGACACTGGCATGTATCTCAGCCTTGACCTAACGAAAGAAAATTATTTCTGTTATCTAGGACAGTAGCTCCAGGTCATGGTAGCTTCTAGATTTAGTCAAGTTTTTGTGCTGTACAACTGCAATCTAGGGAGTCACTGCGGTGTAGCAGCTAGATGCTAGTCTGTGGACCGGAATGTTGTGGTGGAGCTAGATTTTTTTTTAAAAACGACTTTGGCTACCAGGTCGACCCAGCCTTGAGTGGGTTCCAGGTACAGTCCTGGGAAGTAAAGGCAGCCGACGTGATGTTGACTACATCACCCATCTTGTGCCGTTGGTCTATAAAATATAGGTTTAGCCCTATATACCCAATACACCTGAAAGGTGAGGATAAGGGTCCTTTACTTTATTTTACAATTGCAATCTACAGGCACTTAATGGGAAACAAAGAGATTAAGGAGGCGGGGTCGCCTAAAAGAAACCCTAAAATGAACGGCGATAAGACAGGACAAAGGTGCTTGACTGTATTCTATCAAGATATTTAACCTGCTTGACTGGATTCTATCAAGATATTGAACCTGCTTGACTGGATCCTATCAAGATATTGAACTGATTTGCACAGAATAGCGAGAATTGGAGGAATGGACTGGTAGCCCTGTGTGACATATAATGGTACAACCGGACAATGAATGAGCAGTTGCAATTTATGTTGAAGTGAGTTTCAGCTGAGTTTCCAGAATTAGCATCGCAGCACTAGGGATACTCCCATAAGCACTCTGTCATCTTCTGCGGCCAGGGAATAATTCAAACTCTGATGGCACCAGTAACAGTCTTATTGTGCTTCCATCTTTCTTCTCTTCTGAGTGTGAAATGTTGGCCAGATCCTCTGGTCACTCCCTGTTGCATCATTCTCTTCAGACGGTGATGATCTAACTATGCCTCTGGATTGTTCACTTGCTCAAAAAGGGGCCTTGACAACATCTAGCTTGCCATGCATAGTTGAAATCTACAAAATGTAGCAAGTTATAACAATACAACTATGGGGCAGTAGTTAAGCATCATGGTGGCCTGCAGAGAACCGTGATGGAGTGTGCTATTTCCTTAAAATGGGCCAGAGGCTGGCCTCCACAAAGGTGGATACAAGACACTGAAGATGCACTGCCTATGAAAGCGTATAAAGATGCTGAGACAGGATGCTGTTTACTAGCCAACCTTCCTTGATGATAAGAGGATCTATTAGAATGTCAGTATTTCTTTTCTTCTTGGTCCATGGTATTCACACTGAATACGTCAAAACTGGAATGAAATAGACAAGATTAGTGTGGCCCCTGAACAAAGAGGACAGGCAAATTCACGAAGTATTTGATATTGTTGACAAAGAAAACAACAGCAGTACAGCTACAAGAACATATCAGAAAGCAGCAACTATTATATGAAGATCAACACAGACAAAACAAAAGTGATGACATTCTCCAGAAAAGGAATTACCAACAATATCAAAATTGATGAACTCTAATTAAAGCAGGCGAAGGATTTTACATATCTGGTAAGAATTTTTTCAGAAGACGGAAGAATGAATAAAGAAATCCAACAAAGATGCAATAAAGCCAATCAAGTTTTAGGCCAAATGGCACCAATTTTGAAATGCAAGCATGTGAATGTGAATACTAAAAGAACACTGCAACACAATATTCTTGCCAATGCTATGCTATCAATGTCAAACATGGATACTGTCTTGAGAAGACAGAAGGAAAACAGTCACAGCAGGAATTAAATGTTTACATACTATTCTAGGTGTAATGAGGCAGGAACGATGATATCAGGAGGAGAATTGGCACAGAACCAGTACTGAACTTTATAGGTAGACAACAAATCAAATTGTTTTGCCATGTAACAAGATTGGCAACAGACAGGGCACCACAGAGAGCAATGTTATATAGATTCAGCGGTAACAGAGCCAGAGGTCAACCATGCAGTAGATGGACCGCAGAAATATCAGAGACACTGAAAAGTACTATATACGAAGCAAACAGAATGGTCCGTTTTAGAGATTTCTTCCCCCCCCCCCCCCCCTGATACCGTGAGGTATTCCAGGAGTAGAGAAAAAAAGAGGAGAAGAAGAAGACAAACCAAAATAAATCTTATCTTATGTAAATCAGTAAAGGTGCATCTTCATGCCTTGATGCTTTAAAGTGACTTTAGGTATATGGTGCTATCCCAGTATTTGTGTAGACAATCTGGCACATGATGGGTGATGCGGTCAATATCATGCACGTTGGCACTGCCTCTTTAACAATCCTGGCATTTTATTTTAGGTTGGGTCCATCTGATAGCCTAGGCCAGTTCTCTAAAAAAAATTGCCTGGAAAATATGACCATAAAACCAGCAGGTATTTTCACTGAGGTACCGCGGCTCACAGCAATGGTTATCCAAACAAGTTCTTCCAGTGGACCAAGAGGTAAAGAAAAGATGCTTATGCTGGATAGGACATAGGCTGGGGAAAAACTCTGAACAATATAACAGAATGTCTTTGTACTGGAACTCACAGCAGCACAGAAATAAAGGCAGACCAAAAACACAAAGATGAGAGCTAGAACGTGAAGTTAAAAAGATGGAGAGGACAGGGGTGAGCTGCATGCGAGAGCCAAGGATAGAACAACCTGGCGCGAGTTGGCTGAGGGCCTATCCTCAATAGGGGGGGGGGTGGTGGAAGGCAGAAGGAGGAGACCAAAGCTCATTCTAAATTTAATGTACCTTCTTTCCACAGTTCAAAATACTCACAAAGAGAATAAAGAAACCGATTGGTAAATGAACACTGGTGATAACCATGAAAAAAGATGAAACACCTGAACAGAATAAGCCAAGTAACCATCTTTGGCTTTACACACCGGACATTTTTCACAAAAATACCGGACATCGTTCACACACACACACATTGGGCATCTTTCACCTACACACACTGGACATCTTTCACCTACACACTGGACATCTTTCACTTAAACACTGGACATCTTTCACTTACACATTGGAAATCTTTCACTTACACACTGGACATCTTTCACTTACACACTAGAAATCTTTTACTTACAAACTGGGGATCTTTCACTTATACACTGGTCATCTTTCACTTACACACAGGAAATCTTTCACTTACACACTGTGGATCTTTCACTTACAAACTGGGGATCTTTCACTTACACACTGCGGATCTTTCACTTACACACTGTGGATCTTTCACTTACACACTGGGG
Organism: Candidula unifasciata; assembly: GCA_905116865.2. Classification (NCBI taxonomy): domain Eukaryota; kingdom Metazoa; phylum Mollusca; class Gastropoda; order Stylommatophora; family Geomitridae; genus Candidula; species Candidula unifasciata. The sequence continues at coordinate 909,767 of CAJHNH020005779.1, read as the reverse complement.
ATCTTTCACTTATACACTGGACACAACAGACTCAAGAAACACCGATATACACTGGGTACGAGCCAAGTAGTTCTCTGCCAGTGTCTTCATGCAGAACAGACTCTTCAACATGTGGCCACACCCAGTAGACCAGACAATTAAGCTTTAGGGGAATCCAAGAGACCTTGAGGTGACATTATGGCCCACAGGGGATTAACAGCATGACCACAGACTGCTGAAGAAGATAACATACATTATGCCAAAACTGCAAACTTACATCTGAGGCATTTCGGTTGAGGTGTTTCTTGACGATATCCAAACGTTTGATGGCACTCTCAAGCTGCACAACCCTCTCTTGCACTTCACTCAAAGACATGATAGTCTCCAGATGTGTACCGCTCACCAGCCAAGTCACAAAACTGCTGCCTTTATTTACTTCTTTCTAAAAATACTAGGTACAAAAACAAACAAGAATTTGTACAGTAAAACCTCAATACAAACTTGCTTAAGAAGAACATTCATTTAATGCGAACAAAATATTGGTCTTAGCAGTGAGGTAATAACTTATAATTGATCTATTTGTCCCCAGATAGCACAAACATTTTTAAGAAATGTTTTATTTTACAGTTTCCTGGAATTTGTGTTAACAAGGTTTCACTGCACATTTCCCTGGCAGTGACCAAGGGATCTAGCTGACACTACTCACAGGAAAGGCAGGTTAAACACAGGACCAAAAACTACTGATATTCAGGAAGGTATTGCCAGTTGGAGATGACGAGTATTAATTCTGGTGTGACAATAGCTTTTAATTTTTATAATGGCATTATAAGGATTTTGTGCGTGTGCGTGTGTATGTGTGCACCCGAATATGTGTATGTGTGTGAGGGGTAAGGTTTGTGACATCTATCATCTGGTTTGCACACTGGTTTATTAGTGGTATACGAAAATCTGAAAACAAAGGGAAGTGAGGTAGGGGTACCCTCTATCCAAGGGAAATAAGGCGTCTCCTTCCCTTCGCTAGCCTGCGGGACACACCTGGGCAAGGTGTAGTACCTGTTTAGCTTTGCTATCAGGGTCACATGAAACAACGGATCAGGTGGTAGATTAAGCTTGACAGTGGTTGGTAATGGTCTCAAGGTCTTTAACAGTAGGCACAGCGCCAGTCATACCATCATGACAATGGCTATGGTAACCATCCCATTCCCCCCCCCCCCCCCATCACTGCTAAGAAGGAAACCACTTTCTAAACTACTGTCTTCTAGATACCAAGCACAGTCATAATTTCACAATTTATAAATATTCATCAATAAAATATGACTATTGCATCATTACTAAAATAAGTGTTGAAGTGCTACACAGAATCTGTGTTGTTATATGCAAGACATGGACAATAAGCATACAAGCTAAAAAAAAAAACCATTTACTATTCATTAATACATATAAATCAGGTCTAACATCTACTGCTGCCAGTTCATTAATCGGTCGAACATTATTGCTAATCTATGTCGGAGCTGACGGTCTGCCTGCCATCATTGCCGGAAATAAATCCTAATTTTTCATAGCACAGAGGCCCTGTTAGGGTATGTTTTTTAACCTCGATAATATGTGACCGTTATTCGCAGGAGTGCCTAAAATATTAATATCTCGTTTAGATTTGACCTATATGCTTTACTGCATTTTAATCTCTATCCAGCTGTGATGCGGTGTCCGTGGCTTAGGCGTTGTGAGTCCGACTCGTAATTCCAAAGTATTGCGATCGAAACCCACTCCTGGCTGCGCGGATTTTTATCGTGGTATGGCGCGTCGCAGGTCAACCCAGCCTTAAATGGGTACCAGGATGGCTGTCCTGGCGAAGTAGAGATAGCTGGCGTAATGCTGACCACATTACCCACCTAGTGCCGATGTTCTGAAAAAATATGGGTGCTCTTCCCATATACCCCATGCGCCTAAAAGCGTGAAAAGGTATCTTTACTTTTTTCTTGTTACTATCCAGCTGTGATAGTTTCATAAGTTTTTTGCGTATCGTTCACAGGACATTGCAGAACAACCCCAGCAATTTTTTGGGCTGTTGTGGTTTTTCTAGGCAAGTTTACGTCCAGTAGTTTGCCATTGCTTTCTGGACGGTCAGCTTCTGGATACCACTGTCAAAACCAAAGCAAGGAGCAAGGCCTGCAGCTGGGATGAAACGCGGCACTACAAAGCGCGTTCACAACGCCTAAGCCACAGACGTTTTATAAGTAAAACCCCAATACATAAAACTTCACTTGCATTCCTACTATAATTATAATTATACACTATGTATTTAGAAGGCAAAGTCAGAGGCCAAAGCTTGTTGAGTTGGCAAAGGGGTGGGTCTAACTTGAACAGACAGAACTGAGAACACACAGGATGATATAAAAATAAATGGTTGTTATAATCACTACCAGTACAACATATGCAAAATGAAACAATAACACACTACACACATATTAACATGACTTTTAAACAATGAAATGTGTTCCTTGAAAACAAAACATCAACCTCCAGAGAATACCTTGTTAGTAACTTCTGCCAGACATCCACCCACCTCACAAACAGTAAGTGCTAGAAACTACAAAAATGTTCGGGAAAACAACACGGAATCTGAATTGTATACAATATACTTGTTTTAACTATTTACGTTTGGGGAAAAATTAATAAAGTTATCAGAAATATCACGTTTATAACTGTTATCATTATTGTTAGAAAATGGATTCATCTTAGTTATAACTAGAGCATTTAGGGGTTAAATCTGTATTATTTCAAATAGTAATACTATAATACATTTGCCCGTGCATTCTTACTAGTAATAATAAATAGACTTATAATAAGTAATAACAATGTTATAGTTATCAGTAAATATCCCGTTTAACCCTTCTATTTTATAATTTGGATATATGGAGTTCGATGCTGTTGTTTTTCTCTAGGTAATCAATATTTATAATTTTCTAACCGATGTTTTTCGGTTATTTCTAAATATTTCACGTATTTGAGACTGCGGTATATTATAGTTATAGTATTAGTAATTTAGTATATATTCACATTCACATTGCGCAACTTTACGAGTTTTTGGTAATTTCGTTTTTAAAAAACGAGGTTAATGAACAAGAAAACTCAGCCTCAAATATATGTGAGTGTTTAATCAAAGTACATATAATAAACTGCCACGCATACCTTACAATACTGAACGGAGACAAGCCTAGGTTACAAACAATCACAATCAGCACTGGCTAGCAGTGTTGCCACTTTTCATTGACAAAAAATATCCAAAACGGTGTCAAAAAGTATCTAAAAAGATCTAAATCTGCGTGGAAAAGATCTAGAAAAAACATCCAAATTGAACAAGTCAAAAATTACATAGCTTTTGTTATGACTTACCCTAAATAATCATGTCCTAACCTTCACTGATGTCTGCCTCACAAGATCCACAGGATAAACTTAGCTTGGATAATGAAGTTGAAGCTTCAGATTCAAAATGATCATAGTATGCTTTAGCTGTTCAAATTTCTTTATAAGTGGAACAGTAGGCTTCTTTCTCTAGTCTCATCAGGCCGAATTTTAATGGCACGATAGCATTTTAGATTTGATATAATATCTAGCACTGAAAACTCTTTCTACGTCAGCATTTGAGTGGGGTAGTATCATGGCAGACATGGCACTTCAAAGAGCTTACAGAATGGACTGTTTGATGAGGCATCTTTAAATTGTCTCACTTCACTCCAAAAGGCTTGAGTTTCTGTTTTGTTTGTCCATTCAGCTAACTGTATTTTGGTTAACTGATATTCTGCTTCCGCGACACTATTATCAGTAGCCCCTAAAAATTTCCTAACTTTACACTATTTAAGTATGTCCTTTATTGGCTGAAGTATGTTGCTCACAGAAAAAAAGTGAAATATTTTTCAAAACATCTAGATTTTCAGGAAGTCTCTGCTTCAGTTGCTTCAATAATGAGATAAGGAAATCTTGACAGCGTTTTCTTAAGTTGTTCTCCTCATTCTCTGTTAACAGTCCTTTTGTTTAAATCATAAATTTTTGATTCGATTTAATATCCAAGGTGTGGCTTAGGAGCCAAATAGCTCTCTATAGTGCAAGTGAGCAAATCAGCTTTAGAAGTTGGCAACACCAGTCTTTTACCGAGTGAAATAGCAAAGTGAGATCATTAAGTAATTTAACTTTATCAACAAGTTTAGATTCGAACAGTTTATTAACTTTTTGCACTTCCATTAGAATAGGTTATAAAAAGAGAATGAATGACAAATTATTTTCATCACTGTACATTCCAAATAGTATTTCAGCTGTGTAGCACTTTTCACTTTGTCTTGTTATTTCAAAGTGTGTCTTCAACTTCAGCCATTGCTTCATAATTCTTTCAACCGCTGGTTAAATTGATAACCATCTAGTTTTGCAATCTGACAGAATTTTCAGTGGTGTGGAACCATCATTCAAGGCTGTATATAATGTATTGTATTGCTGTTGTCTGACAAATAATTTGGAAAACCAGTAAAGTGTTTCAGCAATAAGGTATTCCAAATTCCTTGGTAAATATTTAGATGAAGCATGTGATAATGCTAGCTGCAATGAATGACGCATACATTTTATAAGTATTAACGAGTGGTTAGCTTCCTTCAACTTGGCATAAACGCCATTGTTTATACCAACCATCAGTGAGGCATTATCAGTACCAATTACAGCCAAATTCTTCAAGCCTAACTGTTTGCTGATTAAAAGGTCCTTTAGTTCCTAAACTATACTTTCTACATCACTCTTTTCAAATTGAACTAGTCCAAGAATTTTTACAAATCGATCCAATGTTCACAGTTTGAAATTGCGCAGTGACAAATTAAAAACATTGCGACTGATACTTCTACTTTTGATGATTCATTTATCAGTATAGTTCTGAAAACAGTTGTCAGCGGTGTAATACCTTTAAATGAAACTGCAGTTTTATGCTTTTTTAGTCTCTGCATGACTCTTTGAGTTTTTTATTTTCGCTTTAATTTCACACTTGCAGTACTTACAACAAGCTTTGGTCATATCCCTAGTTTTTAATTTTGTCATCATGCAACCACTCTTTCCAAATTTTTTGCTCATACTTTACTTTTGGCATGTTGAAAGGTTTTTTCAAAGTGAAAGCCACATAAGAAGGTGAGCAATTTTTTTTAAATCACATGAAAAAGAAACGCAAAGTCAGCACAGTGATGATACGGTTGAAATAAAGTCAGTATGATTTACGCGCGTTTTTATTAATCAGTACAGGGGCTGCCAGATATTTGTGCGTTGACCCCAGTGAGAGTTCAAAGTTCAAGTAATAGCAGTTATTACAATGTACGTGCCAGACCAAAACAAAAATATTGTAGTAAATATTTTACACAGTAATTATTAAATTGACAATGAAAGAAAAAAATCTATAAAATATCTAACACTATATGAAAAGAATCTAGAAAAACATTTACGATCTAAACGTCAAAAACAGAATCTAAATGCAATAAAAAAGATCTAAATGTGGATATAAAAGATCCAAAGTGGCAACACTGCAGGCTAGTGTTTCCGACATTGGACGACCTCTTCATGTCACGTACTCACGTAGGCCGACTTACAGGTCGCATACATTACACAAGCAATACTGGGCACTTTTCCGAATACCGGTCCTAAATTATTCACTGTCCGTAAAATCCCTAGGTTGCGATAGCAGCGGCAAATTTTTTTTTTTTTTAGGGTGGTTTGCACGTTGTGTTGTGGTTACAACTAGGCTGCGATATCTGCACCTTTCGCTCGGTCTTGTAGTTAACAGATAGGTTGCGATAGCGGCAGCGAGATGCTCAATGGTTATACTTATATAGTTCGCCCTTGAAATGGCGGTTGGCATATTGTATTGTGGTTTACAAATACGCTGCTATATCTACGCCTTTCACTCGGTCTTGTGGTTAACAGCTAGGTTGCGATATTTGCGCCTTTCGCCCCAACACATCTGATTTTAAAAGTCCTAATTAGTTGCCTGTTACAACATGCTTTTTATGTTGGCAGTGGATCAATTCTTTCCCCCCCCCCCCCCCCCCCTTGGAACCCACCAAAAGAGTCACGGGTAATGTCTTGTGTGTGACTTGTCGGTAGTTGGAAGGGCATCATTCTTCTTATCCATGGTTGGTTGGTTTTGTGGCTATAGTTTTTACAGGATGAGGTAGCCAACCTCAAGCCCAACCTTACCCTTAGTCTCCTCTTACGACATGCACTCTCTTTTCATTCCCAATTTCCTCAGTATTTGATAGCTTTTGTTTCATTGTCCTATATGTCTCTGAATTGATACGATTTTCCAGTTATACAGTAAGGTTGAGAATACATAACATTTGACAATTCTCATTTTTTAAATATTGCTTATTTCTCTTGATGTCAGTAACTTTTGCATGTTGTTGAAAATGTTTTTGGCCATCCCTATTCTTTTCTTGACTTCTGTTTCACTGTGATATTCATTGTTAGCTGATTATTTTCTTTGCTAAATATCATGGTTTTTGTCTTTTTCAAATTAATATCTAATCCAAATTCTGCACTCCTTCTGTTTACTTGCTTCACTAGGTCTTGCAACTCCTGCTCACTCTCTGCTAGCCTTTGAAGCTTCATTTTTAACGCTTTCTTCATTATTCTGTCAAATCTCGAGTAGTAGTAGTAGTAGTAATTTTTCAAAAATATTCCGATGAACCCTCATGATATTAATGGGATCTATAATGTTAATTGAGTTCTCAGAGTATATATTTGTTATTTATATATCATGTAATTATGTATATGCTTTTATTTGGATTGCGATAGAAATTGTAAAGTGAATAATGAGACAAATGTCAATAAGATTGTGTCATAAAATCACAGCTCGGCTGTGTTCTGTGTGGAGAGTTTCTTTTATTATGTCTAATCATGATCGATAGGAAAAGACCGAAACACCTATTGAATTGAGTCGTCGCTGCTTGATAAATTCTATGTTTTTTTCTAATGTCAATTTATAAAATCAATACAAACGAAAGCTATGATAGTTTTAAAGATATAGATGATGAGTACTGCATTCTGTGAATAAAATAATGCGGATTATGGATTTGATTATGTTGTTGACATTCCGCAGACTTCAGTATATTCGGCGTTGATTGCTAATAAGTCAATATTCAGCTGGTATTTATGTGGCCTGGATAGCTCAGTTAACAGTGGATGGGAATCTGGAAATATAAGGACTACGGAGGAGGGGGATCGAATCCTGGATGCGAAAACAAAGTTAAACCTAAGTCACACAACACATAGAAATAAATATCACACACATAATAAAATTAACACTTACTACAACACAACATATCACGCCACAAATCACACAGTACTCAAAAATATCACAAACACAACAAGTAACACATCCCACAAGTCACACCACATAGAAATATCACACAACACATAAATTAGCACACAACAAGTGAATATCATACAACACATAGTTGACAGGATGGTGGAGGAGGAGGACACACGATGTCATAATGTCACTGGATAATGATCTGCACGCTGTTCGCAGATGGTAGAGGTGGCGTTGATGGCATCAGAAGATGGCATCAGAAGATGGTAGAGGATGAGGACTGAGTTGTACCCGAAAGATCATAGAGGAGGACAGTGGTGACTGAGTTGCTGGCACCAGAAAGATTATAGAGGATGAGGACAGTGGTGACCGAGTTGCTGGCACCAGAAAGATTATAGAGGATGAGGACAGTGGTGACCGAGTTGCTGGCACCAGAAAGATTAATAGAGGATGAGGACAGTGGTGACCGAGTTGCTGGCACCAGAAAGATTAATAGAGGATGAGGACAGTGGTGACCGAGTTGCTGGCACCAGAAAGATTATAGAGTATGAGGACAGTGGTGACCGAGTTGCTGGCACCAGATAGAGGATGAGGACAGTGGTGACTGAGTTGCTGGCACCAGAAAGATTAATAGAGGATGAGGACAGTGGTGACCGAGTTGCTGGCACCAGAAAGATTATAGAGGATGAGGACAGTGGTGACTGAGTTGCTGGCACCAGAAAGATGATATGGAACTGTGGTAGTTATGATCATTGGGCCAGGTGTGCAGAGAGTGGCCAGCGCTGGCATCAGAAAAAGGCACAAGGCAGCGCACACCTGGCCCAATGTTGTACGCTGGTACGCTGACCTCTCCCAAAATACTCTTCATCACATTCACACAGAGGAGGTTCCCTGCTGCAGCTAGATACTCTGAGGTATGACTTAGCCTGCAGCACCTTATTTACGCCTTTCTGCAAAAGTCGGCATTTTACACAATCGGGGTGTCTCTTGTACAACCCAGGATTAACCGCATAGTACGCACTGTTTTAATAGTTTTTTAACCTTTTGAGTCTCAACCAGATTCCAATGGATGGACACAAACATTCAGAGAGAGAGAGAAACGCCTTTACAACTTTTTACACACACACACACATGTACACACATAGACATATTTTTTAAGACTCTATGGATGATGTGCTTAAAATTAAATCAGCGCCTTTAATTAATTATTGAGCTAAAGTTACAGAATGTTTTCATACACATATTTGAAAGATACCTGCGTATGTGACTTAATCGTTGCGAACGCTGTTGGTAATTCCGAGATACCAGTTTCGATTACTTTTGGGTACGATTAGGCCACAGACCACTTTGCGTTGTTTCAACTGTATTATCAAAAGCCAACTGCTCAGAAACAGTGCTAAAATATCACACATAACATTGCGTTCAAAAACACACAACAACAACAACTAAAATTGCTGGGGTTGGTTCTGCTACCAGGCACCAACCAGGACATATTTTTTCCTGCCCCGTCACCCGACGGGCCTAGCAAGCCAGCAATGGTGTATTTGATTGCTGCTTCCTAGAAACATTGAATTACCAAGAAAGAGATGGAGGAATGGTATAGCTGAAACCTGGAAAAAGATGAACCAATCCATCACCCACGCCACCCCAGAAGCGCAAGACAGATACAGAAAACCACGACACTGGTCCACAACCTGGTATCGTTGAGACGACGATAGAAGAAGAAGAAGAAGAAGAAGAAGAAGAAGAAGAAGAAGAAGAAGAAGAAGAAGAAGAAGAAGAAGAAGAAGAAGAAGAAGAAGAAGAAGAAGAAGAAGAAGAAGAAGAAGAAAAAGAAGAAGAGGAAAAAGGTCCTGCTACGCCATGTAAAGGATACCCAACCAATGCCATCTCTAATCATCGGAGAAGGTCTTGGCTCAGCTGACGTTAACTTTGCAAAGATAGTTGAAATGAAACTGCCGCGTGTTTGCCGTCAGCGTAACAAGTCATAGATTTAATCTAGTCCTAACCAGCCTTTGATCTTGACATCAAAGACAGAGATTTCATCCCTACTACAGATATCTGCAGATTAATTAACATATGATCGGTTTACAAGATAACAAGTTCGTTGGTCTAGCAAGATCGACAGGATTCATTTGTTGAAATAAATAAGATGATAAGTAAGTAAGGGAGCCTTTTCATCCCATTGACGCATCAGGAAAATAAAGAAAGACATTCAAACATAGCAGGACCGCACAACGTGCGACCACGACGCAAAGTGCCACTTAGTCGGATGAGAATCACCTGGGTAAAAAGGTAAAAGGTAAAGACGGAAGATGTGAACCAGCGTCATTGCACACGGTTATAAACCAATAAGTGCTCTGCCACCAGTACGGACAGCTGGTAAGAACTGTCCGCCTGTGTTGCTGTCCGCACGTAACTCTGTAGCTACAGCGACGTTCCTCCATTTACCCCAGAGTGTCAGTTCTAGTACCCATTTCCTAGAGGCTGAGTGAACCCCGGGAACCGCCCTGTGGGCTGCAACGAGTCGCAGCAAAATTTGTCTTTCTTTTTTCAGTTCATCCCATTTTATGTTGATCTTTTTTCCTCGTGCATTTGTTTTCGAATGCAGTAACTTTCTTTCCATATCTTTAGCACTGAACAGTTTTTGCTAAATACAGACGTCATGGCAGCGTCATATTTATAGTCCGCTCCAAAAGTCATGCCCACATTTAAAAATCTGTAATTCAGCAGCCGTGGCGTATAAATTGTTGAAATTTGGTATACACAAGTTAATAATTTAGTTTTTGTAGGAAAATAATTATAATGAAAACAAACATCTTGCCGCCCTTCCCCTTTAATTTGAGTATACGGGGGAGGGGGGGGGGGGGACAGAAACAATTCTAAGCAAACAATTAGCATGCTTACAGTTAATGAAGTGATGGGAATTTTGCAAAACATCAAACTGCACATGACCTAATTATTCTGTGCAAGGCGCACTTATTTTTGAATAGTGAATTGACACGTCATTTACTGTCATAATCTCACTAATATAACCGTTACTCAGTACGTATGCGCTTTTCTCAGGTGGTCAGTCTCCTACATTAGCCTCCTGTGAGTTACATGAACACAATATTTCATTAGACACGGGATAGACTAACAAAATAATCACTATGCATCGATGCATATGTGAAATGAATTCCAAAACAATCTCAATGCTTGTGGATAAAAAGAAATGCTGTGTGTCAATCACTATATATATACACACACACACACACACACATATATATATATATATATATATATTTGGGGGTACACAAATTATTCGCTGGCTTGAGAATCAGCTGTACACTCATGCTGTCATTGTATCTGTCTCACAGAGCATGTTGGGAAATGTGGAGACAGGCATGCTCCGTGCATAGTGGCAAGCATCACTTCAAAGGTCCCGCGTAGTTAGCATCCTTTGGATATTTTTTCCAGGTCATGCCGATGTTTTGGGGAAAGAGCAGCCAGAAAGACTGGCAATTTCTGCACCACTTGGTAGTCAACTGATGTATGACAAGCTAGATGTTGTGAGGGCCCTTTGGGAGAGAGTGAACAGTGCCGAGGCACAGATAGATCGTTACGGTCTGAGTAGAATGATACTGCGAGGAGTTACAAGCCGACGCTCGACACTTAGGGGAAAGGCGAGACGAATATACAATCAGACAGTTACTGGAACCATCGGAATTTTAACTCTTCGCTTGCTGCTGAAGATGGGGACGGAGCGCTTAATGGGGGTGTCCCGATTGCTGTGATGTCGATTCTTAATTCAACATTATTCAAGAAAGTTCAAAGAAATTTTTGAAAATTGTAGCATTTGTGCAGTTGCGATTGATAAAATCACAAGGACATGTGAAATCGAAGACTACAGACACAAATCAGTGAGGATCTGTAAGGAGTTTCGACTGACTGACGTTCAACCCCATCGAGACATCACACCCAGCGATAAACACCCGGTGACACAAAGTGCCACTATTCGGATGAGGATCACCCGCAGACAGGTAACAGAAACCGCGTTCAACCCATAGGTTGGGTTATATTAGGGCCCTCGACAACAGCCAAGGTGGGGCTTTGAAACAAGAAGAATATTGGGACGCAGTTGATGATAGAACATTTCGAGATACTTGTTTAAGTCTGAGGGCACGACTTTGGAAACGTACAATGGATGACGAACATTGGAAAGAAGGTCAATGTAAAAAACAAAAACCCCACAACTCGACAGGGACTCGAACACATGACCACTGAGCTGACAGGCAGCCAGGTTAACAATTGAACATTGACAGCTGGCTTTATAAACAAGAAATTTCCGAAACCCAAATAACTATCACTTTTGTGATTGCGCCAATTATGCGCGCGAGCCTGCTGTATCCATTTCAGGGTACTTGTGGGTCTTTCCAATTCCTATCACTTAACTTTTGAAGCCACATAAAATGGTCGAAGAGGGAGCTAGTTAATTCATTACAAGGAGAGAATTAAATTGTTTCAATTTGTTTGACACAAGCGCTCTGTGAGAAAATTAATAGATGTTTTCAACTTGTAAAACAATGCTAAAAATACTGCGTGTCCGATGAACGCATGGGCGTTGCCCTGGGGTGGCAACAGTCCCTGCCGACTGTGGACTCGGCAACAGTATAGGGGCCCATGATAATATTTTGGGTGTGGGAGGGGGTGTCAATGGGCGGGGAAGGGGGGGGGAAGGGGGGGAGTGGATTGAAGCAAAGGCATAACAAAGCTATACTGAAGCCAATCAAATCATAGGGCTGATGTTACTAGTATTTGAAGAACAAAACTGTGTCAGCTTATTCAATACAATTTAAAAAAAAAAAAAAACCAGTGTTATATTACCAGAACCAAACGTTCCGGTGGGCCGGAAGGTGAGGGAGAGATACTGGCGATTGATGGGACAGGCGTTGAGAAATCCTGAGATTAATATAACTACAATGTCTTTGCCCTGGAACCCACAGGGGCATAAAAATACCTGGATCTACACACCGGGTAATGCTGGTGTAAAGGGAAATGAGCGAGCGGACCAACTGGCACGCACTGCGCGAAAAAGCATTGACAGAGCAGATATCGTCAACGCTGTACGGACTGGGCTAGTGGACAATGAGGAATCCCTAACACTAACACGATTGCGTGACATGGGAGTAAAGCATGGTGAAGCACGTCTTTGCCGTCTTCGAGGCTGAGATAGAAGACAGTATAAACAACTTCTCATAGAAACAATTAGTGGACGTATTTTGGAGAGGCTGCTGCAACGGAGGACTGAGCACGCATGGGAATGCCCAATGAACAGTGACGTCGATTGTGATAACATGAAATAACATAACATCTTGTAGGGAGTCGACAGTCCGAAACCCAAGTTCAAGGTGTCTCCTTTGTGCCAAAGAACTGCATGGCTGTTGGGTGAAGTTAACGAAGGCAGTCAGGTCGTTATAGAGGCGACGCTTGCTGGTGGATGTAATGTCATAAACCCCTTCCCCAGCTAATAGTGAGGGTACTGCTGGGGTGACCGTTTATTAACCCTCAAACAATGCTTCATGTCAAAATGGATGCTAGGCATGACCATTTTTTGTAGCCGTAGCAAATTTTGTTGTTGCTGCTTTTGCCAGACAGTGGCCGTTGCATTGTTGCTCCATTTGAAGACTGGAAAGATATAGTTTCATTACCCGGCTTCTGAGTTGAGTGCATGGCGTAACACTGTGAGCTGCCGATTTCATTTGAACTGTGATAAACATTTTATGTGTTTTTCATTGGCACAGGAGCGGAGCAAATATGAGGCGACCCGTTTGCTATGAAGCTGAAACTAAAATAACCAGATTATTAGATTGCCAGAGATAAAGGAAGACCACAAAACACATGCAAAAAGGAGTTTGAAAGTGAAATGTTAAAAAGATGGGAAGGGATGGGGCGACTTGTCGTGAGCTGGTTGAGGGCATATGTTCCTTTGGGGGGTTAGAATGGCCGAAGAAGATGAAGAAGAAGAAGAAGAAGAAGAAGAAGAAGAAGAAGAAGAAGAAGAAGAAGAAGAAGAAGAAGAAGAAGAAGAAGAAGAAGAAGAAGAAGAAGAAGAAGAAAGAAGAAGAAGAAGAAGAAGAAGAAGAAGAAGAAGAAGAAGAAGAAGAAGAAGAAGAAGAAGAAGAAGAAGAAGAAGAAGAAGAAGAAGAAGAAAGAAGAAGAAGAAGAAGAGAAGAAGAAGAAGAAGAAGAAGAAGAAGAAGAAGAAGAAGAAGAAGAAGAAGAAGAAGAAGAAGAAGAAGAAGAAGAAGAAGAAGACCAAGAAGAAGAAGAAGAAGAAGAAGAAGAAGAAGAAGAAGAAGAAGAAGAAGAAGAAGAAGAAGAAGAAGAAGAAGAAGAAGAAGAAGAAGAAGAAGAAGAAGAAGAAGAAGAAGAAGAAGAAGAAGAAGAAGAAGAAGAAGAAGAAGAAGAAGAAGAAGAAGAAGAAGAAGAAGAAGAAGAAGAAGAAGAAGAAGAAGAAGAAGAAGAAGAAGAAGAAGAAGAAGAAGAAGAAGAAGAAGAAGAAGAAGAAGAAGAAGAAGAAGAAGAAGAAGAAGAAGAAGGAGAAGAAGAAGAAGTGTCAAACGTAGGAATTTAAAATAAAAAAAAAAATTAAAAAAAAATTAAAATAACAAAAAAGAAATTGACACCACGAATAAGAAGATTCATCAGGATTGGCGATTTCATGAAAAAAGTTCACGACCTGGGATGGAGCTGGTACTAAATTGCACCAAGAGACAACAGGTCAAATGGTTCGGGCATGCGTCAAGACTATTGTGTCGCTAACTTCTAAGCTTTAGAGCCTCATTTCCAACAATTTCAGCAAGAACTATAGATAGCACAATCCTGTCTTAACAAAGATCCATAGCACTAAGACCCCTACAGTGCACAACGCTAGGGCCCCACAATGCTAGGGCCTCACAGTGCTACGGGCCCCATAGTGCTAGGGCCCCCACAGTCCTACAGCGCAAGGGGCCCCACAGTGCTAGGGCCCCACAGTGCTAGGGGCCCCACAGTCCCATAGCGCTAGGACCCAACAGTCCTAGGGGCCCCACAGTGCTAGGGCCCCGACAGCCCCACAGTGCTAGGGCCCCCACAGTCCCACAGTGCTAGGGCCCCCACAGCGCTAGGGGCCCCACAGCGCTAGGGCCCCCACAGCGCTAGAGCCCCACAGCGCTAGGGCCCCTCACAGCGCTAGGACCCAACAGCGCTAGGGGCCCCACAGCGCTAGGGCCCCCACAGCGCTAGGGCCCCCACAGCGCTAGGGCCCCCACAGCGCTAGGGCCCCACAGTGCTAGGGGCCCCACAGTCCCACAGCGCTAGGACCCAACAGTCCTAGGGGCTAAGTTAATAACAAATTAAAGGACCCTTTTACACATCTTCAGGCGTATTGGGCATATAGGGCTAGACATATATTTCTTAAACCAACCGGTCATCGGTGGGGGATTTAATCATCACGCCGGCCACCTTTACTTCTCAGGACTCTGCCTGTTACCCATTTGAGGTTGGGTCGACCTGGGAGCTATGGAAATTTTTGAAAAAAGTTCGGCTTTGTCGGTATCTGAACCCACGAGCTTCGGATCGTCAGGCGAGCTCCTAGCCGCTACATCAAGGCGGCTCCTAAGGGCTAAGACCGTCCAGTTAAAAAACAGGAAGGGGTGGGGGGGGGGGGGTTTGGAGGGGTGGAGGCGCTTCATGATTCTAAACATCCAGATTCCAGCGCCCTGTCTCTCAAGCTATTTGTATGCTCTCTCTCTCTCTCTCTCTCTCTCTCTCTCTCTCTCTCTCTCTCTCTCTCTCTCTCTCTGTGTCTCTGTCTGTCTGTCTCTCTCTCTGTTTCTCTCTCTCTCTCTCTCTCTCTCTCTCTCTCTCTCTCTCTCTCTCTCTCTCTCTCTGTCGTTTGTCAATATCCTGATGCTAACCTTCCAGTTTTATCGATGTCTACCTACTGCTGCTTGCTTTTAACTTGTTACCTCGAGTTTTTTTGCTCATTGATGTAACACGATGATGTGTGGGGCTCCTGTAGGCCCCCCCTCCCCCCGTTTTAAATGTAAAATAAGAATAGATCAACCGCGCACCCCCATCCTCCCCTCCCCCACCACAAGCAGTAATATATGGAAACTAATCAGGGATGTTTCCTTCGACGTCGGAGTACCTCCGGGCAATAAACAAACAGTCTGCATACAAATAAGCCAGCTCTGTAAAACAGATATGCACGCAAAACTCAAGTTCTGGATCAACACCATACTCCAGAAATAAACGAACAACCAGAACTTCCGCTTGTAGCTTACAGCCGGTGAACGCCAAGGAGAAGAAGACTGATAGGCTGGTTTGACACTCATGCAATTCCCAAAGACACATCCTGGTTGTCAATCCAACAAGGCAAATATCATACATTTCACTCAATGTTCCAAGAGGTTGTAATCAGGGTACCCGTCACAAGAAACATCATGTGCTATCTTAAAGTACAAAGTTGACCAGGACGGCTGAGGATCCTGTTTTTTCATAAGAATGTGATCTTTCACACTCTCTCTCTCTCTCTCTCTCTATATATATATATATATATATATATATATATATATTCTTCTTTCTTCTTCTGCCTGTTTAGTCCCCAATGAAGCATAGTAGGCCCTCAACCAACTCACGCCAGGACGTTCTATTCTTTGCTACCGCATGCAGCTCTTCTAATGCCCTTCCCATCTTTCTAACTTCATTCTCCAGCTCTTTTCTCCGTGTTTTTTGTGTGTGTGTTGTCCTTCCTTTATTCCTATACCCCTGTGGGTTCCAATGCAAAGACATTCTAGTTATTGTTCTTCAGTTTTCTCAACGTGTGTCCTATCCAACGCCAGCGTCATTTCTTCACCTCTTGGTCTACTGGAGCTTGCTTAGTTCTCTCCTAAAGCTCTACTTTGGTGATTCTATCATACCCTTTAATTGCCTTTATTCTGCGCAGGCACTAGTTAATGGATGCCTGTAATTTATTAGTAATCACATCAGTTCTCCATGTTTTCGCCCCATACAAAAGTACTGATTTGACATTAGAATTAAAAATTTAAAGTTTAGTATTTCTTTTAATTTCTGTTGACCTCCACAAATTCCCTAGTGCTATAAAAGCTCCTCTTGCTTTTTCTATTCTTATTTTAATATCTCTATCAGTTCCCCCATCTTTTTCTACATTACTGCCCAAATAGGTGTACGACTCCAAGTCTTGGAGTGGGGTGTCATTAAGAGAAACCACATTACTATTTGCCTGATTTATTCTCATTATCTTTGTCTTCCTTTATGGATTTTAAGATATAGCTGATGTGATCTCACTTCAAGTATATTTAATTTATCTTGCATCTGATTCCGTGAATGGGACAGAAGAGAAATATTATCAGCGAAGTCCAAATCATCAAGCTGTTTTGTAGGGGTCCACTGAATTCCATTCTTGGTGTTAGCAGTTACTGACTTCATAATCCAGTCTATAGCCAGTATAAGGGAAAGGCGACAAAAGACATCCTGTGGCACACCTGTTTTTGTTTCAAATGTATTTGTTAGCTTTCCCCCACGAAGAACTCGACACTTTGTCTTTATATGTTGCCTTCACTAAGTTAATAATATTCTGTGGGATCCCATAGTGCCCCATCAATTTCCAGAGAGATTCCCTATCAATGCTGTCAAATGCTTTTTCATAGTCTATGAATCAAATGTGAAGTGGTGAGTTCAATTCAATGCTTTGCTCTATTGTTATTCGTAATGTGGCTATCTGGTCAGTACAGGATCTGCATGGACGAAAATCTGCCTGTTTATCTCTTAGCTTTTTATCAATAGCATCTTTCAATCTTTTTCAAAAAGTAATTCTACGTAATATTTTTCCAGGAACTGACAGCAACATAATTCCTCTATAGTTTTCACCCTCCTCGGTTCTTGCCATACTCGTGACATCGTAGGTGAAACACTCATTCGGGCATGAGTTCCTAGTGTCATCAGTGAACTTCGGTTTATGTCTAGGTCAACTAAGTGCAGACATAAAATATTCACTACTATCATACAATCTGTTCCATATCCACACCAGACTAGCCTCTGACACACATAATCAAGTGTATTACTGACGTCACCAACCGCACCAAGATTGTGTCCAGTGTACTAATGACGTCATCTACTGAGGAAAGTGTAATTTCTGAAGAAGCCATTCATTCACCTTTTAATCACGAATACCACTAAAATGTGATTCACGTATTTATCATACACAATAATATAAGAAAATGTTTCAAACATGCTACATTTTTTTTTTTTTTTTTTCAGGTGTGTAAATTTTCCGTGGAACTAATTTTAGCCATCTTCCTTTTCCAAACATCCGAAGAGAAACATGTAAACACACTCATATATCCACTGGAAGTTTCATAATTCGAGGCAATGAATACTTCGCAGGCATAGTTAATTAAACTTAACTCTTTAGAACAGCCTATTTCCAAAATGTAAACAGAAAACAAGGTAAATACACATGTCAAATCCCAGTTCCACTATTCAGTTCATTCCTAAAAACCATACTTTTGATCACCAGCGTCTCACACCTGACTTGAACTGCCGCGCGGCCCTACTGAAGATTGCATTGGTCTACCGTAGGCGAAATGAAGATTTAGCCAAAATTGTGTTGACGAAGTTCTGTTGCACGGTGGTGGGGGTTTACGGATGTGGGGAATAATCGGTTACAACGGAAGAAGTCATCGGTGTACGTTAGAGTAAGCTTGATTACTCAACGATACGTCAATGAAATTCTTGGACAACATATTCTTCATTTTGGGATGCCAACAGATTTGTTTTTCAACAGGACAACGCCAGACCTCGTTCTGCACGGTTGACCACGCAGTTCCTGGCTGCCAATAACATTCACACCATTTCCTGACCGTCCCTGTCGGCAGACATGAGTCCTAATGAGCACTTGTGGGATGAGCTGCAAAGACGTGTTTGTTGCCGAAACGTTGCTCCAGCCAATGGTCGTGTTCTGTTCCAGGCACTCCAGGAAGAGTGGGCAGCCATCCCACAGGACCACATCAGACATCTGATCGAATCCCTGCCCAGGAGATGCCAGTCATTGATCCACGCAAGATAAGGCCACACATCATACTAACCTGAAAAGGTTGTACGCCTAAAAATTATCGTGACCCAGATGCACACACACACACACACACACACACACACGCACACACAAACTTATATTCACAAAAAATAATACACGTGTCAATTGATTGGTAAAACCCTAAGGTATGCTTGTGTGAAATTTGAGTAATTTCCCTAATAGCATTACAAAGATGCAGAATGTCAAAACTGGGAGTGTGTTTGTTCCTTTCAGTGTTTATGCCTTCTGTTGTTGTTGACATTATATATATATATATATATAATATATATATATATATATATATATATATATAGATATATATAATATATATATATATATATATATATATGTCACATATCACTCCTGTCGCGTGCCTAATGTAAGGATTTCTCCTTCAGAACCAGCAGCACTCAGAGATAATTTTGTTGAGTCGTTTGGCTCGTATTGGTCTAAGGGATTCCCCGTGGCCAATATACGATCAACTTATCTCTGGAGTAGAGCAACTCAAGTATTGGCACTACAAAATATGTCAATATATATATATATATATATTATTTCTAGGCACACTTGGCTGGACACCCCCACTACTTACTAAAGAAAGCCCCCAGGTTATGATAGTTCATTATCATAACCATGTTAACACATATAAAGAATATACACATACATACACAACTGCGAAACACTTAAAAACGGTGAAATAGAGACACCTAAGTCAGCCATGAAAATGAATGTATATAATCAATATAAATTAGATATATAAAAGTGAGACAAATTGCCAGATCTCAGGAAATCATGTCCAAATCACTAGGATCTACACAGACAGAAGGCCTTGGAGATGACATCTTTTCATCACTGGACACAGGGAACTGTGAGGAACACAACATCATGCGAAGCATTAGACTTATCTTCTTCTTATCTCTGTCTATGATGCCTCCCTCAGCTCCGGATGATTTGACTGTCTTTGACTCTGGAATTCTGCTCCACTGGATCAAGTAGCAAGAGTACTTCACTATACAGCAACTGTACCGGTATCTAGCAAGTCTTTATCACCAGTACTGACACCCAATGTCTTTGAGCCCATTAAGTAAAACGGTTTCCAAGAAACCTCAATAACTCCCAAATATTCCCCCAAAAAATTACATTTAAAAGTGGAGTTTTGTTAAGTAACCCAAAAGGCAGACATTAAAGTTTCCAATAAGCCTTATATTAAAATATAAGGACTATATATTTTTGGCGAGTCCAATTTTTAATTTTTCGAGATTACAGGGAAAACATTTCGCCTTATAAACCGATTGTAAAGACTATATTTCACGACTACCCCCCCCAAAAAGGGGGGAGCGTACTCCGAATGAAAAAAGCACCCCTTTTCACATCTATGGGCTCACTATTTCAGCTTGCTCATCACCTTCACCTGGAATTCAGACAAGGGTTGGGGGCTCAAGAAATTGCTCCCCTTCTGATTACCCGGAAATTTTCCCAAAAAAAAGGGG
>CAJHNH020005779.1:635307-885727 GCA_905116865.2 Candidula unifasciata | reverse complement strand
ACGGGCTTCCATCCTCATCTCACGTTCCGTGGTTTTAATCCACTCGGTCATTTCTTTACCCTCCAATCCCATCTGGACAGCCATGTCCTTCAATTCCTGTATGGAAATTTTTGACTGCGACATGCTGTCTTGTCAATCTAACAGTCCACAACAAAATATATTGTCACCAATAATGTAAATATAATCAACAATAGATTACATTATCTCCACCAACCAAGGTTGTACCTAACCCAATGTACTTAGACACCACAAAACACCACAATGATTACAAATCACTCCTAGGAGTATACTCTAAGAACTGACCCAGAATGGTCACAACTGTGTTAACAAAAAACAAACACTGAACAACTCCTGGCCAAGATCACCAGCAAATTTAAAGATTGAACAGTGTACAAAACAATCCCACGACGAGACCACAGATTTATGGGGATATGTTGTTCTGTCACATATCACTCCTGTCGCGTGCCTAATGTAAGGATTTCTCCTTCAGAACCAGCAGCACTCAGAGATAATTTTGTTGAGTCGTTTGGCTCGTATTGGTCTAAGGGATTCCCCGTGGCCAATATACGATCAACTTATCTCTGGAGTAGGGCAACTCAAGTATTGGCACTACAAAATATGTCAATATATATATATATATATATATATATATATATTATTTCTAGGCACACTTGGCTGGACACCCCCACTACTTACTAAAGAAAGCCCCCAGGTTATGATAGTTCATTATCATAACCATGTTAACACATATAAGAGAATATACACATACATACACAACTGCGAAACACTTAAAAAAAACGGTGAAATAGAGACACCTAAGTCAGCCATGAAAATGAAATGTATATAATCAATATAAATTAGATATATAAAAGTGAGACAAATTGCCAGATCTCAGGAAATCATGTCCAAATCACTAGGATCTACACAGACAGAAGGCCTTGGAGATGACATCTTTTCATCACTGGACACAGGGAACTGTGAGGAACACAACATCATGCGAAGCATTAGACTTATCTTCTCTTATCTCTGTCTATGATGCCTCCCTCAGCTCCGGATGATTTGACTGTCTTTGACTCTGGGAATTCTGCTCCACTGGATCAAGTAGCAAGAGTACTTCACTATACAGCAACTGTACCGGTATCTAGCAAGTCTTTATCACCAGTACGGACACACAATGTCTTTGAGCCACATTAAGCTCTGGCACTGGTATCTGTATGAGGCACAATCTCCCCCATTTTTGGAGATGTCAGGAACCTTCACAGGTGTTAGCTGGTGGTTAACAAGTTGGTTCTGGTGGTTGGATTGGTTGGTGGATGGATGTTGGTGAGACTGTGAATCTTCTGCCAGCTCTTCAGAAAATATACATCCCAAGCATATGTAAAAACTGAGACATTTCCAGATTGCCTTTAAAATTGAAAGTTATACAGGCACAGATTAACACATCTGGAGGCTTGAGAAGCTGGCAAGGAGAATGGCGTCAGTTAGACATTTCAGGCGTTGGTACAAAAGAAGTTCCTTGTATACTGGGGCAAGGAGTAAATCGGTTTCCAAGAAACCTCAATTAACTCCCTAAATATATCCCCAAAAGATATACATTTAAAAGTGGAGTTTAGTTAAAGTAACCAGAAAAGGCAGACATAATAATGTTGTCCAATACAGGCCTATATATATAGATATAAGGGACTATATATTTCTGGGCGAGTCCAAGTTTGAATTTTGCGCAGATTACAGGTAAGACAGGTTATCAGCCTTATAAACCGATGTGTAATGACTATCATTTCACGACAGTATATATATGCTATTCAAAAAAAAAAAGTAATGAACAGCTACTGAAAGGAACAGATAATAATCACAATTTTGACATTCAAAATTATTGTAATCCAGCGTGAAAAAATGTTCAAACAATATTCACCCAAATTTGTTTTCTTTTTTCGTGCGCGCATCACGAGATGTGCTAAACAATATGGGCATAAAACTAATTTCTTTATATCTCACCCCAAACAGGGAAAATCAACAGGTCACGGGGCAGTCTAATATTTCAGGGGGTGGTAGATAGGCTGCATGCAGTCGTGGGACCTAGGCTGCACTCTCTCGTGGGACGTAGGTAGGTTGGGATTAGTGCCAGTTCGAGATGTTTTGGGGTCGTTAAAAGCACCAGGAAGCCGAGAAACCTAGTCTTACCACTCTCTAAAATGTTGGACTGTCCTGTGACGTCATCTGGAGTAGGATATTATGAAAGAACCGGCATAAACACAACGGCACAGTGCGCTGTAAAGATTGCAGAAGCTCACACAATTCACTTTATATCCATTTGACACTGTAAACATTTCAGTCTGTTTCTTGAAATATTCTAGTGCGACATTTCACTTACAAACTAAGAAAACCGCGCTTTAGGATAACTATCCGCCCCCCCCCCCCACACACACACACACACAAACACCACACACACACACCCACCCACACACACACACACACATACACACAGAGGCTCTGTAATCTAGAAGCTTAAGAACTGAGATAAATCTGGTGAGTACAGTTAATTTGAATAAGTCTAGATTGCAGTACTTTCTTATTAGCCGACCGCAAACAGTGTAAATCCACAGGTCACGGAACAGTCAAATATTTCAGAGGGTGTTAGTATAAGCGTATAGTTTTGGTTAAAGGTTAGAGTTAAGGCTAGGGTAATGTTAGGGTTAGATAAACGCGCGAAACCTTGGCCTTGGAAGAAACGCCCTAAGGCACAAAAACCCCGGAAACCCGCTGTTACCACCCTCTAAAATATTGGACTGTCCCCTGACGTCATTTGTGGTCGGCTTAAAAAAAAGTACCTTTATCCCGAGCGATGCCAGGAAATTAAATCTAGATACAATTTGGCACCTTCTGATGTGATTTGGTACATATTCCAAAAAATATTTGTTACTATTTCCGACAGCTATTAAAGCATGACGTCACAGCCATGCCGCTCGAAAAACTTTGACCTGTCGACACTGTGCCGCATGTAAACTGCCGCTGAGGCTGTCACTTGCTAGCTGTCCCCGCCCATTGTGGGAGGAGCTCTCATTTGTAGACTAATGACATCAAGTTTTGACAATTAGTTAACATTTAAATAAAAGGAGTTGACAGTTATTACATTTCATCTGGGTACATCATCTATTAATTGTGTGGAGTGATAACCTAGAGACTTGTCCAGAGATAGCACCTACATTCAGGTAGGGAGCAACAGTGTTTTTTGGTAATTCGTTTTCAATAATGAAATTTTTTTTGTGTGTGTGTATTAAAAGAAGAATTCTCTTAAAAACAACTAATGACTTATTTTTGCTAGAGAGATAGACAACATCATTATCGCATATTAGATCCTTTGCAGAACGTCGCTCTTATCACGGTCTGCTGAAATAAATGTGTCTCTAACAGGTTCTCCTGCCTTGTGCACTGCTTACCCAAAGGAGTCACTTATATCCTGTGCCCATCTTCGTGTTGGTCGGCCCCTGCCATTACTTCCTGGCACCATGCTTTCTGCTATTATGTTTTAGAATATTTTAGAATGTCAGTATTAGACAACAAATCAAAAATTAGAATCGACAAATGTTATGTAAACTCAACCCTGTTTATGGTGCAGAAATTTGATCAATGATCTAGAAACTAGAACATCGAACTGGGTCTCTAAAAACGTGGATATACATAATGGGGCGTATCTCACGGGAAAAAAAAAATCAAATACAAAGGTTCTGAAAAGACTGCGAATGACAAGAGAGTTACTGAAATAGGGACGGGTCGATGGAAAGAGAGCAAGATGTAGACAACGATACAAGTAGGAGGACAACATCAAGAGATGGACTGAGAGCAATCTGAGAGTGTACAGCCAAGACAAGAGACAGAGGGTGTTTTGGAAATTTATTGCAGCCAACTTTCATTGCGGAGACGGTACCTGAGTGATGAAATGATACCTAGTGTCGTGGGTCACCATATGTAGTCCATAGCCTTCTGTCTCATGTGAGGACATCTTTTCACGCCATTTAGTAAATGGTACATATGTTTATAGACACATATGCTTATAGACACAAATGCTTATAGACACATATGTTTATAGACACATACGTTTATATACACATATGTTTATAGACTCAGATGCTTATAGACACATATGTTTATAGACACATACGTTTATATACACATATGTTTATAGACACATATGTTTATAGACACATATGCTTATAGACACATGCTTATAGACACATATGCTTATAGACACAGATGCTTATAGACACATATGTTTATAGACACATATGCTTATAGACACAGATGCTTATAGACAAATATCCTTTTAGACACAGATGCTTATAGACACCTATGTTTATAGACACATACGTTTATATACACAGATGTTTACAGACATATGTTTATAGACACATATGCTTATAGACACATATGTTTATAGGCACATACGTTTACATACACATATGTTTATAGACACATATGTTTATAGACACAAATGTTTATAGACACATATGTTTATAGACACATATGTTATAGACACATATGCTTATAGACACATATGTTTATAGACACATGTTTATTGACACATATGTTTGTAGACACATATGTTTGTAGACACATGTTTATAGACACATGTTTATAGACACATTTCCATAGACGCATGTTTATAGACATATGTTTATAGATACATATGTTATAGACACATATGTGCACAAACCAATCGACACTTATTAGGTGACATGGTAAAAATCACGCTGACCACTTTTACTTCCCAAGACAGTCATCATTATCATCATCAAACAGCAGGACCTTTACACAACGTCGCACTCGTCACGACACGCCAGGAAGTCTCTGTTTCTTTAGCCAACTCTCTAGCCCTATGTGCCTTTATAGCAAATGCCTCTTTAGTGTCTTGCAGCCACCTTCGTAGAGGTCTGCCTCTGCTTCGTTTTCCGGAAACTGTACCTTCCACCATCGCTCTCTTCAGGACACCGTGACGTTTAACATGGCCAAACCACCACAGCTGTCGGGACAGGATGCTGTTTATGACCCAATTTTCCTCGATGCTCGGATCCCTTGGGATGTCGATGCTCTTCTTCATCTAAGAATTTGTCTGTAGCATTTCATTTCAACAGCTCTGACTCCAGATCGTTACCTGGTACCCATCTTAGGCGGGGTCGATGAACACTTTACACGGGATATAGGAACATTTTACACGGGGTAAAGGAACACTTTACACGGGATTTAGGAACAATTTACACGGGATATAGAAACACATTACACGGGATATAGGAGCACTTTACACGGGATGTAGGATCATGTTACATAGGATATAGGAACACTTTACACGGGATATAGAAACACTTTACACGGAATAAAGGAACACTTTACACGGGATATAGGAACACTTTACACGGGATATAGGAAGACTTTACACAGAATATAGGAACACTTTACACGGGATATAGGAACACTTTACACAGGAGGCCGAGTTAGCGGAGTCGATAGGAGACTCCCTTTCAAATCCAGCTGCGACTCGCTGCAGCACACGGCAGTGTTCGAAACCGGGTGGCGCTAGGGGTTGATTCAGGCTCTAGGTAATAGGTACCAAAGTTAACACTCTGGGGTAAACTGAGGAACGTTGCTGTAGCTAAGTAGCTGCGTGCGGACAGTGACACATGCGGACAGTTTTTTATCAGCTGTCCGTACTTGTGGTAGAGCACTTATTGTTTATAACCGTGTGCAATGACACTGGTTCACATCTCCCGACTTTACCTTTATATAGGAACACTTTACACATGATATAGGAACACTTTACTCATGGTATAGGAGCACTTTACACACTTATATATGAACACTTTACACATTATTATAAACACTTTACATATGATATAAGAACACTTTACACATGATACATGTACACTTTACACATGATATAGGAACTCTTTACTTATGGTATAGGAGCACTTTACACACTTATATATGAACACTTTACACATTATTATGAACACTTTACATATGATATAGGAACACTTTACACATGATATATGTACACTTTACACATGATATAGGAACACTTTATACGTGATATAGGAACCCTTAACACGTGACATAGGAACCCTTTACACATGATATAGGAACACTTTACATGGGATAGAATGAAATATACAGCATGAGGTAGAGCAGGAACAAGATGAAAACATGATATAAGAAGAAGACGACGAAGAAGAAAAAGAAGAAGAAGAAGAAGAAGAAGAAGAAGAAGAAGAAGAAGAAGAAAGAAGAAAAAAAAAGAAGACGAATGGTAGAAAGGAATCGATTACGACCCCTATGTGACGTTTAAGAACACCCGATTGTAAACGAAGAAATGATTGAATAAATGAATCAGCCAATTAATTATTAATCAATGAAATGAAATGACCTACGTCTGTTGCTTTGCGCATCCCTATGTTATACAAGACCTTTGTTGTTTGAACAAAGCACACATACGCATACACGCGCAAACACACACACACACACACACACACACTCACATCGTTTCTAGTAAATGTGATTTTGTCCTTCACAGTTGTACTGAAATGACCGACCAGTACAGTGTGAGCTCTCTCTTGCAGACGGGAGGATCGTCGACATCCAGAAATGATGGCGTGCACCCATCGAATTATGGAACCCTTCTTCCCCATGTTTCATCTTTCCTGGATCCGTATTATTCTTTGTTGATTCGACAACAAATGCACTTGGAAAACGAGCGTCACTACTCTCTCGCAAATCCTTATCAACACTCACCGATGTGGGTCAGTCGTCAGTTTCAGCAACAACTAACATCTTTAGTTGACAGGTCGGTTTACCGTACTCAAGGAAACCCCTTCATTCTCTCTCACACACTTGTCAGGGCGGAACATCTACTCACGCACCAGACAAAGCATCAGCTGTATCAGCTACCAGCCTGCATGCAGCAACAACCGGCCCTGGTCGAAGATATGTCTACAGTACATAATCCGTACATGCAGTACAAAGCCGACACACCTGAATGCGACAACGTGCTACCACGAATGGCCTTGTTAAGAAAAGATAATATGCTAAATTATAGTATGTGCCACAAAAAAAGTCTTCCAAACAGCCAAGAGGCAAATGTGACACAGGGAATGCATCGAGATTTGAGGTTCAGAAAGAAAAAGCTAAATCCGCCGCAAGAGCAGAGCTCTTCCGTTGATGACAATAGACATGTAAATGATACTGCCGGTGGCAAGGAAGCTTTTTATCTCGGACACAAGGATGACCCATGTTCTTTTACATACGAATATTTGTTAAATTCATGGAATCGCGGGAATGTACAGCAGCCTAATCTATTACCAAGGCAGGCTGCTACAAAACCAGAAGTATATTGTTTTCAGAATGGTACGGGCATCTGTGGTCTTAACAGACAATGGAATCACAACCATGGACTGGCATTTTCCCAGGCTTCACTTTTCACAGAAGAAACAAAATCGAAAAACAAGGATGATCATTTAGTGGCAGAAAGACGTTTCAAAAGTTTAAAATCTGAATCATGCCCTACAAAATTCGTTGAGGAATTGAGTTGTGGCAAGTATAGCTCAGTACTTGACTATAAATTGTCTAACAACATAGAAGACACTAGCAGTGACAACGATGTAAATAAATCACACAGTATAAAAAATACTCCATTTCACTACAAGTGTAAGAGAAATCTGGCATCAGTAGAGTATCGGGATAACCATGACAATGACAAAGAAACCGCAATTGCTTATCAAAGTTGCAATAATTCATTATTTAGACCTGTGTGTTTGACTGACTCCACAAACACAAACCTATCATCATCATCATTATCATCATCATCATCATCATCATCATCTTCCTCTCTGTTGTCATTGGAACCGCAGACCTCAGTCGTTCCATTAACAGATGGCGAACACGGAACACACAAACTTGCAGACAGATCGGATCAGAGGCCAGATAAAGGCCAACAAACTCAG
Source organism: Candidula unifasciata (assembly GCA_905116865.2). Taxonomy (NCBI): domain Eukaryota; kingdom Metazoa; phylum Mollusca; class Gastropoda; order Stylommatophora; family Geomitridae; genus Candidula; species Candidula unifasciata. The sequence continues at coordinate 877,739 of CAJHNH020005779.1, read as the reverse complement.
ATCAACGAATCCCCGGACACTATGCCGTCTCAAGAACATACCTATAGGCATCACACAGATGTGGGACATCTGTTAGCATCCAATAAAAACATGGCAACAGACGGCGCAAACCTGACATTCTCAATTCAAAGAATACTGGCCAGCCACTCCACTAGCACAAACGGGTGCAGTCATAACCGAAGTGTTGTGGCCAGTCCCAAAAATCCATTTACCAGAGAAATCAGTAAGTGTACTTGTTACATTGTAACCTTTCAACCACACCAACAACAACAACAGCGTCTGTAAGTATACGTCTTACACATGTCAGTTACACCCACCCCACAGAATCAGTAGGCACATATGTTACACAGTAACATTTCAAATACGCCCACAGAAGAGGAGGATTAAGAAAAGTAAAAGAAAAAAAGAAGAACAAGAACAAGAAGAAAAGGAGGAGGAAGAAGAAGAAGAAGAAGAAGAAGAAGAAGAAGAAGAAGAAGAAGAAGAAGAAGAAGAAGAAAAAGAAGAAGAAGAAGAAGAAGAAGAAGAAGAAGAAGAAGAGGAAGAAGAAGAAGAAGAAGAAGAAGAAGAAGAAGAAAAGGAAGAAGAAGAAGAAGAAGAAGAAGAAGAAGAAGAAGAAGAAGAAGAAGAAGAAGAAGAAGCAGAAGAAGAAGAAGAAGAAGAAGAAGAAGAAGAAGAAGAAGAAGAAGAAGAAGAAGAAGAAGAAGAAGAAGAAGAAGAAGAAGAAGAAGAAGAAGAAAGAAGAAGAAGAAGAAGAAGAAGAAGAAGAAGAAGAAGAAGAAGAAGAAGAAGAAGAAGAAGAAGAAGAAGAAGAAGAGGAAGAAGAAGAAGAAGAAGAAGCAGAAGAAGAAGAAGAAGAAGAAGAAGAAGAAGAAGAATAAGAAGAAGAAAAAGAAGAAGAAGAATAAGAAGAAGAAGAAGAAGAAGAAGAAAAAAGAAGAAGAAGAAGAAGAAGAAAAAAGAAGAAGAAGAAGAAGAAGAAGAAGAAGAAGAAGAAGAAGAAGAAGAAGAAGAAGAAGAAGAAGAAGAAGAAGAAGAAGAAGAAGAAGAAGAAGAAGAAGAAGATAATGCTGGTAATAATGGCGATGATGATGATGATTATGACGACGAGGCTACAGACGTAGTGAAAGAAGAAGTGAACGAAGACAGAGAAGGAATCTTAGCGGAAAACAATGACGTGTAACATCTAATGGCGTTCAGTGAGTCGGGCGGGTATTCCATATTGGATAGATTTTAAAGAAATAAATGATCCTATAAAATGGGTGCCAGAAAATATCTGAAGGGGTTTGGCCTAGTGATGACTAGATGAGGGGTCGGGGCACTGATCCCAGTGTTGACTACATGACCCATCGAGCACTGATCCCAGTGTTGACTACATTGCCCATCGGGCTTTGATCCCAGTGTTGACTACATTGCCCATCGGGCTTTGATCCCAGTGTTGACTACTTGACCCCATCGGGCACCGATCCCAGTGTTGACTACATGTCCCATCGGGAACTGATCCCTGTGTTGACTACATGACCCATCGGGAACTGATTCCGTGTTGACTACATGACCCATCAGGCAGTGAACCCAGTGTTGACTACATGAACCATCGGGCACTGATCCCTGTGTTGACTACATGACCCATCGGGAACTGATCCTCGTGTCGACTACATGACCCATCGGGCACTGATCCTCGTGTTGACTACATGACCCATCGGGCACTGATCCTCGTGTCGACTACATGACCCATCAGGCAGTGATCCTCGTGTTGACTACATGACCCATCGGGCACTGATCCCAGTGTTGACTACATGACCCATCGGGCAGTGATCCCAGTGTTGACTATATGACCCATCGGGCACTGGTCCCAGGGTTGACTACATGACCCATCGGGCACTGGTCCCAGGGTTGACTACATGACCCATCGGGCACTTATTAGTGTATGAAAATTATGTACAGGGCACCGCATGTCCCATGCGCCTACGACGACTGAATGATTCTTTATAACGATCTTTACTAAGAGGCAGCAGTAACACTTTACATGTTGGTGTCAACACCAACATTACACTTTCTATGGAGATAGTAGTCGTCTCTGTGGCTAGGTCCATGCGAACGCTTCGTAATGCCGAGGTGCGGTGTTCGATCCCAGCTGCGGGCTATGCGCCCTGCGTTGGTTTCGACAGTGGTATCAGGGAGCCGACCGTCCAGAAAGCAATGGCAAACTACTGTACGTAAATTTGCCTAGAGAAACCACACAACAGCCAGAGGCTGCTGTGGTTGGTTCTGAACGTTCTGTAAAGGATACGCAACTAACCTTTTATGGAGATAGTGGTGGTGACCACAGCAATACCATGGCTAGAGACGCAAACCTTAATCCGCGCATGTTTTCCCTGTGACTCAATGAATGTGTTAGGGAAAATAGAGCATTTTAAAAGGAGTGTGGCCAAGCAAGAGCAGTATGCAGGAAGCTAAAGAAGAATAGGAAACTAACACAGTACTGGTGTCATCAACTCGGATTTACCGAGGTGGGGGTTTGAGCACTTATGGACTGAATGGTCTGATGGTTTTGAATGGTCAAAATATCAGTAATTTCTCAATTACAAATCACATCCGGTAAAAACACGTCTTTTGTTTGCCGTGTTCATGGAACAAATTAATTATTTTCCGATTTAATCAGAAAGGAACTAGATTACCGTTACCAAACATCAAATATTCAATATGTTATCTATCGGTTACAACATCTCTACGCACCCCTCGTGGCTTTAAAAAAGCCAACGATAACAGGTTGTACCCCCTAGCGCAGATTTACTTCAAAATCTTGTACTGATCCGAGTCCATTCAAGTCAGCCTTACATACTTTTTTTGTAAAGCTGGTTTTAGTTGAAAGCCTTTTATATTCAATTCTGTCCTTTCTTGCGGAATATATTTATTTAAAATGCGTATTATGTGTAATAGTTCTTGTCAAATTATGAAGATGCTTGTAAAGTAGTTTGTAGCCTTTGATGTGATGCTTATTGTTTTTCTAGAGATTTATTTTACTTGTAAGCCAGTCATTCGTCAGCGGCATGCGATTGTCAAAGCTTATGTTTAATCGTGCATCCAACACACACTTAAATGTCGTAGGTTTTGTGCTCCTTTGTTTTAGCGAAAGCGTGACGTGACTAAGGTAGAAAACATCGCTATATTTTATCTCCCTTATCTAATGCGATGTCAAAAAATGTATACACATCACTAAATGTTATCCCGTGCAATCTAAGAAACAGCGGAGGGGGGGGGGGGGGGGGGGGGGGGGGGGGACACGATATGGGGGGAAGAGGGATGCGGGAAAAGCAGGAGACTATGGGGGGAAGGGGGATAGGGGGAAAAGCAGGGGACAAGATATGAGGGGAAGGGGGATGGGGGGAAAAGCAGGGGACAAGATATGGGGGAAGGGGGATGGGGGGGGGGGAAGACTCTTTGCGCGCAGATGATGCACTGGACAGTTCATCATCATCACTATTTTCTCCTCTTCCTCCTCCTCCTCCTCCTGTTGCTTCTTCATCTTCTTCTTCTTCTTCTCCTTCTTCTTCTTCTTCTTCTTCTTCTTCTTCTTCTTCTTCTTCTTCTTCTTCTTCTTCTTCTTCTTCTTCTTCTTCTTCTTCTTCTTCTTCTTCTTCTTCTTCTTCTTCTTCTTCTTCTTCTTCTTCTTCTTCTTCTTCAGCTCATGGTAATGGAAAGCTGCTGCGACAGTCTCCATCTCGATTCTCCATGTTGTGCTCTCATATCCTAGACCTTAATGCACTAAGCGGCGTCCGTTGGCGTATGCGTTATAAATCACATGTAATTAATTACAATGATTATACTCACATTGGAGAATAGGAAAGAGGGCAGGTCAGGGTGTGGAGTGTCATAATTCAATAGTTGAATTTCTAATTCTGCAGTTCCTGCTGGCCAGCCCTGTCTAGTATGGCTAGAACCCCCGACAAAACTGATTTTTTTGCGTTGACACTTTGACCCAGGCATCTGCTCTCTTAGTATCAAACACATCTAAATGTATTTTCTGCTTGCGCCATGCAAGACTTTCCTCTGACCAGCCTCGTGAGTCTTAAGCTGTATCCAGGGCTTCATAAAACATGTGCTTTTTGTGTTGCAACTGCTCCTGGACTTTCAGCACTTTGGCCTCTCTGCAATAGTTGACAATGTAAGGCGGCCTGGCACATCTGGGCTTTCAGCACTCTGGCCTCTCTGCAATAGTTGACAATGCAAGGCGGCCTGGCACACCTGGGCTTTCAGCACTTTGGCCTCTCTGCAATAGTTGACAATGTAAGGCGGCCTGGCACATCTGGGCTTTCAGCACTCTGGCCTCTCTGCAATAGTTGACAATGCAAGGCGACCTGGCACACCTGGGCTTTCAGCACTTTGGCCTCTCTGCAATAGTTGACAATGTAAGGCGGCCTGGCACATCTGGGCTTTCAGCACTTTGGCCTCTCTGCAATAGTTGACAATGTAAGGCGGCCTGGCACATCTGGGCTTTCAGCACTTTGGCCTCTCTGCAATAGTTGACAATGTAAGGCGGCCTGGCACATCTGGGCTTTCAGCACTTTGGCCTCTCTGCAATAGTTGACAATGCAAGGCGGCCTGGCACATCTGGGCTTTCAGCACTTTGGCCTCTCTGCAATAGTTGACAATGCAAGGCAGCCTCGCAAACCTGGACTTTTAGCACTTAGGCCTCTGCAATAGTTGACAATGCAAAGCGGCATCGCACACATTAAAAAGAAAAGTAAAAGTCCCCTTTCCATGCCTTTAGAGGTATAGGGCATATAGGGCTATACCTATATTTGTATAGACCAATCGGCACAAGATGAGTGATATGGTCAGCATCAAGACGGCCACCTTTACTTCCCAGGACTGTACCCGGTACCCACTCAAGGCTGGGTCGAACTGGGAGTCAAGGTATTGCATACATATTACTAAGGTATATGTTGTGGGTGGAGAGGGTACTAGGGTGTAGGAGGAATTACCCTGCGTCTCTGAACTACACTCGCGATCCGCGAATCCTGACGTTTAATTGATCTAATGCGATTTTCATCTGTCTCAAGGACAGACATGACTCGTTTTTCTGAAAGATTCCAAATTTCAGTCTATGACTCTGTCGTTGTGTGTTGCAAGCAGACAAGTAATGCTTGTAAAACATCAAAACAATTTATACGCCGGACACTCAGTACAAGTGTGACTCCGCATCAAATCTCCGTGCAATTAGTCCATTATTTGGTTATGTTTTCAAGATGTAATATTTGCCAGCCTGGTGTCTGCTAATGTGTTTGTTCAACAATTAATTAAAGCTAAGACGGGATGCGCTGGTGAAAGGTTATTGAATACCCTTCTGCATAGTAAAAGTATATTTAAACTTTCTATCGCCTGCGTAATTAAACCGCCTTGTTTATTCTGATTGAAAGCACTGATACATTTGTTTCCAATTCACTCATTACCTCAGAGGAAGAATGTTGAAGAAAAAATATTGTGTATATTTAGTACAGTATTACTGTTTACGACATGCACGTCACATACTTTACGACATTAGTTACCCAAATTCTTGTTAAAATAACGTAACTTAGATTTGTTTTCTCCCATCCATGAAAAGGGGAAGGGTGGGGGGGGGGGGGGGGGGATGAGTCGCAAACAAGACCCATCACAGTTTTTCGTCGCGGCATAGTTTTGCTTTTGACAGACGGTGGAGGTTGCATTTTCGTACATTTGTAGACTAAAAGGATATAGTTTTGTCGCCCAGCTAGGGAGCTGAGTGCATGTCGTGACACTGTGAGCTGCGGATTTCATTTCAAATGTTTTACGACTGTGACCAACGTGGTGTTGTGAACTGTAGATTGAGATTCAGCGAATGTCTTTAAAGAGCAACCTCTACCCATTAGTTATGTACATTTGGGTTTCTGTTTACCTCTAGCAATTATCACTTAAAAAAAAAAAAAAAAACTATATCACTACAAGGTTGCAAGGCTTGGTAGTCGACACCTATTTTCAGGCTAGGCTTTTTACTTCTGACAGAAAAAGATATACATTCTCAATCCCTTACCGAAGATCGAACCCTGATCTCCCGCATGAGTGCACTAACCACTCGGCCAGCCATTTATTCAGTGTTTTCATAACATCAGCTAAATGCAGGTGAATGTCTTCAAATGTCCACTAAACCTGATTTCTTGTTTCCACCAGCAACAGAGAGCAGCAGCCGAAGACGCACTCGGACAAACTTCAACGGCCACCAGATGACAGCACTAGAGGAGACATTCCGGGGATCCCACTACCCGGATGTGGTAACCAGGGAAGCTTTAGCGTCCAGTTTACAACTGACGGAGTCGAGAATACAAGTACGTTTGATATTTTTGGTTTGTTCCCCTGACCTTTTTTCTGTCACTGTACCAGGTTTCTATGAGTTCATATCTGAGGAAAGTGCCAGTGAAGGTTCCGCCGTCATATTTCGATGAGAAAAGATCGACTTTCCCAATTCCTAACAAAGTTAAAATTATTTGCGTATCCTTTACAGGACATTGCCAAACAACCCCTGCATTTATTAACTGGTATGATTTTTCTAGGCGAATTTTACGTGCAATAGTTACTCCCTCTCAAGCATGTCGTAAAAGGCGACTAATTCTGGGTATGCTAAAAAGGTTTTTATGTAATCTCCACTAGGTTTTTCTGTAATCTCCACTAGGTTCTCCTGTAACCTGCACTAGGTTCTTCTGTAATCTCTACTAGGTTCTGTAAGCTCTACTAGGTTCTTCTGTAATCTCCACTAGGTTCTTCATAATCTCCACTCGGTTCTTCTGTAATCTCCACTAGGTTCTTCTGTAATCTGCACTAGGTTCTTCTGTAATCTCCACTAGGTTCTTCTGTAATCTCCACTAGGTTCTTCTGTAATCTCCACTAGGTTCTTCTGTAATCTCCACTCGGTTCTTCTGTAATCTCCACTCGGTTCTTCTGTAATCTCCACTAAGTTCTTCTGTAATCTCCACTAGGTTCTTCTGTAATCTCCACTCGGTTCTTCTGTAATCTCCACTAGGTTCTTCTGTAATCTCCTCTAGGTTCTTCTGTAATCTCCACTAGATTCTTCTGTAAGCTCCCCTAGGTTCTTCTGTAATCTCCCCTAGGTTCTTCTGCAATCTCCTCTAGGTACTTCTGTAATCTTCACTAGGTTCTTCTGTAATCTCCACTAGGTTCTTTTGTAATCTCCACTAGGTTCTTCTGTAATCTCCACTCGGTTCTTCTGTAATCTTCACGCGGTTCTTCTGTAATCTCCACTCGGTTCTTCTGTAATCTCCACTAGGTTATGTAAACTCCCCTAGGTTCTTCTGTGATCTCCACTAGGTTACGTAATCTTCACTATGTTCTTCTGTAATCTCCACTAGCTTCTTCTGTAATCTCCACTCGGTTCTTCTGCAATCTCCACTCGGTTCTTCTGCAATCTTCACTCGGTTCATCTGCAATCTCCACTCGGTTCTTCTGCAATCTCCACTCGGTTCTTCTCTAATCTCCAACAGATTCTTCTGTAATCTCCACTAGGTTCTTTTGTAAGCTCCACTAGGTTCTTCTGTTCTTCTGTAATCTCCACTAGGTTCTTCTTTTTTTGTAAGCTCCACTAGGTTCTTCTGTATTCTCTACTAGGTTCTTCTGTTCTTTTGTAAGCTCCACTAGGTTCTTCTGTTCTTTTGTAAGCTCCGCTAGGTTCTTCTGTTCTTTTGTAAGCTCCGCTAGGTTCTTCTGTTCTTCTGTAAGCTCCACTATGTTCTTCTGTTTTTCTTTTGTAAGCTTCACTAGGTTCTTCTGTTCTTCTGTAGTCCCTACTAGGTTCTTCTGTTCTTTTGTAAGCTCCACTAGGTTCTTCTGTTTTTCTGTAATCTCCACTAGGTTCTTCTGTTCTTTTGTAAGCTCCACTAGGTTCTTCTGTTCTTTTGTAAGCTCCACTAGGTTCTTCTGTCAGCCCAATCTATTCTGTCACTATGTCTGTGTCGTTCTTTTAGACTTAATCCGTCTGATTCAATACATTCCTTGTAACTCTCATTTATTATTTTCATATAACTTACACAGAAGAAGAAGAAGAAGAAGAAGAAGAAGAAGAAGAAGAAGAAGAAGAAGAAGAAGAAGAAGAAGAAGAAGAAGAAGAAGAAGAAGAAGAAGAAGAAGAAGAAGAAGAAGAAGAAGAAGAAGAAGAAGAAGAAGAAGAAGAAGAAGAAGAAGAAGAAGAAGAAGAAGAAGAAGAAGAAGAAGAAGAAGAAGAAGAAGAAGAAGAAGAAGAAGAAGAAGAAGAAGAAGAAGAAGAAGAAGAAGAAGAAGAAGAAGAAGAAGAAGAAGAAGAAGAAGAAGAAGAAGAAGAAGAAGAAGAAGAAGAAGAAGAAGAAGAAGAAGAAGAAGAAGAAGAAGAAGAAGAAGAAGAAGAAGAAGAAGAAGAAGAAGAAGAAGAAGAAGAAGGAGACCAAGAAGAAGAAGAAGAAGAAGAAGAAGAAGAAGAAATGAAAAGAACAAGAAGTAGCGGGGGGATGAGAAGGGGAAGAAGAAGCAGAAGACTAAGAGAAGGAGAAGGACATCTTTTCTTTCTTCATTTATGAATAACTGTTGAAAAACCACTGAATCAGTTATACAAATGACAACAGACAATTAAAATATGGATTATTCTACAGGTCTGGTTTCAGAATCGACGTGCCAAGTACAGAAAACACGAGCACACAAAAAAGGGGCCAGGCAGACCGGCACACAATGCACATCTGAAGTCTTGTAGTGGCCAGCCCATGTCCCTACAGGAGATCAACGCTAAGGAGAAGGCCAGGTTGGACAGGAGAAAGAGAAAAACCGACAAACGACTGTTGCAATGGATGGGCGATAAAGAGACTGAAGTGTTGACCGAGCAGGAGTCAGCTATGTCCTTCTGTATAGGTGTATAGTTGTATTTTCTATGTTTGTTTACAACTTTCGACATTTGGATGTCTTCTTCCCTCTTTTCGTTCTCCCCACCAGGGGTTTTCGAATGCAAAGGCCAAAATCATGTATAAAGTTTTCACACACAGTGAATATATAATGAGATCTTTAATTGATTTGTCCGGAATTGTGGTTGGTGGGCACAATATAAACAATTAACGTTATGCCGATGACACAGTCTTAATAGCAACAAGTCAGAAAGAACTACAGGAAATGATAGACATCGTGGGGGTAGAAAGTGGAAGAATGGGCCTTAGTTTGAATAATGGGAAGATGGAAGTAATGGTGGTATCAAAGAAAAGAATTATTCCTAAATGTGTAATAAAAATCAATCGTGTTATTTTGGAACAAGTACAGAAATTAAAGTATCTGGGAACATGGATAACATCAAATGGAAGATGCATTACTGAGATCAGAAACAAAATAGAACAGGCAAAAACTGCATTTTATAAAATGAAGAACATCTTACGCAATATATATTTTTTTTTTTCATTGAGAGTTAGAAAAGAATTCCTGCTTGCTACATACATCCAGTTTTAACATATGGCTGTGAATCCTTGACAATCGGTAGGCAGGCGAAATGATTTCTTGAGGCCTCAGAGATGTGGTTTTACAGAAGAATGCTTAAAATACCTTGGACAGCCAAAAAGAGCAACCAAGAGGTTTTGAAAGAGGCGGAAGCCCAAAGACAGTTATCATTTTTTGGCCATGTTATGAGAAGAATGAAAATGGAACATGTTGTTACCCCTGGAAATACCCGTTGAAGGAGGGATAGAGAAAGACAAAGAGAGAAGATGCTTGACAGCCTTGTTGCATGGTATGGAGGTGTGTCAGCACACGAACTGATATATGCTGCAGGAGATCGCAGATTGTGGAGAGGCATGATCGCCTACACCAGCCGGCAAGGCACTAGATGATGAAGATGATGATGATGATGATGAAGATGATGATGATGATGATGATGATGATGACAGTCTGTGGTGCGACGCATGTCTTCTATTGTTTCTGCACAGCTTAATTTCACTGGAATGCCTACAAGGCAAACATGGAATCTCTCTATACTGCAATGACTACAACTTATCTAAACACAAGATGTTCAGTTCTAATTATGTCTTCCCGAATGGAAAGATGGGGATGACATGGGGAGAGCTACATGCAATGGCGAAGGACAGAACGACTTGGCGTGAGTTGGTTGAGGGCCTATGCTCCATTGGGGGATAGAAAGGCAGAAGAAGAAGAATGGGCCTTAAAGGAAATGAAATGACGGATAAAGAGGCAAAGAAGGGCAGAAAAAAAAAAAAAAAACCTGTACTGTTTAATCTTTTCCATGGTTCTCTATTCCCAACAAGTTTTCTGTTGTCACATGTTTATTACAGCTTTTCAAAAACATTAAATATGGCGTTATACATGGATAGGTACTATCACCCGATTTATTTAATTTATACAGTGAAAAAAAAAATATTAAGATCCATATATGGTATGCCAGGAGTATCGTTAGGTGGGCATATTGTTAACAACCTGCTATATGCTAACGATATAGTTTTGATTGCCGGGGGGAAAAACACACACACACACACACACAACTGCAAGAAATGATTGATATGCTCCTAATGATAACGGAAAGTTAAAACAATGATCTAAGTTTGAACATTAGAAAAACGGAAGTAATGGTAATTTAAAAAAAAACAACAACAACTGACCCTTCAAAATGCAACAACAATGTAAGCGGGACAAACCTCAAGCAGTTGATATGTTGAAGTACTTGGGTACCATGATACCATTAGATGGTAGATGTATTAAAGAAGTTAAATGTAGGATAGCTCAAGCAAAGCCCAAACAAAATAAAATAGCCATGTCTAGAATAATCTGGAATGACCAGACAATACCACATTTCCAAAACATCCTGACGAAAAAGGCAGAAGCAAAGTTCTATGGGCAGAATTTTAGTAAAAGTCAAACCTGATGAGCCTCAACCAAATCCAAGCAGCGAGAAGGAACAGACAGAAACGAAAGCGAAAAAACACAGGAATCTCATATTCCCGAAGTTTTACTGTAAGGGGACGTTCTTTCCCAACAATAACATCTCCCGTCTCAGCACCATACTAGTAGGCACTTAACTCTTCTCTGCCCTATACTAGCAGGCACTTGACTTCTCAGCACCATCCTAGCAGGCACTCGACTCTTCTCGCCACCATCCTAGCAGGCATTTGGCTTGTCAGCACCATCCTAACTGGCACTTGACTTCTCAGCACCATCCTAACTGGCACTTGACTTCTCAGCACCATCCTAACTGGCACTTGACTTCTCTGCCCTCTAATAGCAGGCACTTGGCTTCTCAGCACCATCCTAACTGGCACTTGGCTTCTCAGCACCATCCTAACTGGCACTTGGCTTCTCAGCACCATCCTAACTGGCACTTGGCTTCTCAGCACCATCCTAACTGGCACTTGGCTTCTCAGCACCATCCTAACTGGCACTTGACTTCTCAGCACCATCCTAACTGGCACTTGACTCTTCTCAGCACCATGCTAGCAGGAACTTGACTTTTTTTTCAGCACCATCCTAGCAGGCACTTGACTCTTTTCGGTACCATCTTAGCAGGCACGTGACTCTTTTCAGCACCACCCTAGCAGGCACTTGACTCTTTTCGGCACCATCCTAGCAGGCACTTGACTCTTTTCGGCACCATCCTAACAGGCACTCGACTCTTTTCAGCACCATCCTAGCAGGCACTTGGCTTCTCAGCACCCTCCTAACAGGCACTTGACTCTTATCAGCACCATGCTAGCAGGAACTTTACTTTTTTCAGGCACTTGATTCTTTTCGGCACCATCCTAGCTGGCACTTGACCTCTCAGCACCATCTTAGCAGGCACTTGACTCTTTTCAGAATTATCCTAGCAGGCACATGACTTCTCAGCGCCATCCTAGCAGGCACTTGACTCTTTTCAGAATTATCCTAGCAGGCACTTGACTTCTCAGCAAGGTATAAAGTCAGGTTACATTTTTATTTGTTTCGTCTAACTGCTTTTCTATTTATGTATTTTAGTATTAAGCAGTATATACATGATTTTATTCAACTCTATCAATGTATAACATGTACTAACAATATGATTTGTGCCATGGGAACGTAATAATCATTCTCTCTTTATTTCTAAGGTTCTTGCTTATTATGTATGAGTTGCTATGGGTATGTAAGAGTAATTAAGGATGTGTGGGTGTTGGTGTGTCTACGGGTGACAATGAATACATGTATAAGATTATATGGGTATGTAAGGGTAACTAGGTGTGTTTGTGTATCTACCGGAGACTGTTTATGCATGGGATTCTATGGGTATATAAGGGTAATTAGGGACGTGTGGGCGTTTGTGTGTCTACGGGTGACTAATTATATATGTATGAGATTCTATGGGTAAATAAGGGTATTTAAGAATGTGAGTGTTTTGTGTCTACAAGTGAATATATATATATATATATATATATATATATATATATATATATATATATATATATATATATATATATGAGGTTATATGTGTATATAAGGGTATTTAAGGATGTGTGGGTGTTTGTGTGTCGACTAGTGACTATGTATATATGTATGAGATTCTATTAAAGGCGGGGCTTTAAAATGATGAAAAATTACGAAACACAAAGAGTTGGGATCAATCAATTAAAAATGTTTTTCCCGTTAACATAGTGTCTGGTATACGTACTGACTGAGTGATTGACTGGTGTACAGAAATGAGTGCTGTGGTCCACCTAGACAAGGCGTCTGTTTTATGGCGTTCTCTACACTACAGGATTGTTAGAGCTGATTTCTCAAATCTCACAATAGATGGTAGCAACGTTTACAGGAAGAGCACATTAAAGTATTTGGGAATCACATCTGACATGAGCCTGTCCTTCAAGGACCACGTGGAGACGGTTGTGACAAGATGCCAAAAGGTACTTAATGCACTTAAGACTCTGGCTGCAACTGACACAGAGCGGAGAATGCTTTTCTCACTATATCAGCACCTGATCCTCTCAGGAATTGATTATAAACTAGGACTGCTTAGTGTCCCAACGAGTCAGATGGTTGAACTAGAGCGCACACAGAACGCAGCTCTACGGGTCATTCTGGGATGTACCAGAGACACCCCAGTGGCGTGTATGCGACACATCCTTAGTTTGCCAACTGTTAGTGCTCAAGGTGGTTTAACTTATGTCATATCTCAGAGTAGCTGCCGACATAGATCATCCTTTGCATGAAGCGCTAGAAGCAGTTAAGGATCGGTGGCTGATAAAAGGGAAGTCATGAATGGCTCGGGCAGAGGACATGATCAGTCAGTTTTGCATCCTGTAGACATTAGGCAAGGAGAGGAGTGGGTCAAAGTGGAACCGGAACAGTCAGCTTTGTGTAGAGTTATAATCATATAATATGGAAATGCCCCGAGTGCTGTGATGTCGGTTCTTGAAACAGCTCAACTCAAGGTAATTTTAGCCGTTAAGCCATATCTATGGCTCGGCCTTATCTATGTCCCGGCCATATCTATGTTCCGGCTTTATTTAGGGCCCCGGCAGAAGCCAGGGTGGGGCTTTTAAAAAAAAAAAAAAAAATTGCATCCCACACGGGGATGATTTATATTGTGAGCATACTATCAAACAAGAAAGAATGTAGGAGAGGAAAAGTACGACTTATATTGTGAGCATACTATCCGACAAGAAAGGATGTAGGAGAGGAAAAGTACGACTTATGTACAACCAGTGGGCTACTTACTGATTTAGTCAGCATATATAACCTCTTCTTCTTCTCCTTGTTCACCAGCTGTACACTCTAGCGGAAAGTTCTGGTTGTTCGTCCACTTCTGAACTGCAGTCCTGCTCCAGAACCTGAGAGTTGCGTGTGCATCAGTTTTACAGATCTGATTCACTTAAATGCAGATTGTTGGATCCTTGATTCTAAGGCAGATAAACTCCGACTTCAAAGGAAGCTCCTAATTAGTCGACTCTTACGACATGCTCTTGGGTAGGCAGCAGGTCTGTTCTTGTTTTCCCCATAACAGGGCCCCGGATCCCACACTGGACATATATAATTGAAGACACTTGCTGCGGTATGCTATGATGCTATAACTACTGACTGTATGCGTCTGATTGTTATTTTAGGTTAAGAAAAAGTTGACGACTTAACCTCTGTCTCGATGAGCACTGTTTCGTTGTTGTTCTGTCCTCCCATTATAAATCTCACATTCTTTTCAGAAGCTACATCTCTGCAGCGAGTAAATGTTCTCCAACTTGTTTTCTTACTGTCTATGTTTCACAACATCGGAAAGGCTAGTAATTTGTGCGTGTGTGGGGCAAAATAACCCCCCCCCCCTCCCCCATCTACACAATTTCTGTGTAGCATTCGGACACTTGTGTTCTTGTCATAGCAGGATATAACAGAATGGAGGCATAAGCTGCTAGCCCCAAGTCAGGTAAAACTACACAAGACGATGCTACTTTACTAGGAGTTGCGGTGGGTACAGTAGCAGTGGTACAGTAGCGGTGGTACAGTAGCTAGTCCTACCATACACGATGGTCTGTGTTGCATTCTTTTTAACGTATTCAGTATTAACAAACTCACCTTGCATGTGTTGATTTCTTCGTAAAGGCTTCACATAAAAACATTACAAGGACTTGCTGGACGGACAAGCATACATCACTTTATTGGACATTCATTCGCAGATGAATTTCTATTGAATTCACACTCTCACTGATTAAACAAAAAACGGACAAGATAAAGCTGCTTCTCTTTGATTCATGTCCAAAGTGGGGTGGCCATGTTTTTAACGTCATTATGACATCACCGTGAGGTAGCGTGCTTGACATTCCTGATATCCTTAACATCAATACTGACAGGTTACAAGACAATGACCTTGTTACTGTAATTCCTTTTAAGGTTTTCATTTAAAGCTCCCACATACTTACATGAAATAGGTTTCTTAATTAGTTGTGCATCCTCAAACCCTTACTTTAATTCAACCCATTTCAATTGTTATTTTACATATTTATTTTACATATATGTTATTTTACATATATGTTATTTTACATTTTTGTCTCATGACGATATTACTGTTACTTCTTCATGCCAAAATAATTGTAATTACTGTAAAAAAGTCAGTAATAATTTTAATGGTAACAACAAATAGTAGCAAATGTTGAAAACCTCGTTCAAATGTCTAAAACAGTGTTGGCGGGTACGACCACAACTGACCATAAAGAAGTGCAACTTTGACACATCTGAGAAAGTGAATTAACTAATTTTTAGTCAGAAACAGAAGTTTGCATAATTCTCTCACCCCCCCCCCCCCTCTCCCCCTTTTTCTTTTGGTTTCTGTTGTTCGTCGTTTGACTGGCCCTTCTGCACTGTTTTGTTTTATGTTGAGTATAGACTATTTTTTTTTAGATATGATCTCCATTGCATGTTGGGCATGTAACCAACCTACTAACTGACACCGCAGCCTGTCTTTTATTTGGCTCGGGTTCGTCCATCTATATGGTTTATTTTGATTTTAGAAACACATTTCCCTTGCAGGGTTGCGGAATGAAATACTGTCGCCCGGCGACTTAAAGAGTCACTATTCATATGTGAATCAAATGACACTACATGCTTAATTAAAGCTTGCATAAAATGAAGACTACAGTTCACACAGTGTGCGCAAACATCTGAACACGTTCTGCTGGACTGCCCAATATACTTATACCTACGGAGAGAAACCTGGCTCGAACCGCAAAGTGTGCAGAGCAAGCTGTGTAGAACGACGAGGGACCCGCAGCTGGCATGCGAATTCATAGGGCAGCCAACCTGATGGCCTGGCCTGAGTATACAAAATCGAACGTCAGAAGACGCAGGAGAGATTTGAATCCAAACGAGAAAATCCAGTGTACGAAATAACCAGCTGAGGATTGTGGGCGGGTTAATATCCTCATCTATACTGTCTGGGGACTGCGTGGTCTCGAGGCATGGTGTCCGCCTCGAGTGCTAGAGGTCATGGGTTCAGGCCCTAGTTAAGGCTGTGATTTTTTTTCGCGTAGACTTCTAGTAGTTTCCCCTGGTCTCTGGGTGGTAAAATCGGACGCCCGTGTGTATTTCTGTGCACGTAAGAAAAATCCTTGGTAGTTGGAAATCGAAAATATTAGCCTAACGGCGCTGCCGGGACAAAATTTAGAGTTTAAAAATCTACCCAAAATATTACAGGATGATCGCCGGTGCTACGGAGTTCGTGCACTGCGCTGAGATTCTTCGGACTCAGTGTTTTGATTGTGATCCGTTGTTCAAACCAATCTATATGGTCTGTGGCGGCGGCCTCATTTCTAGAATACAGATAGTTGACAAAAGCGTAATGATAAAAAATGCGTAGAACAGAAGCCGGTCCAGCACATATGCGATATCGTGCCACTCCTGGAAGATCTCTTCATCCCTCATCTCCATCTGCTGGCGTGTCTCGATAAGGCTGATCAGATAACGAATGACCAGGTTGTAGGTTCGACTGACCACAGTGCCAGCAGGAGCAGCATCTGTCCGTGCAGGTTCGTGTTCCTGTGTAGGTGTGCCTGCATTGACAGCCTCGTTGAGGCCTACACTAGGATTATTGGACTCACAGCTTTCGTATGTAAACTTGTGTTCTCGTGGTGACACGCGTTGTTTTCTCTTTGGCGTACAGCACCTTTGCGGTTTGAGAGGTATGTAGGTGGCCTTAGGCCGCTGTTGGTGCAGACCGTAGCTACCGCGATGATGTTGAGCAGTTGCATACACTTGATGAACAGGATTGCTTCCCTTTCTTTTGTCCTGACTGGGCAAGCTGTCAGAAGCAACTTGTCCGCCAGCTGTATGGTTCATCATTTGGCATTCAAACTCCTCTTCGATGCTGGCAATCGTCATCCCCTTCTCAAACCTGGAATCTCTTTGATCTATGTCGCGCTTGCCAGTTTTGATAACGATCTCTCCCGGTTCAGTGACGTGGTGGTGACGTCGTAAGCACAAGACAGGTGTGATGAGATGAAAACATAACTTTCTCAACCACAACGGGGCGCGGCTGGGCCGTCCTCGCTGATGGTGGATGCTGAGGACTAGGACAGACGATAGAACTGACAGACAACTTGTACTCAAAACAACCATCAGGTAGATACCTGTGAATGATAATGATAAACAATTTGAATGTTAAACCAAGTATCGCCATCACAACACTCAGGATACTCCCATAAGCGCTCTGTCAGTTTCAATTACAATGATATCAAAAACATTCTGACTGTATATCCTACTCGCCTTTCCCATGAGTGCAGAGTGTCGGCAAGATCCCTTTGTCCCTCTTTGCAGCACTAATCTCCTCATACCATGATGATCTTTCTGTGCCTCCGCACTATTAAATCGCTCCTAAATCACACTTTCAAAATCAAGCTTGTCATGCATTAGTTCAATACCAAATGCTGCAGGACCAAACAGTTGTCTGCCTGCTCATTTCACAACATACCGGCATTCCCTAGAAAAAATATCCAAGGAACGCTAACTACCCAGGACCTCTGAAGCTAAGCTTGCTACTCTGCACGGAGCCTACCTGTCTCCATCTTTCTCAACCTGCTCCGTGAGTCATTTACAATCGCGGCATGTGTGTACAACTGATTCTCAAGCTACCAACCAGAAGGCAGCAGTGACTGCTTCCACTTCCACTGGCAATAAAGATAAAGAAGTCAGGAGTGAAATCAAAAATTCCTCTCTTTTCCAGTTACACTCCCCTATGATTGTTTCCTAGGAGATTAAACCCCCAATGATTCAAAGAGACATTACGCGGATGCGAATCTAAAGGGAACAAATCCCAGAAATCCTTTTCAATCGTAAAATTCAGCAGTCTTGGGGCATTCTGTTGTTAGGAAGTAACCAGGAGTCAAATATAGATGCGTTATGAGTAGTTGCCTAGTGAGTTTGAACAGCTGATACATAAACATCATTTAAGAACAAAAAACGTACGCACATTTGGTTAGTGCAATTAGTTATAAGAGCGGCTGAACGAGTCGTTTCAACGTTGGGTTCTCATTTAAGGTGATGGAGTTTTTCTGTCGGGGGCAAAATTTAACATCCCAACCTGCACAGTCTATGGCGATAGCACTAGCAGTGCAGTCCTAAATTATCAGACTCACGACCCCCTCTGTACACCACCCTAAGAAACTGGTAAAACAGACAGCAGTGATAGTGCAGGTATAAAAGTGTAGTTATTTTCTTACTGCTGCTGAACTCTTTCGGTACCAGACAGCTCACCGTACGTTTCATAGTCAATAAAAATGGGATGTTCTTACTGTTATACATCAGAGACATGTGCTATATATATACATATACCCACTTTATCTAAATACCTGTCTAGCCACTTCTATTCTGTAATATCCTAGTCCTGTTCTGTCTTTCTGGTTTTCAAGAGGTATCGGGTACCAGTCACGGTCAGTGCTTGTGGCTTCGGATATTTCACTCTATCCGTAGCTTGTGTCGTCTACCTCTAGTGGGCCTCCTGTATGTCCATGTGACATGACGCGTTGTACTCTGTGGTGCACTATCTGATGGCAGTCTTGACATATGTCCGAACCATTTGATCTGCTGTCTCTAGATGTAATTAGGTACTGATTCCGCCTCAACCTCTTTCCTGGTATCTTCATTTCTAATCCTGTCTTTTCTAGTTACATTTAGGATTCGCCGTAGATATTTTATTTATGTGTTGTTTTAAGTTTAAGATAAGGACTATTCTTACAAAAACCACATGGTAGAGGATTTGAACGCATGCCAAGCAACCGACAGCCATACATCCAACTGGTATACTTTCCTTGTATATATTAAATATCCGCCAAAAGTAGGGTATTTTTTTTTTTTACACTGAAAAACAGATGCCGGTACTGCGCACTGTTAAATACAACTGAAAAATGTAGTAAGCAAAAATATAGCAATTTGAGCTTACTGATGACAGAGATGGACTCTGAGGTCTGCGGCATCTTGTCGGCAACCATCAGCATGAAGACGGTGATCGTCAGCAGTACGCTCAGTCCCAGGGTTATCTTCTCCCCGCTCTCGGAAGGAAGTAGAAATCCGCCCAGGCACAGAAAGCTGTCAGCGATTTTAACAATAGTGATACAAACAGCAGTAATACAAACAGCTGTAATACAAACAGCAGTAATACAAACAGCTGGAATACAAACAGCAGTAATACAAACAGCAGTCATACAAACAGCAGTAATACAAACATTAGTAATACAAACAGCTGTAATACAAACAGCAGTAATACAAACAACTGTAATAAAAACAGCTGTAATACAAACAGCAGTGGTCATAAGCAGTATATGATGTGAAGGTAGGTCACAAATCCTTGTGTTAACGAAGGATTAGTAGTAGTAGCAGTAGCAGTAGCAGTAGCAGTAGTAGTAGTAGTAGTAGTAGTAGTAGTAGTAGTAGTAGTAGTAGTAGTAGTAGCAGTAGTAGTAGCAGCAGCAGTAGCAGTAGCAGTAGTAGTAGCAGTAGCAGTAGTAGTAGTAGTAGTAGTAGTAGTAGTAGTAGTAGTAGTAGTAGCAGCAGCAGCAGCAGTAGCAGTAGCAGTAGTAGTAGTAGTAGTAGTAGTAGTAGCAGTAGCAGTAGCAGTAGTAGTAGTAGTAGTAGTAGTAGTAGTAGTAGCAGCAGCAGCAGCAGCAGCAGCAGTAGTAGTAGTAGTAGTAGTAGTAGTAGTAGTAGTAGTAGTAGTAGTAGTAGTAGTAGTAGTAATAGTACATTTTACCCCACTGGGACATCACACAAGCGATAAACACCCCCTGACACAAAGTGCCACCATGTGAATGAGGATCCCCTATGGAGAGGTCACAGAAACCGCGTTTAGCCAATAGGCCATATTTATGGCCGGGCTATATTGCGGTCCCTGGCAAGAGCCAGAGTAGGGATTAAAAAACGAAAAACTGCATTCCAAAAAGGGATGACAAGATACAGAATAATACAAAGGATTAACTGAAATGAAAAAAAAAAAAAAATGAAGCTACTACACTGTGGTTCTGGTTTCTTGCTCTTTGTCTCATTTCGGTTGTTTACTGGCTTGGTAATTTTTTTTAGGAAGCCGGGGGGAGGGGGTCTTTGTGTCTATTGCAGTGATTTAGTGGTGGTTTTTTTCTTTCTGTGTGTGTGTGTATGTGTGTTTCTGTCTGTTACTGTTATGGTCGTTCAGGGTATTTTGAACGAAGTATTTTAGTCTTAGGGTCTACTGGTGGAAGCTCGAAGAGAGGTAACCTAATACAGATACAAATTTCACCGGTAATGTCCCCTTGATCAGACTAAACAAGCTACTAGAGAAGTATACAAACAAATGGAACGAATGAATGAACTTTTATTTTCAAAGGGTCAGAAATTGGACACGCAGGATTGTTTTACATTCGTCCCCTTCAATTACCCATCTGTCATAAGGCAGTTGTATTTTATCAATGAAGCATGTTATGTTCATATAGTAATATGTATAATATAAATATCAAGGAAAAACACAAAAGCGTGGGTTGTAAACACACATAGTCTCACACACACAGGCAGATACCCACATGTAGACATACAAGCACAGATACACACGTAGATACACAAGGAGACACACACACAGACAAAAACACAAATGCAAACATGCAGATACCTAGACATACACACACAGATATACACACACATGCACATAGACACACACACACACAGACACACACGCAAAGACACACAGACAGACACGTAGACACACACTCACTAACGAACACATACAGACACACCCACGCAGACACACACGCAGACAAACATACACAGACACACACCGACACATACACACACACGCGCGCAGAGACACACATATACACAACAAAGACACACACACACACACAGACACACACATACAAAAACACACACAGACACTCCAACACACTCACTCAGATAAAAACACACAGACATACACGCAGACACACACGCAGACAAACACACACAGACACACAGACATATACACACACACACAAACAGCCAGACACACACATAAACACACAGACACAAATGCAGACACACAGAGACATACATGCAGACACACACACACATACACAAACTTATACAACTACCCATACACACTCAAACATACTAAGTAGCATACATACACAAAGACGCCTACACATACACACATATATACACATCACATTTATACATGTCACACGTACACGCATATATATATCATACTCACCTTATTTAATAACTTGATAATGCCATATGTATTATAAACTACATTTAAATGAACAGTTTGCGATTAAATGAATAGCAACTCTTTTTATTTTTCATATCAAGTGAAAGAAGGTTTCATAAATGAGGAGCAGAATATGCTGAACTTGTTTTATATAAATCTATTCCGGTTTTAGGCAAATGTAATAGACTTAGTGGCTAGCTGTTCGCATAACTGGAATGCTAAAGATAAGATGACTCTTCTGTACTACTTTATGTGAAGTAAAAGTTCAGCGTACATTTGACATTATTAATGTTTTTTTACATATATTTTTTACACTATACACTATTCGTTTTCGGCCAAATAGTTGGTCCCACTATTCGTATTCGGCCGAATAGTGAAAATCACTATTCGGTACAGCCCTAACACACACACACACACACACACACACACACACACACACACACATATATATATATATATATATATATATATATATATATATATATATGTATATATATATATATATATATATATATATATATATATATATATATACTTCTTTTTTTACATAATTTTCTAACAGATTACAATTCGTATGACTAGTTTTTATTGTACAGTTGCCAGCGAATAGTTCGAGTGTAATGCTAAGATGTAATGGAAGGTCGGTAAAATACGTGGCAAAAACTAGTGGACATAGAATCTACCCCTGGGGCACGACAGAGACGGTTACTGAAGGATACTACTTGCTGTCTGTCAGATACGTGACGGCATTAATTTGACTAAATTATCGTTAGTTGTAAAGGTTTTTAATTTATTGATTAGAAAATCGTGATCTACCATATCGAAAGCTTGCTTAAAGTCCACACAAACTGCACCGCAGATGTTGCCTTTGTTGATGTTAAAATGCTAGTTGTCTGTCATTTTTGTCAACGCAGTATGTCAAGAGTGTTTAGGTCTGAACCCTGACTGGCTATCAACTATCAGATTTGTGTTATTTAAATGTTGAAACGCTATTTTATGTATGTGTTTCTCTAATGGTTTGGATAGCGAGGATAGCGTTTGGATAGCAAGATATATATATATACACACACACACACACTTTAGCAACAGACAAAATCGGAATCTCAGGAGGAATAGTCGTGGCGCATTTTTCCTCACAGAATGATGCCACACTGTGAATCTGGTATTATGGTCTTTAAATTCTCAGTTTCTGATTTGGAAAAGGAACTAAACTCTTCACATGTTAGAGAATTAGGTATTGTCTGATCTGAAGAATGTTTTTTGTTGGTTAGCGTCGGCAGATGTTTTATATTTAATCAATTTATTGAAGTGATCATTCTTAATTTTACGAACTTCATATTGCACTTTATTTCTTAATTTGCGATAGGCTGTAAAGTTTTTATTTTTTTGTGTGCCACATCCCATTCTGTAATAATTTCCAGAACTGCACTAGTTCCATAGTGATTTAGTTTGGTTATTCACTCTAATTTCCTTAATTGGTACATGTTTATCAAAAACATTGTAGACTGTTTTAGTCTAGCAGGCTATAGCGTCGTCAGATTCAAGAAGTTTATAAACACGATTAGGATGTACTTTTTGCTAGTCATGTGAAAATAAATATGGATTAACAATTTTTAAAACTTCTAAATTTAATAATCAAATGTTTATTTTTAGGAGCACTAAATCCTCCTTTTGACCAGGTAATGCATATGGGATAGTGGTCGCTGACTGCATTAGCAGGGACAGTATATTCAATAACATTTGTTGGACAGGATACATATATGTGAACGAGTATAGCTGAAGAGGTTTCTGTCATTCTCGTATAAAGGTTAATTAGTTGTTTAAAGTTACAGGATAGGATTATATTGGCGCATGTCTGGTTCGGTTTCTGTACTTCAGTGTTGAAATCTCATAGAAGAATAATTTCTTTTCCTGTGCTAAAAGTTCCATCCAGCATAGAAGTGAAGTCGTCATACCAATTGTTAACGGCACAAGGATTTCGATATAGGTAACCAATAAAAAGTGATTGCTGGTTTGACAGCTTGACTTCCAGCCAGACACATTACCTCTAAGGATTCTAAATCGTTTCGAATAGGAATAACTGAGACAATTTCAAATTACACAGTTATACCTGTTTCTAGTTTTCTTATGGCTAACCAATGAAAAGTTATTGCTGGTTTGACAGCTTGACTTCCAGCCAGACGCACACTACCTCTAAGGATCGTAAATCATTTCGAATTGGAATAACTGAGGCAATTCGAGATGAACACTGTTTCTAATTTTCTTACTGCGTCTTTGAGAATAACACGAAATCCCTCAACTTAAATTTCATTATTAATAATTTTATTGTCTAGCCGACTTTCGGTAATTCCAAAAATATGAAACTGGTTGTTAATCCTAACTGACAGCTCAGGCAGTTTGCCGAGTAAATGATAGAGGTTTAAATGACCTATACGAATGCCGTTTTTGTTTAGCTACTGATTACGACTGGGTAATATGTTTTGTATAGAGAGATGTACTGACTTTTTTTCAAGATGTACCACTGGGTCGGTGTCTGTGGCTTAGGCGTTGCGAACGAACTTTGTAATGCCGGGGTGCCGGGTTCGATCCCAGCTGCAGGCCTTGCGCTTTGCGTTGGTATCGACAGTGGTATCAAGCAGCCGACCGTCCAGGGCAATGGCAAACTTAGGTTAGGTAAGTTGCGTATCCTTTACAGGACGTTGCAGACCCAGCCCCAACAGCCCCTTGCTGTTGTGTGGTTTTTCTAGGCATTTACGGCCAGTAGTTTAATGGCAAACTACTGGACGTAAATTTGCCTAGAAAAACCAGAAACGCCAAATAATGTCGGGGTTGGTTCTGCGACGTCCTGTAAAGGATACGCGACTAACTAACTCACTGGGTAGTACTGGCATGCGATGAGCTAGGATAGTTTTTGAAATATCTTGAGTACAAAGTTTGCTATTTATCGCATAAAATATCACATTTTCAATCAATAACCGCGAAAATATGTTTTTTAAAGTCACCAAAATTAATTTCCTTCGTCTTTAACTAGTGTCGGCTCTGTGGCTAAGTGGATGCGAACGCATCGTAATGCCCGAATGCCGGGTTTGATCCCAGCTGAGGGACATGCGCCTTGCGTTGGTTTGGACAGTGGTATCAAGAAAGCCGACCGTCAAGAAAGCAATGGCAAACTACTGGACGTAAATTTGCCTTTAAAAAAACCACACAACAGCCAGGGACTGTTGGGGTTGGTTCTGCAAATTTCTGCAAAGGATACACAACTAACTTTTAACTAGTATGTACCCATAGAAAGCATTGTTCCCAACAGATATAATCACATTCAATTTGGAAGCTTAACCGGTCCTTAATGTATTGTTAGCCCGGTTTGGTGACGTCAGCAGCATGGCTCGTCAGATGGAGACAACTTTGGTCTACACTGAGAGGAAAGGCAAGACGGACATATAACCAGATTGCGACCGGTACCATGAGTATTGCTGGCTGCTGAAGATAGGGACAGAGCGCTTATGGGAATGTCCTGAGTGCTGTGATGTCATTTCTTGGCTCAACTCAATTCAACTTATCTCTTTGTAGTCATCTTGATCCATACAATTCATAAATTCAACACAGTGTAACTACGTTTCTTTCTCCTCACATGTGAAAAAAGTCTACAAGTGTTTATTGAAAAAAAAAAAATAAACAAAGAAATGAGAGCAGACATAAGAGTTATGAGAACGTGAGTAACGTACCTGAGAATTATACAAGGTATGATAATATTCATGAAGTAATACTTGGTTCTTCGACGTAACTGAACGGAGAAGGTGACATCAGGGAAGGGTTCAATACAGCAGTTGTAGAACACGACGTTCCGTTGTACGGCCACACCTGGTGGGAAACAGAGAGATTAGCCAACCCGATTTATTTTACAGTCACATAAATGACAAGTGTGTGACCTGCTCTTACTCATCAATTAGCAGGCCCTTTACTGAACGTCAGAGAGCTCCCGCGGTGTAGCAGCTAGGCGCTTGCCTGTCGATCAGAAGGTAGTGGGTTCGGGTGCCTCATGGAGCCTGCATTTTTTTAAAAATGACCTTGGCTCACAGGTCGACCCAGCTGTGATTGGGGAGCAGGTAGAGTTCTGGGAAGTGAAGACCGCCGGCGTGATGTCGACCGTATCACCCAGCAAGTTCCGTCTGACATATAAAATATATGTCTTACCTTGTGTGCCCAATATGTCTGAAGGCTTGGAAAGGGGACCTTTACTTACTTTACAGAACGTCGCTCTGGTAATGGCTGTTACAACAACAACAACAACAACAACAACTACTACTACTACTACTATTACTACTACTACAACAACAACAACAACAACAACAACAACAACAACAACTACTACTACTACTACTACTACTACTACTACTACTACTACTACTACTACTACTACTACTACTACTACTACTACTACTACTACTACTATTGTATTTACCTATTATCATTCCCCGCCCCCCTTTTTTTTTTTGAATTCATCCGTTATATTCAAACTCGACTTACTGATCTGATAACCCTTCCTCTTTTTCTATATTCATGCACGCGACTCCTCTCCCTGCACCCTTTCTTCCCCATGTATCTCATCCAATGATACCTATCTCCCAGCCCACCCCAGCACTCTCCTCGATGATCAAACGTGCCCGCTTCAGTAGTCGTCACTACGCACGTTTCCCTTGTCGGCCATGGGTCGCTATGCTTATTGCAAGCGTAATGGTCCCTAAACATGGAGGCAGTTCCTGCAATTGTCGAACTGTTCCTAGTAATTTTACTCTACCCCGATTGATTATTAAGGGGTTTTTAAAAAATGCGCACACGAATACAACTTACAGAAACACACTCACACAGACGTGCATGCGCACAAAACCACATCCGTGTATGTGTTTGTGTCATTCGAGTTGCCTGGCGGCATTTGAGATATCTGTCAACACGTCTATAATACTGTTACTACTGTTACTATTTTTTTAACTCCCCGGAGGAGCCTGACTTTTTTTTTCAAAAATGACCTTGGCTCCCAGGTCGACCCAGCCTTGAGTGGGTACCAGGTGCAGTCCCGGGAAGTAAAGGCAGCCGGCGTGATGCTGACCACGTTACCCATCTTGTGCCAATAGGTCTTTAAAATATAGGTCTAGCCCTTCATTCCCTATACGCCTAAAGGCGTGGAAAAGGGTCCTTTACCTTTTTTTTTTTTTTTTACTTTTACTATTGATGCTATATTACTTTTACCACCACCACCACTACTACTACTATTACTACTACTACTATTAGAGACAGACAGACAGACACATCCGATAAACAGCGATTTTATACAACGAACCACAACACGATCACCAACATGAACAAGTTCCCTGACCCAGTAGTTGCCAAACTCCGTTGTCCACGAAGTTGGAGAGATCCATGGTGCTTGAACTGTTCCAGACGTTGACCTGGGCAGATGTCAGAAATCAATCACGTCATCACCTACACTGGCTATCACATTGCTGTATCAGAATCGTCACGTTGACCTAGTACCTCCCACTTCTTGGTTTTGTAACAAGTATTACAATTCAGTAAAGAGCAGCAGATTTGTTGGTTTGGCCATCTGACGAGAATGCCCTGGTGCCAGCTAGCGTAGTTGAATAAGTTGGGGACGGAAAATGGGGGGGGGGTGTGGGGGGGGGGGGTGTACGCTCAAGGGTCCTAAATGTTTATATATATATATATATCGGTACATTCCCATATATGAAGCGAAGCCGAAGTTGGAGCTTCGGAGTTAGTTTTTTGGACTCTCTAGGCAGGTGGCTAACCGTTTTGCCGAGGGAAACTGAGCCATTCGTGACTGTAGTAGTGGTGGTGGTAGAAGAAGAAGAAGCAAAAGAAGAAGAAGAAGAAGAAGAAGAAGAAGAAGAAGAAGAAGAAGAAGAAGAAGAAGAAGAAGAAGAAGAAGAAGAAGAAGAAGAAAGAAGAAGAAGAAAAAGAAGAAGAAGAAGAAAGAAAAAAGAAGAAGAAGAAGATGAGATGAAGAAGAAGAAGAAGAAGAAGAAGAAGAAGAAGAAGAAGAAGAAAGAAGAAGAAGAAGAAGAGAAGAAGAAGAAGAAGAAGAAAGAAGAAGAAGAAGAAGAAGAAGAAGAAGAAGAAGAAGAAGAAAGAAGAAAAAGAAGAAGAAGAAGTAGAAGAAGAAGAAGAAGAAGAAGAAGAAGAAGAAGAAGAAGAAGAAGAAGAAGAAGAAGAAGAAGAAGAAGAAAAAGAAGAAGAAGAAGAAGAAGAAGAAGAAGAAGAAGAAGAAGAAGAAGAAAGAGAAGATAAAAAAGAAAAAGTAGGAGTAGTAGTAGTAGTAGTAGTAGTAGCAGCAGTAGTAGTAGTAGAAGTAGTAGTAATAGTAGTAGTAGTAGTAGTAGTAGTAGTAGTAGTAGTAGTAGTAGTAGTAGTAGTAGTAGTAGTAGTAGTAGTAGTAGCAGTAGCCAGCGAAGATTTCAAATTCTGATTTTGCCATTAGTAGTTAGATTATATGCCGTCCTGCCTTTCCTCTGAGCGTAGGGAATTGACCAGATCCCCTGTTCACTGCTAGCAGTGCCCTTCTCTTCAGACCATGATGATCTTCTGTTCGTGTCTCCGCATCGTTCACTTGCTCTTAAAGGGCCCAGACCATATCTAGCTTATCATGCACAAATCCATCACCCAGTGGTGCAGAACCAACTAATCTATCTGGCTGTTCGTTTATCTCTTCCAGAATGTTATACAGTTGTGCTATGTCCTCTTTAAATCTGTTTTAAAAATATACTAATTTCGCTTTTTTAAAATTAAGTTTACTTGTTTTTGCTTCTTTGAGAGTTTTATTGAACTGATCCACGGCAGGTGAAATGTAGTGAAAAGCCCTTTCTGACCAGGTTGAAGGTTTAAAATTTAAGTCGAGAAGATCGACTTTGCTGCATCCAGTTTTATCACATATGGCGCAGTCTCCCTCTGCAAAACGGTTAGCCGCATGCCAAGAGAGTCCAAAGAACGAACTCCGTAGCTTAAGAATTGCTACTCATGAACCGACGACGCAGCTGTGAAACGAACCCACGACCTTAACAGACCAAAGCAAACAGTTTGACAACTTCGCCACGCAGACCCGCTTTGACCAGGTTAGAGTTTTTAGAAAAGACGATACCAGTGTATTGCGTACATCGCCAAAGAATTACCAGACATGCGCCTTTATGGAAAATAAATGGACTGAGGTAATGAGGATGTCCCCCCATCCCTCCCCCCCCCCCCCCCCCCCCTCCCCAAAAAAAATCGTAAAACAAACGTTGATGAAAGAGACCGACTGCGCTAGACTGGATTCCATTTGAGATATTGAAACAGTTACACGGGACAGAGCGGAAAAGACATGCCCTTGGATTGTATAAAGGTACAATAGCACAATAATGATTTAAAAAAAAATGTTACAGTCAGTATAGAAAATAGTGGCTTAGGCGTTGCGAGTCCTACTCGTAATTCCAACGTAGCGCGATCGAAACCCACTGCTGGCTGTGTGGATTTTTATCATGGTATGGGGCGTTTCAGGTCGACCCAGCCTAAAATGGGTACCAGGATGTGTGTCCTGGGGAAGTAAAGACGGCCGGCGTAATGCTGACCACATTAACCACCTAGTGCCATTTAGTCTGTAAAAATATGGGGTGCTCTTCCTATACGCCCGTTGCGTCGAAAGGCGTGAAAAGGGATCTTTACTTTTATGGTAAATAGAACAGTTTAACCAAATCATTTCGCCCGAGCAGAGCCTTAGTGTTCCATATTCGTCTATGGCGCCTTTGTTTTTTCTGAATTCAAACTGATTGTCATTCATCTCTGATTCTACCATGTGATAATTTCTCTTATGGAGCGTGAAATGTCGGGAGAAATTAGGGTACTTGTTACGTTTTGTTCTTTTTCACTGTTTGGTTTTTCGTTGAAATCATTGAGTCGTGTGTGCTCAAACTGCTAAACTTTTGACCAACATAAACGTTGAAAATGTATTCATGGCAAAGTTTTAGTTATGTGAGATCATCACTTTATAGAGTTAAATTATACGATTGTGTTCAGCGAGATGTTGTCACTATCGCTGCATCCCTCGACCCGACTACTACCAGCCAGCATTCTCATTTCCTCCTGCTCCTTCTCATCCTTCTTCTTCTCCTCCTTCTCCTCCTTCTCCTCTCCCTCCTCATCCTCCTCCACTTTCTTAGAAAAACTAAAACACATCAGCTAATGTAATCAAAGATGTAATGTCCTCCCTATAATTAAAAAAAAATGTATCTACCAGATGCAATTCTCTCTCTCTCTCTCTCTCTCTCTCTCTCTCTATATATATATATATATATATATATATATATATATATATATATATTATATATATATATATATATATATATATATGCATATATATATATATATATATATATATATATATATATATATATATATAGAGAGAGAGAGAGAGAGAAGGACAGAGAGAGAGAAAGAGAGAGAGAGAAAGAGAGAGAGTCAGAGAGAGAGAGACACACAGAGAGAGAGAGAGACAGAGAGAGAGAGACAGAGACAGATATTAGAAACAGCTAGATTTACGAGAAAAAAGATGACTGGGAAAGAATATGTTTGTATAAAGGGGTACAAAATGAGATGAAGGCGACGACAGTGAGACTGGCATGGCCAACAAATGAGCTGAGCCAACAAGGAAGCACAAGAGAAACCCTACGACAAGGTTGACCAAACACAAGACGTTAGATTCTTTCCCATACATGTTATCGGAAAGGTTTCAAAGATTAGATCAAAACAGAGAATCAACAGCAAGCCTTATGTAATTAGTGGAAGCCATAACATTTGATGATGATGGTGGAGATGATAATGATGATGATGATGGTAATGATTAAGAACACGATGACGATGGCGGTGCGTGTTGATGATGATGGTGGTGATGGTGATGGTGATGATGATGAGGAAATACTGGTATAAAATAGCATTATGTATACAGCCACGACCCAAGACAATTTCAGAGAGAACAAACTTGCTAACATTAAACAATAAACATCTAGACGTGCCTCACCTCTAGCCCCGTGTAAGCCCAGGAGCCCAACTTCAGCCTGCAGACTTGCGTGTCGAACGGGAAGAAGGTGATATCGATCTTGCACGAAGACCGGAAGCGAATCACTGGACCCCAGAAGACTCGGCTGGTGTTGTAAACCATAGCCAGGGTTGGCATGTATCCGGACGTATAGTCGTCCACACTGCGGACAGAAAGTCACTGGCTACACTACGGGTCAGGAGATATACATGAAAGCAATTACCGTTAGTCTTGCTACTTGGGGTTTGATGGCTTTTTCTTGTGATCGCCGCACTAATATGGGTTTGACTCCAAACATGCAAGCGCAAACAGTTAAATTTACTTTAGGCGTATGGAATGCTACGAGAAGCTGGATTTATCCTTGCCGTAGACCAGTGGTTTTCAACCTTTTTTTTTCAGGCGGTGTCCTCTTGAGTATATGGAAAGACTACCGCCTGCCCAACTTTAAAAAACGTGATTTAAAAAAAAAGGGGAAAAGGGGGGGGGGGGGGAGCACTATTAACAAGAACTGTGTTATCCTAGTAAATAGATTTTTTACGGAAAATGTACAAACTGCTCATGCAATTGAACACGTTGTTGGCTTTTTGTTTTATAAATCGTTTCGATTTAATCTCTTTAAGCCAGGCAGGACGACCGCCAGTAACCAGTCCCTCGCACAGTCAAGTATGCTTATAGCGTCTGCGACCTTGTTGATTTTACCTTTTAGAGATCTGCCCAGTTTTGAGGAAGCGCATGGGGGAAAAGTTGGGGTGTGGGGGGGGGGGGGCGTTAGGACTGACCCTCGCATTGGCCCTCATCCTGGCTTGGTCCACAATGTCCGCTAATTCTTTCAGAACTTTATTGTGGCGCCAAATATATCGTCTCTTGTCTAGGGCTTTTCTGAACTCGCATGTCAGCAGCAGGTCTTTCATGCTTCCCTATAACTTGCTCTTGAGGCAGGTTTCTTTTCGAAGTTGTAGGTAGAGTGGCCAGGACTACAGAATGTGCTCAGGTGTTTGTGGCCCTGTTTGACAGGCAAACTGTGGGGATTGCATAATCTTTATTTTATGCATGTGGTAGTTGAGCCTGCAGTGTCCTGTTCGTAGACTGAAAGTTGTTGTATGTTGCTTTCTGTTGAGTCTGCTGATAGGGTCTTGTGGATGTTTATTGTTAGGGGGTTTAATTATATAAATGTCATTCCCCCTGACCTACACACTCTATTCCCTGTATCCGCTAATCATTCGCACACACCAGCCAGTTCTAACCAATGCCACATTCTAACGGGACCTACCTGTTATAAAGAACAATATCCGGTAGCCAGATTCTTTCACACGGGATGCGAATGGCGTACAGGCCACCGTAGTCAGTCGATGACCAGTTTAATCGCTCGTCATACCAAGCCTGTGGCCATCAGAAATGTCATCAACACGTTAGCCAACGGATACATAGACAACAAATGGTAAACATATAAGATACTTTATAAACAAAAGATACAATGTGACTACACGTAAAACTATAGATGATAGAAAACAAATAAATGTTACAAACACGTTAGACAAAGAATAGGGAGACCGACAGAGAAGATGCTGGACAGTGAGACATCAAGGCATGGAAGATCATCTGTGTCAGAATGGATTAAAAGTACACAAGACTGAAGGCTGTGGCTACACATGACTACCAATGCCAATGGTAGATAGGCTACAAGAAAAACGGTCGTTTCTTCATCGGCGGATTGTAAGATGAACTGGGAGAATGTTGCAACAAACAAGGAGACATAATTACAGGGGCAGACAACTGTAAATCCCACCAATATGCCAAGAAACACGATTTTGTGAGGCCGGGCTGTCTAGCGCTCGACCCCTGATCCAAACTTAATGATTTCTGATGCTGTCATTTCCAGATCAAACACTGCTGGGCAAAAAGAGTTTCCAATAGTCAACTTACAGTGATTCAAAATTATTTGTCTATAAATCGTCGGTTTACGAGGCATTAGGACGAATCCGATTTCGTGTTGCCGAGTTCATGGGAATTTGTAGCCTATCTCAGTACTCCAAGACTGTCCCAAATACAGCATATGAAGGCATAACTTTTGGCCAAGAGAAAAATCGGTGCACGTCAAACTTTACGGGCCGCTAACTGAATCACATAAGGCAGTGAAGTTCATACTAGAGGCGACGCTGAAGATAATCTATTTCAAGCAAACGAAAAAAGAAGAAGAAGAAGTATTTTTTTGATGTTTGCGTTTGATCTATAAACGGCGTCTCGTGGAGGGATTGTTGTAAGCAACTATTACTCATACTTTAGTAAACACAGGGTTGGAGCTAAGTAATTACAAAGACCCACCGAAACCTCGGTATGCATGTGTAAAAGACAATGAACGAGAGGACTAGCTGGGATAAAAGGGCACTAGTACATGTGGACAGAATCGTGAACAGAACCGATATAATCAACGCTGTACGAATATACTGGTGGCAGGGGTGTGGAAACTATAAGCTCAGGCTATGTGAACCCCCATTCCACCCTACATAAAAAAAAATGTACAGTTTTCGAGACACCCCTACTTCTCACCTTACTCCTCATTCCTCCCCTCTCTTTGTTTTATAGAAAATGTATAAGGGGAAGGGGGAAAATGGTCGTTCTAATAAGTTATAGAGGTTCTCCTTTTTTAAGTTTAACATTTTACATTATTTCAAATACAATATTATATTATTTTACGATTATTAGCACAGAAAAAAAATATAATTTGTATTATTATGGATCACTTAAACAAGACATAATCCCATCGATGCCCTTTTCCCCACTCGAATGTTTTCCTCTTGACGACGCGCTTGACTGGTGGATAACGACTACGTGATATTTTGACAAGCCTGGCAAAGCACGTCTGTGTCGTCTACAAGCTCAAGACAGAGATATAATAACCAGCTTCTTTTGAGAACAGTCAGCAGAGATTTCTTGGGATAGCTTCCGCACTAAAGGAGTGAGCACGCACGGAAATGCCCAGCGTGCAGTAATCTATCTTCTTTTTTTCCTACCAGGACATCACACAAGCGATAAACACCCGACGACAGAAAGTGCCACCATGTAGATGAGGATCACCCGTGGAGAGGTCCTAAAAACCGCGTACAGTAATTAGACCATACTTTTGGCCGGGCTATATTGCGGCCCCTGGCAAGAGCCAGAGAAGGGCTTCAAATAACCAAAAAATTGCATCCCACGGAAGGGGGGGAGGGGGTGACAGATTAATGTAGAAACATAACTGACTGACTGACTTTCTACCCCACTAGGATATCACACAAGCGATAAACACCCGATGACACAAAGTGCCACCATGTGGATGAGTATCACCAGTGGAGAGGTCCCAGAAACCGCGTTCAATTATCCACATTTATGGCCTACCTATATTGCGGCCCCTGGCAAAAGCCAGGGTGGGGCTTCAAAAAACAAAAAAAAATTTCATCCTAAAAAGGACGAAACTGGATCTTTTTGAAATATCTAGAAACAGAACATTGGTCTGAGCCTTTTTAATACGACATATTAGAGCAGTGGTTCTCAACCTGACGGTCACGATCCTTTTTTGTGTGTGGGTCAAACGACTTTTTTTATGGGTCACCTAAGACCATCGGAAAACACAAATTCATTGAAGTTATGACTGAAAATAATTGTCTGGGGGTCGCCACATCATGAGGGTCGCTGCATTAGGAATGTTTGGAGCCACTGTGTTAGATAGATTAGTGTATCCAGTGATTTTATTTTATAGCCTTGCTGTCTATGTGGCGCTCGAACATTGTTATTAATATTTATTTATGTTTACAGATCAATCGTCACACTGTGGTTTTTGAATTAAGAATCGATATTACAACACTCGGGATATTCCCATGAGCGCGCTGTCTCGATCTTCAGCAGCAAGCACAGTGTTGCAATCTGATGCCCCCCAGTAACAGCCTGAGTGTAATGTAATGTTAGTTTCAGCTTCATAGCAACCGGGTCACCCCATAGTTGCTCCGCTCCTGTGCCAACAAAAAACACATATAATGTTTATCGCAGTTTTTTGTGGAAAGATTGACAGACTGCTGTCTCATCATATGCACTAGCATACACACGCATTGAAAGCATACGGTAGCCATCAGAAGTGCTAACACAAACAGTCCGACATTAGAAATGCAGTTCATTATTGACGGTAGCAGAGGTAACCAACAAAACAGCAGTTGCACACGCGATCAACTTTAATCACGTAAGGGCACCACCAATATTGTTGGGACAGGCCACGCGCTATTTTCTGAATTTACAGTTCACACCACACCTTGGCCACAGTCGAAAAACATTTCAAATAAAATCCGCAGCTCATGGGGTCGCACCATGCACTTAACTCAGTAGCTGGGGGGCGAAACTATATCCTTTCAGTCTACAAATGGGGCAAAAATGCAACGGCCACCGTCTGGCAGAAGCAAAAACTTTGCCACGACTCGAAATAGTGACCGTGCCTAGGGTCCATTTTGACAGGAATGTTAACTGCAACAAGCCTGAGTGTATATCCGTCTCGCCTTTCTCTTGAGTGTTGACCGTCGGTCACATTCACTGGTCACTCTTTACAGCAGCATTTTCTTCAAACAGTGATAATCTGTTTCTGTCTCCTCACTGTTCCCTCGCTTTCAAAGGACCCCTAAAATATCTAGCTTGTCATGTACCTGTTCACTATCAAATGATGCAGAACCAGACATTCTATCTGCCTGTTCGTTTACCAACACGCTGGTATGACCTGGAAAAATGATCCACAGAATGCTAACTATCCGGGATCTCTGAAGCAATGCTTGCCAATCTGCAGAGAGCACGCCTGTCTTCACCTTTCTCAATATGCTCTGTCAGTCATAACGCCATGGCTGATGGTAATAATAAAATGGCAGGCAAATTTACTCCCCCCCCCCCCCGCACACACACACAAAGACCGTCCCCACATTAGACACAATTTTTCGTAGTCTTGAAGTCCCACCCAGGCTTTTGTCAGGAGGCCGTAAAATAACCTAAGATGTGAACGCGGTTTCCGACCCTCTCCACTGGTGATCCTCATCCGCATTGTGGCACTTTAAGTCACCATGTGTTTATCGCTTGTGTGATGTCCTGGTGGGGTACAACTTACTTACTTCCCGAAATATATCATGGAATCCATTTCATGCTGTGACGTCCTGGCAGCCCAGTTTACTTTTTTATCAAAAAAGAAAACAAGAATACAGAACCGGCCAACTTGGGAGCTTAGGCATGGTAAGGACACCCCCCCCCCCCCAATCCCCGCTTTATTTTCAGTAATTGTTACAAGGGGTGAGGGACACAACCCCACTTCCGCCATTACATTTGTGTGTGTGTGTGTGCAGTGGAGCTAAGGTGTTTCCCTATCCATGTATACACGTTCTCTGTTTGAATAGATGTTTATATATTTCACACTATTTCGAACATGTTATTATATTTATTTGTCTCTCAGTACATAATAATAATTTTATTCATAATATTTTTTATTATAGCGCACGTAAACAAGGCTTAATCACCACCACCACCACCATCACCACTACCAGCACCACCACCATCACCACCACCACCATAACCACTACCAGCACCACCACCACCACCACCATCACCACCACCATCACCACTACCAGCACCACCACCATAACCACTACCAGCACCACCACCAGCACCACCACCACCACCACCACCACCACCATCCCTTGAGTCTTCGTCCCCTAGACAATTATAAGTGGACCCTCAAGTCCTTAACTCCCCCCCCCCCCTTTCCCGCATAATGGGGAGTTAAGACCCTCAGTTTCCTGTTTTGCATTCTCGTGACTCAACTTTTCAATTGCCATGCCCCAATAATTTTGCCGACTAATACGGTCCGCAGGCCAGACCGTCCGCACCACTAGTTTA
Organism: Candidula unifasciata; assembly: GCA_905116865.2. NCBI lineage: Eukaryota > Metazoa > Mollusca > Gastropoda > Stylommatophora > Geomitridae > Candidula > Candidula unifasciata. The sequence continues at coordinate 841,584 of CAJHNH020005779.1, read as the reverse complement.
CACGAACACAAACAGTGTGCATGGATCTAAACTAAGAACAAAGTAGGGGTCAAGTAAAAGTAAAGCTCCCTTCTACGTGCCTTTAGGCGTACTGAGAATATAGGGCTAGAACTATATTTTTTATAGACCAATCGGCTCTTGATGGGTGATGTGGTCAGCATCACGCCGGCCGCCTTTACTTCATAGAACTGCACCTGATACCCATTCACGGCTGGTTCGACCTGGGAGTCAAGGTCATTTTTAAAAAGAAAATAGTCTGGCTCCGTCAGGACGCGAACCCACGACCTTCCGACCCGCAGGCGGGCCTCAACCGCCAACGCCACGGCGTCTCCCGAACAAAGTATGGGGATAACACTAAATTTAACAATTACAAGACATTCAGCATCGTTTGCTTCTTTCATTTTCAAGTATTAAAAAAAAAAAGACCTAACAGCAGTACATATTTGATGCTGAGTGCATTAGCTTGTACCTTAACCGTACACTCAATGTTTACAATAATGTCCATACATTAGCCACAAGCCATCAATGCTTCTTTGATTGTCGCGGCAAACGGCAACTTCCCAGCTATGCAATAGACACGACGCAGTGGGATTTCTGCGACGGCATTACTGGCCGGCATACAGAATTAATGATGTCAGCGCCGACGCTATTTTGTGTGCAGCTTTTGGCTACTTCTGCTAGACTCCTCTGAGGCAAAGGGGTTAACTGAGCCGGCGGGTCAGCGGCAGGGGGCGTGAGAAGACCAAGACACACAAAAAACTCCCCCACTGGGTATTGTCACACAGGGGTAACACACATATCAAAGCTGGAGAGAAAGATAGGTCTTCCCTATCCTTGCAGGGTAAATCGCCGTGATGTAGCAGCTTGACGCCTGCCTGCTGATCGGAAGATCGTGGGTTCGGGCCTTGACTGCGCCAGATGTTGACCCAGTCTTTAAAAATGGGTACCAGGTACAGTCCTAAACACTAAAAGCCACCGGTGCTGACCACATCACCCAACAGCTGCCGATTGGTCCATAGAATATAGGTCAAGCTCTATAACCCACTACGCCCGAAGATGTGGAAAGGGTCCTTTGCTTTTTTCTTTAGATGACAATCCGGCAAGTAGACAGGCTCACACCCCAACGCAGTAGTGGAAGAAAGGACTGCGTATTGTATTGCCACAGAAGCAAGTTAACAGCTCATCGTCATGTACCATACGGTTAAGCTCAAGCCATCTATAATTAAGTGTAAACAAATAAGAGAACCACACATATATCTCTCCATGAGACCAGATACGACTATAAATACGAGTGAGATGAGAAGAAAACAAGAAGAGATAGGGTCATTACCAAAGAACTAAGAACAACGGTTGGCACCGTACCGGCATGTGATTTCACAGAACATCAACTGATGGGACAAGTTTATAACATCACATCCTTACGTGTTTTTGGACAGCAAAGGTGCACCAGGGTGGTGGCAGTCTCCCTGCTTTGCCCCCCCCCTCCTCCCCCACCCCCATCTGGTTGCTAAAAGAAGTCCCTGAGACTTCAAGAATCCTATTGTAGGTAACAGACTAACTGGGCATCGTTTAACCTCTAAAAAACATTATATTTAGGGCTCCTCTAAATGTTACATCTGCCTGGTGTAACCTGCAGTACTGTCTGGGTAAGGGTGCAACAGTAGGAAGCAGCAGACACGGGTTACCTAACTATAACCTCTAGGGAGTATGAACAAGACATCTGAGATTTACCTTTTTGTTTAACCGTCATCCGGGATAGGACTTTTAATGACGACGACGAGGTCAAATATTCGGGTAGAGATGAAGATGGTGATTCAGACGATGAAGAGAAAAAACGAACTGGTACAGAAAAGCCAGATCGTTCAATTTTTACTTTCTTGATGCACAACTCTTCTTTTTCGCGTTCACAGGCTGTAAACTCCAGCGGAATTTTCAGGTTGTTCCTCCACTTCTTGACTTTAGTCTTGTTCAATAACTTGAGTTTTGCGTGCACATCCGTTTTACAGATCTGGCTTATTTGTATACAAATATTTTGGTTTCTTATCTATCAAACAGATGCATCCCGACTTTGAAGGGAACGCTCCTAATTAGCCGACGTTCACGACATGCTTGTTGGGGAGAAGGCAGTAGGTATATTTTTATTGCCACCCCCCCCCCCCCCCCCCAATAAGGCCCCGGAACCCACAAGAGGAGGTCAGTGGTAACTGAAGCTTTGAATTCTTCTTTGTCCTTTCAGCAGAACCTTGATGAACAGTGATCAGGTGTTATTGACAGGGACACAACTAATGCCATACTTACCGCCTCTAGCCAAACGTTGGTGGTAAGAACTTGGTTCTTCTCATCCTGTGGGAAAAATAAATATATTAGCGATCGACTGCCCCCCCCCCCCACCTTTGACTTATACCTAAAGGTTCGTCGTCACAACGACCAGGCGGTCCATCCAGTAAAAACAAATTTCAGCTACGCCGTTCAATATTTTCTTAGATGGTTGTCGACACCAAAACGACCAGGAGGTCAATCCAGCAGAAACAAATCTCAGATACCCTATTCAATATTCTAAAATGGTTGTCGACACCACTCGAAAAGGAGGTCAAACCAACATAAACAAATCTCAGATACCCCATTCATATTTAGTTGTAATTGAAGTATTCTACGACTTAGGTTAGTTGTATCTTTTACAGGACTTTGCAGAACCAACCCCAACAGCATCTGGCTGTCGTGTGGTTTTTCTGCTCAAATTTACATCCAATAGTTTATTCTACGACTACACTAAGTAAAAACCTATTCAAAATTGGTAAAGGCAGAATACAAATCATACTGGATTTCGAATTACATAGTTTCAAAACTGAGAAAGATTTGTCTCAATGAGTTGCTTAAAAGATTTTCATAGTCAATAAAGCAATAAAGAGTTCTGTTTTGTTCAGTCATTCCCTCTGCAAGAAACCGATTGTTCCTTTTCGCAGAACGCAAGCTGATTGTCTTTAGCACGGAATCGACTTTACTGTATGTACCTTCTTGGGTATTTGCTGCAGTCAGTTTGGGACATGTGCTATTCGACTTAATCATACTCTTTGTCAAATGATGATGATGATGATAATGATGATGTTCGTGATGATGATGATGATAATCTGGGAATTAAAGAAAGAATATTTTTTTTTAAAAACGCAGTTGACAAATTTCCACGTTTAAAAGATATAACATGCTTTAAAACCCATTAAAAAAATGTTAGTTGCGTATGCTTTATAGGACGTTGCAGAAACAACACCAGCATTTGTTAGCTGTTGTGGTTTTTTTTAGGCACATTTTAAATTCAATAGTTTGCCATTGCTCCTGCACTGTCAGCTCTCGGTACTACTGTGGAAACCAACGCAAGACCAACCTTCCGCAGCTGGGATCCCACCCGGCACCCTGGCATTACAAAGCGCGTTCGCAACACCTAGGCTACAGACGTCGACTTAAAACACATAACTGGAGTTGGAGGTAAACATCGATGGCAAGCCAGGACAAGCTGGACAACAACACAAGTTGGAAAACAACATCAAGAAATGAATGAACAACAGTCTGACAGAGTGAATAATCAAGACAAGAGACAAAAATTGTACAATCAATAATAATTAAAAAAAAAGTCCGGTTGCAATGGTAATGCACTGCAGCTAACCTTCGTTGTACAGATTTCACCTGAGTGATTGATCGATGAGGATGGCAACGTTGACGATGATGCTGCTGATGATGAGAAACAGCAGAAACATATAATACAAAATTACAAATGAGAAGATATAAAATATATGAGAGTCTTAAACACAAGTCCCATTTAGAGGCGGACATAGAACAGCCAATGGTTATCGACTTATCTTGATTATACAGAAAAAGCAATGGGCAGCAGGATCAATATCAAGTCTCATGGAGACGATTTAAATAAAACATCCCTCAGCGATACAGTCAACGGAATATTCAAACATCGCAGTCTGTTAGTTACGTATCCTGTTGAAGGACGTTGCAAATCAACCGCAACATTTTTTGTCTGTGCGTAGTTTTTACTAAACAATAAATAGTACAGTTAGCAAAAAACCTCAAACGTTCAGTAGTCATCAAGATAGATACATAATCAATGTGTTGCTGGCATCACCGGAACAAACATTCTTCGCTGGCTGCTGAAGACGGAAAACATTGAATTAGGAATTGACATCACAGCACTCGGGACACTCCCATAAGTGCTCAGTACTCATCTTCAGCAGCAAGCGAAGAGATCCAATTCCGATAGTACCAGTAACCGTCTGATTGTAAATCCGTCTCTTTCTTCCACTGAGTGTTGAGCGTCAGCTAGATTCTCTGGTAACTCCTCGCAGCGCCATTCTCCTTAGACGGTAATGACCTATCTGCGCCTCAGCACTGTTCACTCGATCCCAAAGGGCCCTCACAATATCTATCTTGTCACACATCAATTCATCAACAAGTGGTGCAGAGCCAGCCAGTCTATCTGACTGCTCATTTCCCAACATACCGGAAGGACCCGAAGATAATATCCAAAGGATGCTAACTACTCGGGACCTCTGAAGTGATTCTTGCTACTGCATGAAGCATGCCTGTTTTCACCTTTCTCAGCCTGCTAGCAGAAGGCAGCAGTGAGTGCCTCCACCTCCATTCTCAAACTAAACGTTGTGATATCATATGCCAGGCGTTGTTGCACCAAGCGACGTCCATTCACCTTTGCTATGTAACCCCTTGCACTTCGTCTGCCCCTCAACACAGAGCCATCTGTATAGATAATTACATCACTTGGGCGGGAATTGTCATAAATCATTTGTTGAACTGATTCTGCAGCACCAGACCAGCTGGCCAGTCTCTGCACTCACGACTTAACGTGATGCTGAAGATGGAGCGCTGATCGGAATGTCTGGAAACTTTTAGCATCTTTTCTGATTTTAACACTTGCTGAACAGATACTAGATAGTTTGCTCCTGATAACTGGCGATATTCGCCAAACCAAGCTTCTAAGTTGTCAGTCTGCAGCTTTCCAAAAAGTATAAAACTGGCTTCTGTGGTTGCAAACAAATATTTGATTAAAGAAAGCATTGCGGACACTGTATTTAGCTAGGCACTGTGTGTTTCCTTGGTCAGTTTTCCTTTACATCCAGTCAACATGTCTCACTTTCTTAGCTATTCAGCAAACTGTTCAAGATAATGTACTTGTTTATCCTTTTTTTACAATATAGAATTTCATATTAACAATATACCACCATCTAAGGATGGCTTCAATAAAATCTGTTGTTTGTTACCCTCCACTAGACGCAGAGCAGCAACACTGTATTCATGAAAAATTGCCAGAGCAAGAGAAACGTTCTGTCTGTCCATGCTGGAGGGATAGATGGCTTTGTGGGAAAGTTTAGATGCCAGTTTTGCAATATTCTTTTGCTATTTACAATAAAGTTTCTTTAAATGAAAAAAATGTAAATTCTGCAGCTCTATCAGTATCACAGACGTTTAGCAGTTGTCCAGTTATTAAAGGATAAGTAAATGTCTCGACTGTATCCTTCTGGTTGATCCAGTTCCTACAAAGGCATTTTAGCAAGTGCACAGAATCATACAGTAGAAATATTTTTTAATCAGCAAAATCTGGGTTCTCAATAAATGTTTGGCTTGGTTTCAGCAGATCATTGTAAACTCTATGATTTACGGCACTACTATAAGCAATTACAGCAACTTCTGGGAAGCCGCGCTCCTGTACAAAACTGATACAATGGAGTAGTTTTAAACGCAGATCCTAAAATGTTAACATCTGATATAAGGTATACTATACTAGCAAACGAAGAAATCATAGGACATACAGTGTAGAAATTCTTTCCTTTGAGATGCTGCTCCCCGAAAAACACAACATATTGAACAAAAATCCAAAGAGAATCCATATGAGGAACTTTTTAAATCTATTCTAAGAAAATATCACTTATCAGTAAATCAAAAGTGAAGGTAAAAATCACTTATTATTGTTTTTAAATAACAAAAATTAAATCGAACACGTATGAAACACACGTGACAGCCATTTTGCGTCTGCATAAGGTCGACTTTGTTAGCTTACAGCTTAGCCTACGGCGCACAGCTGAGCGGGAGTGCCCCATTGCCCAGTAGCTGAAGAATGCCTTAGTTTAACCGTCGGGGCCCTGTCATGACCTAGGGGACAACCGGTAAAACACGGACAAAATGGGACATTCAGAGTGAAAACGGAAAGTATCGTTAGCCCGGGGTGGTTATGTCACATCAAGCTGTCGTCATCAGCCCCTTGACCTGTCTAAAGTAGGTCATGGCTAAATAGAACCTTACGGTTAAACAGGGTTCCAGAAATTTGTACCTAAGAAATTATAATCAGAATAGTGACACTTTTCACTTGCGTCAGCGTGTGTTGGTCACTCATTGTGAAGCCCTAGTAAGATTGAAAATGATTCAAAAATATAATGAATAATTCTCAAAAAATGGAAGCAGATCAGTGCATTATTACGATTTCATTGTGCTTTTGTTATTTTGTGCGTATGAATATGTGTGTAGTTGTGTGTGTGTGTGTGTCCACACACATATACATGTATATGCACTCACACGCATAAACACACACAGCCACGCGCGCGCGCACACACACACACGTATATAGTAGCATAGATCTGTAAAACGCGTGTCAACCTACCAGGTCCAGGATTTGAGTCAAGGTCAGCCCTAGACTGACGTCCACCGGTGACAAGGAGTCAAAGACCGGCCTGACGCTGCTGTCATAGTTACCAACCAAATACTCCATCAGCTTCTGCTCGTGGGACTGGAACTGGGGATCTCCAACTGGCTGGACTTGGTCGTCTTCCGTCTCGTTGACGACCAGGGCATGGCCTGGAAGGAGCGCTGAAATGCCACAGAGATAGAATATAGTGAGTATTTATTTATCTTCTTGATGTTTACCGACTGTCAACTCCCGCGGAAAGTTTTGGTTATTTATCCACTTCAGGACTTTAGTCTTGTTTCAGAACTTGAGTTTTGCGTAAACGTCCAATGTACATATCTGACTTTTTTTTTATGTCAGGACGCTTGGTTGCTCGCCTCAAAGTCAGACGCACTCTTTCCAAGAGAAATTCCAGCTAGCCGACTATAACGGCGTACTGTTTAGAGGGCAGTAAGTCTACTCTCCCCTTGTTCTGTTAGTTAGTTAGTTAGTTAGTTAGTTAGTTAGTTAGTTAGTTAGTTAGTTAGTTAGTTAGTTAGTTAGTTAGTTAGTTAGTTAGTTAGTAAATTGACAGAATATCTTTCCTGCTCACCAGACAATTCCTTAAGCGCTTGGATCCCATCTTCTGTATATCCCCCAGCGTGTAGCGACTGACAACATTAGTTATGTGTTGAATTACAATTTATCTTTGCCTACCTGTATAGTGTTCATGTTTGGCGACACTTGTTTCGACCTGAAGTTTTTGTAGTATTTTGAGTTTTGTCGGTTCAACGTAGTCTTCTGAATCATCTCCTCGTCCTGCCTAATTGAGAGCATTGAGTAAGTCGGCTCGGTCCGTTGCTTTTTTCTGTACCTACCGTGGCCCTGCCAGCAAGCTAATCTGCTCGTTCATTCCTTCTTACCACAGAATGCCCTGGCACAAAGATTAAACTGATTTCTATCAGTGTCTCACAGCTGTTTCTACCAGTGATTGTCATAACATTTCTTCTATTTTTATGTATAGCTACTTTTTTGTTTAAATTTTATATTTAAAAAAAACAACCAAGATATACAGTTCTACTCATTCGATACCAACCAACGCACCATGCATGTATTAACTACTCTATCTCTTTGCTACTTTTCAGAATTTGTTATATGTTTCACACCGTTATTTAATAAACCCACTTGAAATCCCTTGGAATAATATTTATTACTGTGGGAAGTAATACTGTACTGGTATTCTGTTCCATTCACTGTTCAAAATCGTTTTGTCAAGACGGTTGTAATATTTAAGTTACGAGTGGCTGGGCAGCAAGTGTTAAAGAACTGCTTTATTCTGTTCAAACAGAAAGCACACAAAGCTAAAGCTGTGATTTCCGAGAACAGCCAGTAGTATACTATCAGTTACATGGAAGTGAAAGAGTTGTAGAAATGCGATTTAAAACGGGCGATGGATCAGCTGTACAGGATACAAGCATTACAAAAAATGGACATCTTGCAAAGAATACATCACAAACTCACGGTGCGTTGCTCGGTATCGATTGAATTAATAACTGTGTTCTCAACGTACAGAGTAATGACACCGCTATTCTAAATTTTGATTTGCAAACTTGAGGTTTTCTTCTTGAAGCCCCCTAGTAAAATCGATCAACTGAGAATGGAAGAGTCGAAGACCTGGCATCAACTCTTGAGCATACCCATGTCTGCTGTATGATTTTTTGATGATTCCAATCCATTTGAGTCATTTTACAAAATATAGCATAAATTTTCTTGGCCACTTTCTCCTCCTCGTTCTTCTGTCTTCTGCTTCTTTTCCTTGTCTTTTTCTTTTTCTTCTTTTTCTTTTTCTTCTTTTTCTTTTTCTTCTTTTTCTTCTTCTTCTCCTTCTTCTTCTTCTTCTTCTTCTTCTTCTTCTTCTTCTTCTTCTTCTTCTTCTTCTTCTTCTTCTTCTTCTTCTTCTTCTTCTTCTTCTTCTTCTTCTTCTTCTTCTTCTTCTTCCTCTTCATCTTCTTCTTCCCCTACTACTACTCTCTTCCTTCTCTGATCAACTCTTCTCTCTCCATCACTTTCACTTCTTTTCGGCCTTAACCGCCGCCTCCTCCGCCCGTAGCCATTTTTGTTATCGTTTCAAATCCTCTAGCAATAACGTTCTGTATCGACAGTTGCTGCATTCTTTGATGCCGAAACCATCCGTTATTCTGATTATATTTGGTACATGGGTTTTCCTACAATTGGTCAAATATGGTATTTTCACTGCGTTCTCCAGAAAAGCCTTTCATATGTTCCACGACGTCATAGGCCGGAGTTCATCTTTTCTGACCGGTGTGTTGAGTTGTGTGGCATTTTAAAGTGCCTACAAAGTGCTGTGTTCTAAAAGTAATGGAACAACAAATCCACAGGTGGATATTGTGAAGTGGATATCAAGGTTTTCAGACTTTGCTGATTTTCCAACAATGAAACCCCGGTATCCACATAGGGAATTTGTGTGTATGATGTGTGTATGTTGCACAGCATATGCAGTTGTATGGTCTGTTATAATGTGCTTCACTTACCTTTAAAATAATATATCATTCATGATAATGTGTTGTAAAGAGCTATTTTAACATCTCACATGCTAACTTCTGTTCTTGTGATGTCCTGTTTAATCCTTCCCTGTAGCTCTCTAGAGCTGTCTACTGCCATCATGTTTTCAATTGTCATAGGCTTATTGCCTTCTTGTATCTTATATTCACTGGGTGGGGCGGGGTGTGTCTTTTGGAGTGTTCTTGTTGTATAGTAAATAATGTTCGATATCATGTATCTGACACACAAAGCTTGTTTCTTCTTTGCTACAAATGGACAAAACATTGATAGCTAATATGATCCGGAAAAAGCTACGTATATGTAGGAATTATGTGTGACGTATTTTAAACAGTTACCAAAAAATTCACAATGATAATGAACTGATTTAATCCAACAATATAAAATTGGACAAAATTAGCTTTTACTGTTTGGTACATAAATATTTTGATAAATATTTAGCAGTGCTATATTATTGTTAAGTATTAAAATTATTGCACAAATCACTTTCATACTGGCTTTGCATTAAATATAAACATGGTCACAATTGACTAATCTTTTAAAGGAAGTCACTTGCTTGTTTACCACTTATTAGCTACCTATTAGCTGTCCATGAAGCAATGGATCTCAAACTGTTCCTCCCCACAACGCTTAACGACAGAAGTGAAAACTGATGATGATGATGATCATCATCATCATCAATCGACAGGCCCTTTCTAAAACGTCGCTCTCTGAAATTCTCTCTTTCTCTAGCCAGTTCTCCAGCCCTGTGTGTTTTCATTATACCGGGGTGAGAGGAATGGGGGTGGGGGGGGGGGGGAGACCCCCGCACCTTCCTCTTGCAGTTAAGAACAAATGCGAAGTAGACGAAATCGTTACACAGAGACAGATAAGAGAATAGATAGAATACCGTGAACGTCTTCAATTGCCTGCAACTGAAAATAATACATTGCACCCAACAGATAATAAATCACAGCGACTTGTTATACATTTCTGGTTTTTGCCTTGAGAGACTCCAGGCCAATATTGAAATCGGACAGTTGAAGAAACAGCTTTATTTCAAGTGATTTGCAAGTCTGCGTTTGGCAAGGAGATAACTGGGTGGAATAAAACAGCTGTTTATCTGCTGCTGGAAAGCTGTGATTCTACTGTCACAAAGGCAGCGGCTTGCCCGTCCAGTGGTCAAAAATGTGAATCCTCGTACTCTGAAAATAAATTTCGGTTTCCAAGTTCATTCAGCTTAAGAATAGGTATTATGAAATGGCCCAGGAAGTAAAGACGACCAGTGTAAAATTGAATTCATCGCTCAAATGGTCGACATAAGTAATGGGCTACCACCACAATAATACAATAATGCAAAATACCAGCCAAAGCAAAAGACAAGGTACCAGGAAGGAGGGGCAGGGGCCGACCAACACGAAGATGGGCAAAAGATATAAGTGACTTCTTGAATATGGATGTACACGAGATGGGAGAGCTGGCTAGAGACCGAGTTTTCTTTCAGGCAGACCGTGATGAGAGAGACGTTCTGCCATATGATGAGTTTTTAAAAATTATAGGAAAGAGAAAAAGGGGGTGAGAAAAAACAAATAGTTTATGTCAGCATTACAAAATCGATCACAATGAACAAACAAAGCCCGTTGCAGCAATTAGATTTCATCAGCACATACAGAACGACACAGCACACACACACAAACATGCGCTAACTATGAAGTGACTACATAGGACTCTAACGTACTAAATAAATTATACTCATCTGTGTACCTGGCGAAAAACTTCGTTCAAGAGGATGAACAGGACGGGCAATAGCCTATATATCGCCCCCGCGCGGACGGAAAGCGAAAACTCGGTCGGTATACCTGGCTAATAGGCGGGGTAGACGCCAACAAACACAACAGCGTACACTGTGTGTCTAAAGGGGGAGGGAGGGGTTGACCAATAAGACGTAACCAGGGTTGGGTCGTGGGGATGACACTAGTACATCCGCATGGAATAAAAGTGGTGCCTGTGCTAGCATACAAATACCAATAGACAGGCAGGCAGGCAGGCAGACAGACAGACAACCAGTCTGCCAGCTAGCCAGACAGACAGCCAGCAGACAGACAGACAGACAGCCAGCAGACAGACAGACAGACAGACAGACAGACAGACAGACAGACAGACAGACAGACAGACAGACAGACAGACAGACAGACAGACAGACAGACAGACAGACAGACAGACAGACAGACAGACAGACAGACAGACAGACAGACAGACAGACAGACAGACAGACAGACAGACAGACAGACAGACAGACAGACAGACAGACAGACAGACAGACAGACAGACAGACAGACAGACAGACAGACAGACAGACAGACAGACAGACAGACAGACAGACAGACAGACAGACAGACAGACAGACAGACAGACAGACAGACAGACAGACAGACAGACAGACAGACAGACAGACAGACAGACAGACAGACAGACAGATAGACAGATAGATAGATAGATAGATAGATAGATAGATAGATAGATAGATAGATAGATAGATAGATAGATAGATAGATAGATAGATAGATAGATAGATAGATAGATAGATAGATAGATAGATAGATAGATAGATAGATAGATAGATAGATAGATAGATAGATAGATAGATAGATAGATAGATAGATAGATAGATAGATAGATAGATAGATAGATAGATAGATAGATAGATAGATAGATAGATAGATAGATAGATAGATAGATAGATAGATAGATAGATAGATAGATAGATAGATAGATAGATAGATAGATAGATAGATAGATAGATAGATAGATAGATAGATAGATAGATAGATAGATAGATAGATAGATAGATAGATAGATAGATAGATAGATAGATAGATCGATCGTGGATGGTCGGGTAAATAGATGAGTGGGTGGTGGGATAGTTGGCGGGTAGACAAATAGATGGAATGATGGATGGCTATACTGATGGATGGATGGAATGTTAAATGGATGGATGGAATGTTAGATGGATGGATGGGTCGGCCTATTTGTGTGCCAATATATGAAACCAGGTAAAAACAAGTGTCTCATGCCATGATGTTTCTCTCTTACTGTCAGCTATGAAATCACGACAGTAAGAATGATTCCTATACAAAGTACCAGTGGAGCCAAGCACAGAACTGGCAAAAACCAGAATGTAAGGGAGTGATGGAAAAATAGCATGAGTGGATGGTGGGGTGAGTGGGCGAGTGGATGGTGAGATAGACGGGTGGGTATATGGATGGATGGGATAAAGGATGGCTATATTAGTGGATGAATGGAATTGTTGATATTGGATGGATCGGCCTCTATGTGTGCTAATATATGAAATCAGGTAAAAACAAGGGTCTCGTGACAAGATGCTTCTCTCTTACTGTCAGCTATCAAATAGAGACAGTAAGGACGCTGATGGGATAGATGGGTGGGTAGATGAACAGATGGAATGATGGATGACTATATTCGTTAATAAATGGAATGGTAGATGGATGGATGGATGGATCGGGCCTATATATGAGACGAGGTAAAAACGTGTGTCTTGTGACACAGTGCTTCTCTCTTACTATCAGCTATCTAATAGAGACTGTGAGGCTGATTGTTATACAAAATATCAGTCGAGCCCAAGCACAAAGCTGGTAACAACCAGAATGAAAGTGAAAGATTGTTTGTTATGATGACGATGAGCACTCAAAACGTGGAAAGAGTGACCTTTACGTTTTTATTAATATATATTCCGTTTATATTAGCAGTCCTTATCAAGACTGACGAAAGGCGTATATCCGCGCCTTCGGTCCATCATTTCCGATTTAAACAAACCCTTAATTAATCGAACTGGTTCCAATTAAATATTGAAATTTCCCTGTCTCTCCCCCCCCCCCCCCCCCCCTTCTCCACTTTTCCCCAAAATGCATAGAATATCCTTCACCCTGTGAAATGCTGGTTTTATTTGCATTATTCGACTCGACAACAGTTACCCATTAAACCCGAGCTGCCTCTGTCAACGCAGTCTCCCATATTTACAGACCTCCTAGAAATTGTTTCGCGGCTTTTTTAAAAGTTACCTGTTTTTTAACTTCACGATGTTAGTGCCAGAAATTAAGTGCTGAGGAAGTTAAATGACAAGTGAAATAATGATGCTAAAGTGGTGCCAATGTCTTCGATACCTTTTAAGCCATCCTATTTTTGTAAGACCCGGTTGATGAGACCAATGAGAAGAATTCAACTAGACATTTGTTTCCCTTATGATGGTAGAAGCGGTGGTATGGTGGCTAGACGCTCGCCTCCAGATCCGAAATTCGTGGTTTCGAACTTGAACGGCGCTGGATTTTGTCAAAATTGACCTCGGCTCCGCCTAAAATGGGTACCAGGTAAAGTTCCAGGAAGTAAAAGCGACCGGTGCGATGCTGATAAAACCCATCAAGTGCCGACTGGTGTATAAAATAGAGGTCTGAACCTATATGCCCAATACGTCTAAAGGCTTGTAAAGAGCACAAAAGGGTCCCTGATATTTCTCTGGTTATTTTACCCATCATTGTAGCGTTGAAAGCTTACTAAATAAATACAATTTTTAAAAAAAAAACCACTATCGCTTACATACTTAGTATATATAACCCAAGCATTTGTTGGCTGTTGTGGGTTTTCTAGGCAAATTTTACGTTCAGTAGTTTGCCATTGCTACTAAACTCTCAACTGTTGGTACCACTGTCGAAGCCAACGCAAGACACATTGTCCGCAGCTGGAATCAAAAACGGTGTATCGGCATTACGAAGCACATTCGCAACGCCTAAGCCAAGATGCCGTCGTGTAGCCGTTACGGGTGCCTTAATGATAACTTCTCTATAGGCTAAACGCCATTTGTGGGATCCACCTTGTTGGTTTGCCGTACAGACCGAGATTATAAATCTGCAGATGGTATAGTAAGCGTTTAGGTAGCAGCTCAGAGAGGATACTATGATTGATCTAACCATATCTGTAACGCTTTGGTCAGTATCTGTACCACCCGGCCTGGTGGTCATATTTGTTCGCATCAAGTTGATTCTACACATAAAGTATAACTGATCTTACATGGTACTATTTTAGCTTCTACATCCACCCAAACTCGATCAGATGTGCCTAACGGAATAAAGTATTAAAGATAGTGTTCGTGTGTCTATCGTGTTTACCAACACGGCCAGTGATCCAACAAATCCAATGTAATTAAGTTTGTTTATTATAAAACACATTGTCACTCCAAGTAAGACGAATACGTTTCATTTAAACAGTGATATGAACACTTCAGTGTAAGTTAGAATGACGTTTGCTTCAAACTTCTAACATGAAATAAAGATATATGTCTCCTAACGGAGTTTATGTTGTGTTCTCTTTCAGATATATCTCAGTTACTCCTAACCAAGTTTAATGTTTGGTTAACTTTCGGCCATACAGTTCACAAACTACAGTGCTTGTCGACCGCCCTGCTTAACATATGTTGCCTACCTGTCCTCCTGCTCTGCTTATCTCTTTCTTTCCTCCTTTGTCGTTATTTTGTTATCTCTTTTCTTCTCTGAGCCCAAGCGATTTCACACATTCCTGACACCTTTAGTAAAACAAAAAGTACACTGGCTCACCTCAGCTACAGTAACTATTCTGGCACTACCTCTACCTACCAAACAAAGACATCAACAAAAACGTAAGTACAGGCTTACCTCCACACACCAGGCAGAATAACATGAACAGAATCTGCCAGCTTGTCTTCCTGAAGTATCCTATCTTGGCCATACTGTTCGTCTGCATCGTTATTGCCGTTTAGAGTTATCTCCCGGTGAAAAGTCCATTTCAATGTGTTCCTAAGTGAATCTTCTGTTTGCGCTGTGACTTTTTTTTATTATTCTTGTCGAAAATTTTTCGTTGATCTTATTTAGTCAGTATTTTTAATTAGTTTGTTTTATTTCATGTCTTGATTTCCGCTCAATTACAGTCATCCTAACTGTCAATGTTGACAACAGAACAATCATAAATTTGTACAAAGCATTGTAGGGTCACTTAGTGCTGTCCGACATTTCTTTAATACTTCATTATTATAGGGAGAAAACGTGTGTTGTTGAATTTAACATTATCGAAATAGTCATTTTATACTTGCGGTTTTTGTTTTGTTTTGTAAATGATCTAGAGCTTCTAAGTGGAGATAACCTAAAATGGGTGCTAAGAAAAATCCTGGGAAGTAAAAGCCAGCGGCGTGATATTGACTACATTACTTAACGAGAGTCAATTTGCCAATAAAAATATGTTTCTAGCATCAGATTCCCGGTTTTCGGAATAAAGTCTTTCACATTATTTTATAGATAATATCAATCCTAATTATAACTTATATAGTATTAACATTATATTTCAAATAATTATAAAAAATAACACAATTTATTCGAAATAATGTATCATGTGATACACACACAGTAGCAGTGTCTGTGGCTGATGCATTGCGAACGTGGTTCATAATTCCGAAGCACCTCGTTACATTTCAGCTGCGGGCTATGTGGCAGCAGACTAGGCTCTGCGTTGATTTCCATAGTGTTATCGAGAGCTAATCGTCCAGGAAGCAATGGCAAAATACTAAACGTAAAAGTACCTAATAAAGCCAACAAATACTGGGGTTTAGTTCTGCAACGTCCTGCAAAGGTTACGCTCTAACTTGATATAAAGTAAACTATAAACAGCAAAATTATAAATTGGAAATACATCAGAAGCACGGTATATCTTAATTAACAATCCGAAATGTTCAACAGCATACTATCTACATGAAAATAAATGCTACTTGTGTAAAAAATGACAACAGCCTAACACATTATGTATATTAATAAAATAAGGCAAACATTATTATTATCACTGACTTATTTTTATATTAATCTGTTAATAGCCTTTAAATTCAATGAATATCTATATTAAAAAAAAAAAAAAAAACAGAATATAACACTGAAATTATTTATGTTCCTCAGATACCATTTGAGTGTTCAGCAACACTATGATCGTTCTCCCGGTGTAATATTAGTGGCAGATCACTTATGAAGTTATTTAGTTTTAATAAAGTGTAATCTTTACCAAGACATAATCGTCATAAAGTTCCACAATAAAGCAGTAAATAGTAAAGTCAAACATGAACTCCGAAAACTGTTATTAAAGACACACTTTCGTACGTATACGGAAGTTTTGAATTTAGATGGTTGTAATCGTTGGAACAACAAGAACTTGACCGATTGTGTTGGTAGTTTTAACTGTAGAATAAGACACGGGGGAAAACGTAAACGAGGTGAATGTAATCGGACGAGACCGGCAGAGATGGATTTATAATGGCAGAAGTAACCGAATTCAACGATGCGGTCAACTTTCAAAGTCTAGCCAGTTTGGCTTGGCAGCACTCGTCCCCACCAAACAGATCGCGGACAAGGAACTGAGTTGGATCTCGCAGCCAGTGAAAGGGAGGAAGGAAGGAACCACGGCCTGCAAGAGGGCTTGGGGAAACACAGCGAGACAAAAAATAGATCAGGAGTAGGGCTTGCGTTGCAGTCTGCAGAAATGAATGAATGAATCAAGAACTGACAATCGCTGCACTACGGAAATTCCCACACTTCTTAACGCATGGTCCCGCTGGGAACTTGGCCGGGAGGCCCTAGGAGCATAGGGGACCCACGATACTCATTGTATATATACACATATTTTTTTTTAATATCTAGAAACTATGAGTTGTTAACCCTTTGGCTCGGCACTATGGATATCTCAACCCTTCGACCTTGATTCCATGATAAATACCGTAAATCTGGGAGAAATGTGACTTTTCTGCCTACCCCCGGGCGTGAACCCGGACCACCAGGAGTTCGTTACCCGGTCACCACTAAGTCAGGTTTAGTCAACTACGCTGAAGAGCCGGGCATCATTGTATTTAAAATTACTTGCCATAAATAAAAATAATTGACGTTCGAATTAACTCTATGTAATGTAAAATCTTTCACACTCACACGGCGACACAGCGGGACAGTTTCTTATCAGCTGTCCGTACTGGTGGCAGAGCACTTATGGTTTATAACCGTGTCTAATGACGCTGGTTCACATCTCCCGACTTTGTTTTAGGTATTTCTCTGTGCGACACCCTCAACAGGTGGCAGTAGCTAGTTGTTCTGCGGAGAGAAACTGAACAATATGGAAGAAACCTGGCTTCATTCTGTGAAATACTGTACAGACTTTTTCGGACATCCAATGGAAGGGACCTGTTGCAAAAGATGTTCTTCATTCTGTGAAAGACAGCTTAAGTTTGGTCTATTCTGGTCTTAACTTCTGACACACATCTTCCGTCTGACGTTAGGATTGTGAGCAAATATTTGGAAAAATCGACTTTGATTAACTCTTTACCTTCTATTCTAATATCACACTGTGGTGGTAGTCTTTTCTTTGACGTAACCATTATCTTCATTGTCTTTATTTTCAAGGATATAACTTTTTGTTTTTGTTTGTTTGCTCTCTCCCTCACTACAATGTTCAAAAATAGCAATTTCTCTTATACAATTTCGGGTGTCTATGTAGATTTGATGTTTATACATTCATGAAATGTTTGTAAAATGTATGTACAAATATTACATATAAATAATACACAAAAACAACAAATACACAAACTAGAACAATCTTCTTCTCTTTTTTTTTTCTTCTTCTTTCCAAATGCGGACCAGGGAAGAGGGGACATAGTTCACAGACAAGCTGATGGCTGTCAGATGTAGGAAACATTTTGCCCTTTTATTTAAGTTCACCCCATCTCGGGGACTTCGAGAGTTGCCGCTGAGTTCCCTGGAAAAATCCAATAGTATAAGGAAGTTACGGCATGGGAGAAGCATTGACTAACAAACTGTAACACTGACCATCTCCCCCCCCCCCCCCCCCCGACCCCCCGACCACATGATATCAGGATTTTCCTGGAGGAAGGGGGGGGGGGGGAACTCTCGGATTATCCGAGACTGGGTGAACTAAAATGATAGTACCAACATTTTATTTATTAAACCATGATGAGGTCAAAGTTGTTGACGGACCGTGAGGCACCCCGGACCTGTTGTGGAGTATGGAGATCTAGAATACAAGAGGGCACGATGTTTGTGAAATGTCTTTGTTAACTCTTTCAGTCCCATAAAAGTAAAGTAAAGGACCCGTTTCCCCATTTGAGGCGTATTGAATATATAGAGCTAGACCTATATTTTATAAACCAAACGGCACTTGGTGGGTGATGTGGTCTGCGTCACGCCGGCCGCCTTTACTTCGCAGGGCTGTACCTGGTTCCCACTATAGCCATGGTCTATCGGCTAGATGCTCGCCTGTGGATCGGAAGGTCGTGGGTTCGGTTCCTGAGAAGGATTTTTTTTTCTTCAAAAAACACCTTGGCTCCTAAGTCGACCCAGCCTTGAATGGGTACCAGGTGGAGTTCTGGGAAGTAAAGGCGGTCGGCGTGATGCCTGACAACACTATTCGCGAAGTGCCGATTGCTATAAAATATAGGTCTAGCCCTACATGCCCAATACGCTTGAAGGCGTGACAGGGTCCTTGACTTTACCATACTTATTATTCTTATGATTGTTTGATTTATTGTAGTAGAATGTGTAAAGGCCAACGGATTGTCTTCACCGCACCGGGTGTTATCTAATACGGCTGGGTCTCTGTCCGCAGAGGAGACTCTGCACCCGCGATATCATTTCGTCAAAAACCACCAATGACAGCACCTTGAACAGCTGATTGGCCTGTTATGTCGTTGTGTGATGGATGGGCTGCCTCCTTACGACTTCCATACAAGCCGTCTGGAGAATTCATGGTTACCCACTACTACCAGAGACAAGTAAAGCATTAGTGTTCAGACAGACTCTCCTCCTTTTGTCAGCGGGATTGGGAACGGTTTGACGGGAGTTATTAATAATAATAATAATAATAATAATAATAATAATAATAATAATAAAAGGACCATATTTACGCCAGCTGCGCATCGTAAACAGAATGCTAAATATTTTTATTTTGACCTATCGGTGGATGATGTGGTCGACATAATGATTGCCGCCTTTACTTCCCAGAACATTAACTGGTACGTAATTTAGGCTATGGTTTACATGAGAGCCAGGGTCAATTTAAATAATACCCAACTCTTTGCGGATAAACAATAATAACATTAATAATAACATTAATAATAAAGATAATATAGTACTCTGTTTTCAATATACTCAGACGTATTGGGTAGATAGTGCTAACATATATATTTATTTACCAAATGGCCTTCGGTACGGAATGTGGTCAAACATATTACATATACCTAAATCTAGGATAAACTTAAACAAAACAAGTTTGGTGTCCTCCGCAGCTCAATTATGCAACAATCTTCCATTACAAATCAAAAATAACTCTAGTCCCCATACATACACCCGGAAACTTTTAAAATATTATCTGACCACAGATTACATGCTCCCATAAAAGAACAGTATTTTAGCAATAGTGCATTTTGCCCCTGGATTTATTTCAATTACTAGAGTTTACTGTAGCTAGAACTGTGCACATTCACGTACTTGATTTAATGTGTTGATGCTATTGACAATTGTTCACTATTACGTGGTGTTTGAATGAAATGATATATAAAAGGATGTCGAATAGAAGGGCAGAATGTTAGACGGGACTGCGTGCCCACATGTAAAACCTTTGAAAAGGAAGTATTTTGTTTGTTCGTTCGTTACATCAATGTATCTGACTCTCTGACTGACTACTTTCTGTTAGTCTGTCTGTCTGTATGTCTATCTATCCATCTGTGGTATGTCTGTCTGTGTGTCTGTCTGTATGTCAGTTACCTACCTAACTACCTGACTGTCTGTTCGTTCGTCTATCTGTCTGTCTTTCTGTCTATGTTCTTCTCATTCTTCTTTTCTCTATCCCTGGAATGCCTCGCGGCATCCGGACAGGAAGAGATCTCTGGAGCGGGCCTTTCTGTTCGCTTTGTATAGTGAACTTTTCGGTGTCTCTGATATTTTTGCGGTCAGCCTCTGGATCTTTTACCGTTGTATCTGTATAACATTGCTCTCAGTGGTGCCCTGTCTGGCGCCATTCTGTCTCTTTGTCCTCTACAAAAGCTGTGTATCTTTAGGTAACTAAGTTATTATTTATTGTTCACTGTTAAATAAAGTATTTCCATTTCCGACAAAAAGATACAATTAACTTGATTTTTAAACAGATATCATCATGTAGTATTTCCTTTGCAGAACGTCGCTCTTATCACAGTCTGCCTGAAACGAACTTAATCTCTTGCCAGCTCTCTCGCCTCGTGTACTTTCATATTCAAATTCAAGGGGTCATATCATGTGCCCATCTTCGTATAAACAGATACATAAATTCAATAAACAAAACAGTCGCAAAACTAGAAACATACTGAATTGTTATTCACGAAAAGGAGCTAAGATTACCAGAAACAAATGAATATGTATTATATATTTTTAATGCATTATTATCTACATGGCAACAGCAATAATACACAACTTAGTAAACGGGAGAGAATAATACATAGAGGCTCAAGCATAAATGGGACAACGTTAGCATGCACGTATTCACCCATATACAATACAAGGTGAACACATGCAAATGGGAAATATGATAAGTGACATATTAGGAGAATTGTAAAATGATTATGTGAGCTTTCAGAAGTGAGGATCAATATTGCAGCTTTTGTTGAGGTTCTATGGATAACGGAACATGCGGATGTGGTAGCGCTGCATGTGTTGGGGTGCCGGATGTAGCATTGTTTTCATATTGTGAGCCTAGCGGTTTTCAAACTTTCTGACTTGATGCCTCCTCTCATTATTTGTTTTGATTCTATGTCATTGGGCGATTTCCTCTCACAGTATCTCGGTCCTATGTTTATGTTTTTTTAACGGATCAACATCATGGCACAAGGGTAGCTACCCATTAGTGCCCCGTTCTACTTCTGACTCAATCCCGGGTCCTAAGAATCTCAGCGCAGTGCACGAATTTCGTAGCACCGGCGAGAATCCTGAAATACTTTGGGTATAATTTTTAGCTCCAAATTTTGCCCGTGCAGCGCCGTTAAGCTACTTTTTTTCAATTTCCAGCTGCCAAGGGATTGTTTACGTGCGCAACAATGCACGTCAGATCTTACTACCCGGAGACCAAGGAAAATTACTGGAAGTTCACGTGAAAACATCCCAGTCTTCACCGGGGCTTAAACCCGGGACCTCCAGCACTCGAGGCGGACACCATAAACACCATTTCTCGAGACCACCCATCTCGGTCCTCTTGTATCTTGTGGTTTCGACGTGAAGTTACTTGTTTCTTGTTGTTATTTGTTGTCCGTATCGATATCCTAACACATCGATCTGACCCATTCGTGCTCCGTCCTCCACGTAGCAGCCGTATCAGTGTCTCCATGATCAACGTACTCAGCAGGAGGAGTTGACTGGCTTGTTGTCGATGTAAAGTAAGAAAAACTAGATAGTGTTTATTTATGTGCTTCCTATATGTGGGTTCCCGTAGATTCTCTCTCTCTCTCTCTCTCTCTCTCTCTCTCTCTCTCTCTCTCTCTCTCTCTCTCTCTCGATCATTTATTTTGATTTGATTTGTGTGTGTGTGTGTGTGTGTTTTGAGTTGACTTGCTTGAGTTGAGTCAGGAATTGACATCACAGCACTCGGGGCATTCCCACGCATGCTTTGTCCTCATCTTCAGCAGCCAGAGCACAGTTCCAGTACTGACGGTACCGGTCGCAATCTTATTATATGAGCTTAAATTGTGTGTGTTTGTGTGTGTCTTAAGTCCCAAACTACGGCCTAATGACTATTCATCTCATGTCTGAAACATAGCACCAAGTGTCTTCTCATATTTAAGCTTTGGTCAGTGTATACTTAATAAATCTGGCAATCAAACGGGTCTCATGGATTTTTGTGGGGGTCTTTCCTACAACAAATCTAGTAGTTAGTTTTCTTGGCAATATGAAATAGTTTTTTTATTTTTGCTATGTGCAAAACAGCATGGGACAGAAGGAGATACAAATAGTCTTCCTTCCTGTAGGTACGATATTGTGGGCTCATGTAGATGGGCGAATCTTGAGTTCTAGTGGTTACGACTGTATCAATATTGCAGTTGCCACGAACTGTGCAGGTTAGTATTTCAATGTTACCTGTAATAGAAAAACACCGCATGCCATCTGTTTTGACGGACCAGGAATGAACGATTTGACTTGACAAAACGACCGGGCATAGGGTCTTCCGAAAGAGTTGTGCGAGACTTTTGACGGTCATGTGTTGTATCTGACCGCAAGATATTTACTGTGTTAGATTAGCGATAGGTATTTGTGTGACGTCGTGTTTAGTCGGACTGTAGGAAAAAGTTTACTGTTAGCCAGTGTTCAGTGTCCAACATAGCGTTAAGCGAGGTTGATTTACGAAATGTTTATTGTGCTTGTGTGACAAGGTCTGTCCGCTCACACTATCCAGTAGCACTGCGGTCCCAGTATAATTTACCTAAGCGTATAGAAGAACTTGAATCGGAGACCGCAGGTTCGGACCCGGGTAATACCTGTAACAACTGGATGACCAAGGTGTGAGTGGGGATTTGTAAAGCTCTCACAGTCGGCCACTCATAGGGTGTTGTGCTTTGTGCTAACCGATATTAAAGACTGATATGGATGTTCAGACGGTGTTGGGTTAGTTGTGTTGTAGCGATAGACATTTCTGTTACGAACCTACACAGGAGCCATATGCCTCCACTGCAGTAAGCAAGGTTCTTGGCACCATCCTAAAGAAGATTTGAACCATTCATCTAGCCACTACTTTCTTGTCAGTGAAGACAGTGAAATGGGGGACTTATTTCTACGCTTCAAGACATGTGGATCATCTTATAATTATCTAATAGTGTTCTGACTCCACAATAAGAAACGCTCATGGTGTAGCAGTTAAGCTGAGAACTAAACTCATTAAGAACCTAAAGCACAGCACCTGCAGGTGAGTTAAAGTAAAACTTTTGAGATCGTGCTTCTTTCCAGTACCGTACCGAGGAGCACGCCAAAGGACATGACTCCAAATCCCCGTCTAGACTGATGGACATGGGGGTGCAGCCTGAAGCTGCAAGAAATGAACATTTCACTAAAGGGACAAGACGTTTCCATAACCAACAAAGAACAAGCGTCATCAGTCGTTTTACATTTGTGGAACGTTTTAGGAGGAGATCGGAGCACCTATGGATCTGTCCGGAGTGCTGTGATGATAACCCTTTCTAATCACTAATCACTGATCTTTCCAGTAGCAACGTATGGATTTAAGTCATGAACTCTTGCTCCTTTACTGAAGAACAAAATCGGAGCTGTTGAACTGAAATGTACAGAGACATTTTTTAGAATAGCATGGACCAAGAAGAAGAAGAAGAACGTCGACATCGTGCATGATCTGAACATCCAGGCGAACTGGCTGGTAAATATCATCCTGTCCTGGAAGCCATGTCGTAGTGGCCTGTAGAGAATGGTTATGGAAGGTGCAGTTTCTGGAAAACGAAGCAGTTGGAGACCTCTGCGAAGGTGGATACAAGATAGTGAAGATGCATTGGCTATGAAAGCACATAGGGCTGGAGCACTGGCTAGAGAAAGATAGTTTTTTTAGGCGAGCCATAATGAGAGCGACGTTCTGTAAAAGACCTGCTGATTGATGATGATGTACTGAGAACCAAGGTCAGTTTGCAAAACCCGTTTCAGTTCTTGATTAATTTCCTACACCAGATGACGTCACAGGACAGTCCAACATTTTAGAGGTTGGTAAGACTGGGCTTCCCGGCTTTCTGATGCTTTTAACGACCCCAAAACATCTAGAACTGGCTCTAACCCCAACCCTCCTACGTCCCACGAAAGAGTGCAGCCTAGGTCCCACGACTGCTAGCACCCTAAGTCCCACGACTGTAGGCAGTCTATCTACCACCCCCTGAAATATTAAACAGTCCCGTGACCTGTGAATTTTCCCTGTTTGGGGTAGAATATTAAAATAACGCCTCCGCTTCATTGAAGTTTGTATATGATGACCGACAGAGCACCAGACAAGGGTGCTGATCAACTTCATCACAGCTGTGGTGCCTAACGTATAGCTCGAAAATAACTATACAATTTGACCATTAGTCTTCTTCTTTTTCTCTTCCTCTTAATTCTTTTGAACGGGAGATATTTATAACTGTTCTTTGAATGTTATGTTTCCACAAAATTTTATTCGCATTTGCAATAGATTGTGCCCAAATTACAGAGGTTAGTTCCTTCTTCCTTTTCTTCACCTTTACCGGTTGTAAACGCCAGCAAAAAGTCCAGGTTGTTTGTCCATTTCTGGTCTTGTGCCGGAACTTGAGTTTTGCAAGCCCATTTGTTTTTCAGATCTGGTTTATTTGTGTCCAGGCTTTTGGCTCCTCGTCTCTTAGGTAGTTTACCTTCGATTTCGAAGGAAACTCGATACCTGATATCTAATTAAGACTGGATCTCTTCTTCTTCTTCTTTGCGTTCAGTTTCAAATGCTCAGATCAGACCATCAGGTGGGTTGCCTCTATGAACTCGCATGTCAGCTGCAGGTCCTGCATGGTTTCCCCATAGCTTGCTCTGCATACTCTGCTCTTGAGGCCAGGTGTCTTTTCGAAGTTGTAGGTAGAGTGGGCAGGACTGCATAATGTGCTTGAGTGTTTGTGGTCCTATTTGACAGGCACACTGGGGGGACTGTACAATTTTATGCATGTGTTAGTTGAGCCTGCAGTGTCCTGTTCGTAGACGGAAAATTGTTGTATGTTGCTTTCTGTTGAGTCTGCTGATGGGGTCTTATGGATGTTTACTGTTAGTTTGTTCTCTCCGCAATCCCATGTATTTTCCTTTGATAAGTGTTCTGATTTCTGGTAATGACAATGAATGGTTATGTTGTTTCTTCTTTGTTCCATTTTTTTGCAAGTCTGTCTACTAACTTATTTCCTGGTAGGCCACAGTGAGCCGGGATCCACTGGAGAACGATTTGATTGTTTTCTGTGAGTCTGTTTAGCAGACGGGTCAGTTCTCTTTTTATGTTGTCTTGTGGATCCATCTGAGTCGCCTGGAGGACTGACATGCTGTCACAAAAGAAAACAATTTTGCTGTTTTTAATTTTTATTTCCTCGAGCACTTTGGCTGAATCAATAATTGCTTGCTGCTCTGCTCTGAAGTTTGTTGAGAGTCTTTCGGAGGCACATGAAGTTTCCACTGTGGTCCCATCTTGCAGCATGATGAAAGATCTAGCTCCTCCATTTTTGTCTGCTCCAATGATCCATCGGTGTATACGTGTGTCCATTCGGGTTTTGGATAACAGTTGCAGACATGTTCAAGGGTCTTTGCACGCAGTACTAGGTCACATTCTTCAGCCTTTCTGTCTATGCCTGGAATTGTTGTTGTGACTGTATATTAAGGCTGTAGGTCAATGCTGTATGCCTGGATCATTTCCCATGTTGAAGGATCTTTAGAAAGGATGTAACTGTTTTTTGTATAGTACAATTTTGATAGATGGTGAAAGCTTTTTCTTTTCAGTCGGTTTTTCATTAAGTTATTTGCTATTCTGTACATGGGGTTGTTGTTCATACGTTTAAATTTTTCTGTTAGAGTAAGCACTTTTTCTTCCCTTCGAAGCCATACTCCAGTTTTGCTCGTACGTATCTAATGTATACTTGTCGTACAGTGTTGGCATCTGCACCCCAGCTTGCTCCAGTAAGTTTCTTCATAAGTCTGAGCCTCAGGGTAGCTTTCCTTTGGGTGTCTTCAGTGTGTGGGCCTTAGGCTAGCTTTTTGTAAAATTCTGCTCCCAAATATGTGGGGTTATCCTCTTTTGGAAGGATGTTGCCTTCTAGGTACAGATCAACTTGTTCTGGCTTTGTGGAAAGAGAGAATAAAGTTGAGACGGTTTTGGTCTGGTTTATTGTGACTCCCCAAGAGTCTGTCCAATTCTTAATTGTATTTATAGCTTCCTGCATTCTTGTTTTAGTTGTTCCTATATGTTCAGCTTGAGTCCATATGGCCAGTGTCGTGAAATGATAGCCATTGCGCATCGGTCTGTAAGGCTGATAACCTGCCTTACCTGTAATCTGCACAAAATTCAAACTTGGACTCGCCCAGAAATATATAGTCCCTTATATCTATATATATAGGCCTGTATTGGAAAACATTATTATGTCTGCCTTTTCTGGTTACTTTAACTAAACTCCACTTTTAAATGTATATCTCTTGGAGATATATTTAGGGAGTTATTTGAGGTTCTTGGAAACCGATTTACTCCTTGCCCCAGTATACAAGGGACTTCTTTTGTACCAACGCCTGAAGTGTCTAAGTGACGCTATTCTCCTTGCCAGCTTCTCAAGCGTCCAGATGTGTTAATCTGTGCCTGTATAACTTTCACTTTTCAAGGCAATCTGGAAATGTCTCAGTTTTTACATATGCTTGGGTAAGTTAATTATAGTTTACGAGTACCTAGAATGATGTCTGTAAAGTAGTCACTGCTGTAGAGAAATCAGTATCGGCTGTGTGATTTCACTTAGTTCGACCGTTCTTGATCGCTAGAGAAGCGGATTCGAACGTAGATCTTCCACTGTACAGACTAAATAGCTTATGCCCTCAATAAACCACCCATACTGATAAAACTTAATACCCTTTACAAATGTGTACGTTTTAAACTATTAAAGAATCTGTACATACGAAATGGGGACAGAATTGGGTCAGGGCTGTGTTAATCAAAGTATGTGTGTGTTTGACCCAGATCAATGAGTGCTGGGGCGGTTGGGAAAGCTAGTTAATGCAGGTACTGACAGTAAATATTGGTGTCTGTGTGCAGAGTGAGGGGGAGAGGGAGAGTGATATATGTGTTAGACCACTTTATCTATCTCCACTGTATATCTGACTTGCCTTTTCCTGCACTAAACAGACAGATAAATATAGGAGACTTATGTCTTTTGGTCTGGAGAGCAGGGAGGAGTCAGCAGATGGGGGTTGATGACTGATGCTTGCTCTGTCTTTCCTGTCAAGATGTTACCCTCTTGATGATGACTAATGTTGAGTTATTTTCTTGACAGGATGTATATTTTCTGAAGAGCTGGCAGAAGATTCACAGTCCCACCAACATCCACCAACCACCAAACCACCAGAAACAACTTGTTACCCACCAGCTAACACCTGTGAAGGTTCCTGACATCTTCAACATATGGGAGATGGTGCCTCAAACAGCTACCAGTGCTAGAGCTTAATGTGGCTCAAAGACATTGTGTGTCCTTACTGGTGATAGAGACTTGCTAAATACCGGTACAGTTGCTGCGTCTTATATAGTGAAGTACTCTTACTACTTGATCCAGTGGAGCAGAATTCCCAGAGTCAAAGACAGTCGAATCATCCGGAGCTGAGGGAGGCATCATAGACAGAAAGAAGAGAAGATAAGTCTGATGCTTCGCATGATGTTGTGTTCCTCACAGCTCCTTGTGTCCAGTGATGAGAAGATGTCATCTCCAAGACCTTCTGTCTGTGTAGTATCTTTGTGATTTGGACATGATATCCTGAGATCTGGCATTTGTCTCACTTTTATATATCTAATTTATATTGATTACATACATTCATTTTCATGGCTGACTTAGGTGTCTCTATTTCACCTTTTTAAGTGTTTAGCAGTTGTGTATGTATGTATATCTTCATTATATGTGTTAACATGGTTATGATAATGAACTATCATAACCTGGGGGCTTTCTTTAGTAAGTAGTGGGGGTGTCCAGCCAAGTGTGCCTAGAAATATGGTATATATATACTGATATATTTTGTAGTGCCAATACTTGAGTTGCCCTACTCCAGAGATAAGTTGAGCGTATATTGGCCACGGGGAATCCCTTAGACCAATACGAGCCAAACGACTCAACATAATTATCTCTGAGTGCTGTTGGTTCTGAAGGAGAAATCCTTACATTAGGCACGCGACAGGAGTGATATGTGACAGCCAGGTCATCTGCATGTAGCGCCTTGTGAATGTGAGTCGTGAACTGTTTTGGGAGGTCATTGATAAAAAGAATAAACAGGGTAGGAGATAAAACACCTCCCTGGGGGACACCTTCTTGTAACCTGACCAGCTTGCTCTTGTGATCTTCCAGTCTGACTCTCGCGCAGCGTCTGTAAAGGAAGTCTCTAATCCAGACAAACATATGCCCTTTTATCCCACAGTGTGCTAGTTTTAGCAAGAGTCCTTTCTTCCAGACCTTATCGAAGGCTTTTGTCAGGTCGAAGAAAGTATCTAGCAGTTTGTATTTTTTCTCTAAAGCATCTTCAATTTCCTGTGCGAGATAAGAGGTTTGGTTATCAGTGCTTCTGTATCTCCTGAAGCCTGATTGGCTGTCATCCAATATCTTGTTTTCTTCTAGGAAATTAAGTAACCTGTTGTTCACTAATCTTTCCATGGTCTTTCCAAGGCAGCTTAGGAGGCTTATGGGGCGGTAACTGAATTTGTTTTCCTTGGGCTTTCCTTTCTTGGCTATGGGAACTATTTCTGCCTCCTTCCATTCCTTAGGAAGTATTCCCTGGGCCCAGGATTGGTTTATAAGGTCTAGGAGTCGTTGCCTACCAGCTGGTCCCAAGTGTACTATCATTTCATGTGTTATTCAATCAGGTCCAGTTGCCTTCCTTTTCTTAAGGTTTCTTTCGAGTTGCATTCAAGTTCTAGGGGACTGAAGAGTTTATTCATTATATCTTGGTTATCTTCTTGCTTTTTATTTATTTTCCTCAGTTCTCTCGTCACTTCTTCTTCTTTCGCTCTAGACATGAAGATTTTGCTTTCCTCTGCAAAACTATTAGCCAGCAGGTTTGCTGCTTGATTACCAATGACAGTTTTCCCACAATCTTCTGTAGAATTAACATACATCAAGATTGTAAACAGCAGTAAAAGTCTTTGGTTTAGCACCGGCAAGGAAATCAATTATTGGGACAGCTAGCCCCCCTCTTACAGCATAAGACAATTCCAATCAGCACAAAGAGACATCTTATTCAAAGCATATTTATTCCAACACTGTGCTACCAGTGCCAGACATGGTCACTCACAACAAACCATAAAAGAAAATTAGTAACCACGGAAATGAGATGTCTGAGAAGGGCTGTAGGAGTGACCATAAGAGATAAGATCAGGAATGAGATCATAAGAGAAAAAATCGGCACAGAACCAATTCTGGATTACATACGAAGATAGTAAGTGAAATGGTTTGCCCACTTAGAGAGAATGCCTTGTGACACCATACCATACAAAGCATTCATGGAAAGAGAAGAAGGACGTAGAGCACGAGGTAGACCAAGAACAATATGGAAGGATAACATCAGAGAAACTCTACAACAGCACGATATGCCTATGGTCGAGGCGGCCAGAAGAGCTAGAAACAGAACCTTATATCTCCCTCGACACCCACAGCGGTAAAAGAGGAAGTGAAGAAGAAGAAGAAGAAGAAGAAGAAGAAGAAGAAGAAGAAGAAGAAGAAGAAGAAGAAGAAGAAGAAGAAGAAGAAGAAGAAGAAGAAGAAGAAGAAGAAGAAGAAGAAGAAGAAGAAGAAAATTAATGTCGAAATTTGGAGAGCAATGACTCTTCCCTGTAGCAACATACGGATGTGAGTCGTTGACTATCTTCCAGTCCTTAAGGAAGAAAGTAGCGGCATTTGCGCTGAAATGCTATAGAAACATTGACTATCTTCCAGTCCTTAAGGAAGAAAGTAGCGGCATTTGCGCTGAAATGCTATAGAAACATTGACTATCTTCCAGTCCTTAAGGAAGAAAGTAGCGGCATTTGCGCTGAAATGCTATAGAAACATTGACTATCTTCCAGTCCTTAAGGAAGAAAGTAGCGGCATTTGCGCTGAAATGCTATAGAAACATTGACTATCTTCCAGTCCTTAAGGAAGAAAGTAGCGGCATTTGCGCTGAAATGCTATAAAAACGTTGACTATCTTCCAGTCCTTAAGGAAGAAAGTAGCGGCATTTGCGCTGAAATGCTATAGAAACGTTGACTATCTTCCAGTCCTTAAGGAAGAAAGTAGCGGCATTTGCGCTGAAATGCTATAGAAACATTGACTATCTTCCAGTCCTTAAGGAAGAAAGTAGCGGCATTTGCGCTGAAATGCTATAGAAACATTGACTATCTTCCAGTCCTTAAGGAAGAAAGTAGCGGCATTTGCGCTGAAATGCTATAGAAACATTGACTATCTTCCAGTCCTTAAGGAAGAAAGTAGCGGCATTTGCGCTGAAATGCTATCGAAACATTGACTATCTTCCAGTCCTTAAGGAAGAAAGTAGCGGCATTTGCGCTGAAATGCTATAGAAACATTGACTATCTTCCAGTCCTTAAGGAAGAAAGTAGCGGCATTTGCGCTGAAATGCTATAGAAACGTTGACTATCTTCCAGTCCTTAAGGAAGAAAGTAGCGGCATTTGCGCTGAAATGCTATAGAAACATTGACTATCTTCCAGTCCTTAAGGAAGAAAGTAGCGGCATTTGCGCTGAAATGCTATAGAAACATTGACTATCTTCCAGTCCTTAAGGAAGAAAGTAGCGGCATTTGCGCTGAAATGCTATAGAAACATTGACTATCTTCCAGTCCTTAAGGAAGAAAGTAGCGGCATTTGCGCTGAAATGCTATAGAAACGTTGACTATCTTCCAGTCCTTAAGGAAGAAAGTAGCGGCATTTGCGCTGAAATGCTATAGAAACGTTGACTATCTTCCAGTCCTTAAGGAAGAAAGTAGCGGCATTTGCGCTGAAATGCTATAGAAACATTGACTATCTTCCAGTCCTTAAGGAAGAAAGTAGCGGCATTTGCGCTGAAATGCTATAGAAACGTTGACTATCTTCCAGTCCTTAACGAAGAAAGTAGCGGCATTTGCGCTGAAATGCTATAGAAACGTTGACTATCTTCCAGTCCTTAAGGAAGAAAGTAGCGGCATTTGCGCTGAAATGCTATAGAAACATTGACTATCTTCCAGTCCTTAAGGAAGAAAGTAGGGGCATTTGCGCTGAAATGCTATAGAAACATTGACTATCTTCCAGTCCTTAAGGAAGAAAGTAGGGGCATTTGCGCTGAAATGCTATAGAAACATTGACTATCTTCCAGTATTTAAGGAAGAAAGTAGCGGCATTTGCGCTGAAATGCTATAGAAACATTGACTATCTTCCAGTCCTTAAGGAAGAAAGTAGGGGCATTTGCGCTGAAATGCTATAGAAACATTGACTATCTTCCAGTCCTTAAGGAAGAAAGTAGGGGCATTTGCGCTGAAATGCTATAGAAACATTGACTATCTTCCAGTCCTTAAGGAAGAAAGTAGGAGCATTTGCGCTGAAATGCTATAGAAACATTGACTATCTTCCAGTCCTTAAGGAAGAAAGTAGGAGCATTTGCGCTGAAATGCTATAGAAACATTGACTATCTTCCAGTCCTTAAGGAAGAAAGTAGCGGCATTTGCGCTGAAATGCTATAGAAACATTGACTATCTTCCAGTCCTTAAGGAAGAAAGTTGGAGCATTTGCGCTGAAATGCTATAGAAACATTGACTATCTTCCAGTCCTTAAGGAAGAAAGTAGCGGCATTTGCGCTGAAATGCTATAGAAACGTTGACTATCTTCCAGTCCTTAAGGAAGAAAGTAGCGGCATTTGCGCTGAAATGCTATAGAAACATTGACTATCTTCCAGTCCTTAAGAAAGAAAGTAGCGGCATTTGCGCTGAAATGCTATAGAAACATTGACTATCTTCCAGTCCTTAAGGAAGAAAGTAGCGGCATTTGCGCTGAAATGCTATAGAAACATTGACTATCTTCCAGTCCTTAAGGAAGAAAGTAGCGGCATTTGCGCTGAAATGCTATAGAAACATTGACTATCTTCCAGTCCTTAAGGAAGAAAGTAGCGGCATTTGCGCTGAAATGCTATAGAAACATTGACTATCTTCCAGTCCTTAAGGAAGAAAGTAGCGGCATTTGCGCTGAAATGCTATAGAAACATTGACTATCTTCCAGTCCTTAAGGAAGAAAGTAGCGGCATTTGCGCTGAAATGCTATAGAAACATTGACTATCTTCCAGTCCTTAAGGAAGAAAGTAGCGGCATTTGCGCTGAAATGCTATAGAAACATTGACTATCTTCCAGTCCTTAAGGAAGAAAGTAGCGGCATTTGCGCTGAAATGCTATAGAAACATTGACTATCTTCCAGTCCTTAAGGAAGAAAGTAGCGGCATTTGCGCTGAAATGCTATAGAAACATTGACTATCTTCCAGTCCTTAAGGAAGAAAGTAGCGGCATTTGCGCTGAAACGCTATAGAAACATTGACCATCTTCCAGTCCTTAAGGAAGAAAGTTGGAGCATTTGCGCTGAAATGCTATAGAAACATTGACTATCTTCCAGTCCTTAAGGAAGAAAGTAGCGGCATTTGCGCTGAAATGCTATAGAAACGTTGACTATCTTCCAGTCCTTAAGGAAGAAAGTAGCGGCATTTGCGCTGAAATGCTATAGAAACATTGACTATCTTCCAGTCCTTAAGGAAGAAAGTAGCGGCATTTGCGCTGAAATGCTATAGAAACGTTGACTATCTTCCAGTCCTTAACGAAGAAAGTAGCGGCATTTGCGCTGAAATGCTATAGAAACGTTGACTATCTTCCAGTCCTTAAGGAAGAAAGTAGCGGCATTTGCGCTGAAATGCTATAGAAACATTGACTATCTTCCAGTCCTTAAGGAAGAAAGTAGGGGCATTTGCGCTGAAATGCTATAGAAACATTGACTATCTTCCAGTCCTTAAGGAAGAAAGTAGGGGCATTTGCGCTGAAATGCTATAGAAACATTGACTATCTTCCAGTATTTAAGGAAGAAAGTAGCGGCATTTGCGCTGAAATGCTATAGAAACATTGACTATCTTCCAGTCCTTAAGGAAGAAAGTAGGGGCATTTGCGCTGAAATGCTATAGAAACATTGACTATCTTCCAGTCCTTAAGGAAGAAAGTAGCGGCATTTGCGCTGAAATGCTATAGAAACATTGACTATCTTCCAGTCCTTAAGGAAGAAAGTAGGAGCATTTGCGCTGAAATGCTATAGAAACATTGACTATCTTCCAGTCCTTAAGGAAGAAAGTAGGAGCATTTGCGCTGAAATGCTATAGAAACATTGACTATCTTCCAGTCCTTAAGGAAGAAAGTAGCGGCATTTGCGCTGAAATGCTATAGAAACATTGACTATCTTCCAGTCCTTAAGGAAGAAAGTTGGAGCATTTGCGCTGAAATGCTATAGAAACATTGACTATCTTCCAGTCCTTAAGGAAGAAAGTAGCGGCATTTGCGCTGAAATGCTATAGAAACGTTGACTATCTTCCAGTCCTTAAGGAAGAAAGTAGCGGCATTTGCGCTGAAATGCTATAGAAACATTGACTATCTTCCAGTCCTTAAGAAAGAAAGTAGCGGCATTTGCGCTGAAATGCTATAGAAACATTGACTATCTTCCAGTCCTTAAGGAAGAAAGTAGCGGCATTTGCGCTGAAATGCTATAGAAACATTGACTATCTTACAGTCCTTAAGGAAGAAAGTAGCGGCATTTGCGCTGAAATGCTATAGAAACATTGACTATCTTCCAGTCCTTAAGGAAGAAAGTAGCGGCATTTGCGCTGAAATGCTATAGAAACATTGACTATCTTCCAGTCCTTAAGGAAGAAAGTAGCGGCATTTGCGCTGAAATGCTATAGAAACATTGACTATCTTCCAGTCCTTAAGGAAGAAAGTAGCGGCATTTGCGCTGAAATGCTATAGAAACATTGACTATCTTCCAGTCCTTAAGGAAGAAAGTAGCGGCATTTGCGCTGAAATGCTATAGAAACATTGACTATCTTCCAGTCCTTAAGGAAGAAAGTAGCGGCATTTGCGCTGAAATGCTATAGAAACATTGACTATCTTCCAGTCCTTAAGGAAGAAAGTAGCGGCATTTGCGCTGAAATGCTATAGAAACATTGACTATCTTCCAGTCCTTAAGGAAGAAAGTAGCGGCATTTGCGCTGAAACGCTATAGAAACATTGACTATCTTCCAGTCCTTAAGGAAGAAAGTAGCGGCATTTGCGCTGAAACGCTATAGAAACATTGACTATCTTCCAGTCCTTAAGGAAGAAAGTAGCGGCATTTGCGCTGAAACGCTATAGAAACATTGACTATCTTCCAGTCCTTAAGGAAGAAAGTAGCGGCATTTGCGCTGAAATGCTATAGAAACATTGACTATCTTCCAGTCCTTAAGGAAGAAAGTAGCGGCATTTGCGCTGAAATGCTATAGAAACATTGACTATCTTCCAGTCCTTAAGGAAGAAAGTAGCGGCATTTGCGCTGAAATGCTATAGAAACATTGACTATCTTCCAGTCCTTAAGGAAGAAAGTAGCGGCATTTGCGCTGAAATGCTATAGAAACATTGACTATCTTCCAGTCCTTAAGGAAGAAAGTAGCGGCATTTGCGCTGAAATGCTATAGAAACGTTGACTATCTTCCAGTCCTTAAGGAAGAAAGTAGCGGCATTTGCGCTGAAATGCTATAGAAACATTGACTATCTTCCAGTCCTTAAGGAAGAAAGTAGCGGCATTTGCGCTGAAATGCTATAGAAACATTGACTATCTTCCAGTCCTTAAGGAAGAAAGTAGCGGCATTTGCGCTGAAATGCTATAGAAAACATTGACTATCTTCCAGTCCTTAAGGAAGAAAGTAGCGGCATTTTGCGCTGAAATGCTATAGAAACATTGACTATCTTCCAGTCCTTAAGGAAGAAAGTAGCGGCATTTGCGCTGAAATGCTATAGAAACATTGACTATCTTCCAGTCCTTAAGGAAGAAAGTAGCGGCATTTGCGCTGAAATGCTATAGAAACATTGACTATCTTCCAGTCCTTAAGGAAGAAAGTAGCGGCATTTGCGCTGAAACGCTATAGAAACATTGACTATCTTCCAGTCCTTAAGGAAGAAAGTAGCGGCATTTGCGCTGAAACGCTATAGAAACATTGACTATCTTCCAGTCCTTAAGGAAGAAAGTAGCGGCATTTGCGCTGAAACGCTATAGAAACATTGACTATCTTCCAGTCCTTAAGGAAGAAAGTAGCGGCATTTGCGCTGAAATGCTATAGAAACATTGACTATCTTCCAGTCCTTAAGGAAGAAAGTAGCGGCATTTGCGCTGAAATGCTATAGAAACATTGACTATCTTCCAGTCCTTAAGGAAGAAAGTAGCGGCATTTGCGCTGAAATGCTATAGAAACATTGACTATCTTCCAGTCCTTAAGGAAGAAAGTAGCGGCATTTGCGCTGAAATGCTATAGAAACATTGACTATCTTCCAGTCCTTAAGGAAGAAAGTAGCGGCATTTGCGCTGAAATGCTATAGAAACATTGACTATCTTCCAGTCCTTAAGGAAGAAAGTAGCGGCATTTGCGCTGAAATGCTATAGAAACACTGACTATCTTCCAGTCCTTAAGGAAGAAAGTAGCGGCATTTGCGCTGAAATGCTATAGAAACATTGACTATCTTCCAGTCCTTAAGGAAGAAAGTAGCGGCATTTGCGCTGAAATGCTATAGAAACATTGACTATCTTCCAGTCCTTAAGGAAGAAAGTAGCGGCATTTGCGCTGAAATGCTATAGAAACATTGACTATCTTCCAGTCCTTAAGGAAGAAAGTAGCGGCATTTGCGCTGAAATGCTATAGAAAACATTGACTATCTTCCAGTCCTTAAGGAAGAAAGTAGCGGCATTTGCGCTGAAATGCTATAGAAACATTGACTATCTTCCAGTCCTTAAGGAAGAAAGTAGCGGCATTTGCGCTGAAATGCTATAGAAACATTGACTATCTTCCAGTCCTTAAGGAAGAAAGTAGCGGCATTTGCGCTGAAATGCTATAGAAACATTGACTATCTTCCAGTCCTTAAGGAAGAAAGTAGGAGCATTTGCGCTGAAATGCTATAGAAACATTGACTATCTTCCAGTCCTTAAGGAAGAAAGTAGCGGCATTTGCGCTGAAATGCTATAGAAACATTGACTATCTTCCAGTCCTTAAGGAAGAAAGTAGCGGCATTTGCGCTGAAATGCTATAGAAACATTGACTATCTTCCAGTCCTTAAGGAAGAAAGTAGCGGCATTTGCGCCGAAATGCTATAGAAACATTCCACGGACAAAAAAAAAAAAAAAAAAAAGAAATGTCAAAATCCTTAAAGATCAGAACATCAAAGAAGACTGGTTAATAAACAGCATATTGTCTCGGAAGCGGAAACATTTTGACCATATCAAGAGCCACGGCAGAGTGGAAAAAGAAATAGCAGAAGGCATGGTGCCAGGGATGAGGAGCAGGAGGCAACCAGCACGAAGATGGTCATAGGATATAAATGACTACTTGGGTATGAAAGTGCAGGAGGTGAGAGCGTTGGCGAGAGACAGCGTTTCGGTTAAACAGAATGTGACGAGAGCGACGTTCTGAAAAGGAACTGCCAAACGACGATGATGATGAGGGATAACATCCCAAGGATGAGAATCCAACAACCGCATATCTGGGAACCCCCGTTCACCCAAATATCCATGTAGCACAGTTATACTGGAGCACCACAAAGCATTTAAAAAGTCACATGCAGTGCACTGTGGGTGGGCTGAACCACTACGTTATCGCAACTCCCTCACATACAGCTAACAGTAAAGTGAAGGAGCCCTTTTCCACGCCATATAGGGCATATAGAGCTAGGCCTATATTTTATAGACCAACTGGAACTGGCTAGGTAATGTGGTCACATCACGCCAACCGCCTTTAGTTCCACAGACTGGTACCCTTTTAAGGTTGAGTCGACCTGGGTGCCAAGGTATTGTTTGAAAAATGTCGCGTTCGCTCAAGATCTGAAGCCACCACCTTCCGATCCGTAAAAGAGGGGCGGGGGGGGGGGGGGGGGCAGGGGGGAAGCATCTAGCCGTTACACCACAATAACAGCTAACAGTTCAAAAACACTCCCTTCCACGTTGCTCCTGGGGGCTGGTCAAGATTCCCAAGGGTGCCGTAGAACCCAGTTGAAAACCGCTGCTTTATATGATACAACAAGAATGTATAAACAGAATCCCCTCACGGATTTAAATAATTTGCTACATTAAGTGAAATTATTTCCAGAAATGTCGGATTCATGTTTTTCAACAGCTGTCCTACATTTATTCAATGGACAAGCAACAACATGTAATTGGTTTGCACGAGATTTAAAGGGAAGATTGTTATAAATGTTTTACCATGATCGGTGATCATTACAATTTTTCTTCAGTATGCCTCTCCTTTGTGTGCCGTTAGACGTCACATAAAGCTCACTTTCGATTCCTCCACTCCGCTCTTTTGCATGCAGCTCTCTCGATTTCTAATATAGAGTTCAGCCCAGCATGGTTAGCCTTTCGAAATAATTTTTTCTCAATGTGTCCCTTGGACGTCCTCCTGTTCTCACGCCGTTTGTTTCCCATGTTTGTGCTTGTTTTGTAATTCTTTGCTCATTTCGTCTCAGAGTGTGCCAAATATATCTCCACCTTCTTTGTCTTAGTGCAGTCGATACAGGTATTTTTCCAGACATTTCTCTGATCTCCGCACTCTTTTTTTAAATCTATCCTATTTTATGCTCATGATTTTCCCCGGAACATTTTCTTTTCACATGCTTTGAACTTTCGTTCCGTATCTTTAGTTGTTCTCCAATTTTCGCAGTAAGATATGACAACATCTGCTCACCCCAGATAGAGATCAAGAGAGGAGTAAGACAAGGATGTGTGCTGTCGCCTAGCCTTTTCAACTTATGTACAGAAACCATTTTTAAAGAAATTGTAGAATTGCCAGTACTGCACATCAATGGTAGAATAATAAACAATCTTAGATATGCTGACGACACAGTGTTGCTAGCAGAGAGTGAGCAAGAGTTGCAAGACCTAATAGAGCAAGTAAACAGAAGGAGTGCAGAATTCGGATTAGATATAAATTTGAAAAAGACAAAAACCATATTTAGCAAAGAAAATAATCAGCTAACAATGAATATCACAGTGAACGGGGTGAAATTGGAACAAGTTAAACATTTCTTATATCTTGGACAAGTAATAACATGTGACGGCAGAAGTGAAACAGATGTCAAGAAAAGAATAGGGATGGCCAAAAACATTTTCAACAACATGCAAAAGTTACTGACATCAAGAGAAATAAGCAATACATTAAAAATGAGAATTGTCAAATGTTATGTATTCTCAACCTTACTGTATGGCACAGAGACATGGAGAATGAACAAACAACTGGAAAATCGTATCAATTCTTTGGAGATGTGGATATACAGAAGATTAGGTCGTATTTCATGGAAACAAAAGCTATCAAATACAGAGGTACTGAGGAAATTGGGAATGAAAAGGGAGTTGCTAGGTGAAATAAAAAAGAGACAAGTGAAATATTTTGGCCACATTAAAAGACATAACAGTATTGTAAAGATCATCCTAGAGGGAAAGGTTCAAAGTAGGCGAGCAAAAGGCAGACAGCGTTACAAGTGGGAGGATAACATCAAGAGATGGACGAACAGCAGTATGAGTGAGTGTACATCAAGGGCAAGAGACAGGGCTTGTTGGAGATCCATTGCAGCCAACCTTCATTGTGGAGACGGCACCTGATTGATTGATTGAATTTTCGCTGCTAAATGTTAG
The DNA here is from genome assembly GCA_905116865.2 of Candidula unifasciata. Classification (NCBI taxonomy): domain Eukaryota; kingdom Metazoa; phylum Mollusca; class Gastropoda; order Stylommatophora; family Geomitridae; genus Candidula; species Candidula unifasciata. Next base: position 802,636 of record CAJHNH020005779.1, on the reverse strand, counting down.
AAATGAAAAAAACGTTAGCACTGAAGATTGTTGTTTGGTCCTAAAGCTGTATAACTTTGAGCTCCATATTTTGTTAAGGCTTTTAAAGACTGTTGTTTGGTCCTAAAGCTGTATAACTTTGAGCTCCATATTTTGTTAAGGCTTTTAAAGATTGTTGTTTGGTCCTAAAGCTGTATAACTTTGAGCTCCATATTTTGTTAAGGCTTTTAAAGATTGTTGTTTGGTCCTAAAGCTGTATAACTTTGAGCTCCATATTTTGTTAAGGCTTTTAAAGATTGTTGTTTGGTCCTAAAGCTGTATAACTTTGAGCTCCATATTTTGTTAAGGCTTTTAAAGATTGTTGTTTGGTCCTAAAGCTGTATAACTTTGAGCTCCATATTTTGTTAAGGCTTTTAAAGACTGTTGTTTGGTCCTAAAGCTGTATAACTTTGAGCTGCATATTTTGTTAAGGCTTTTAAAGATTGTTGTTTGGTCCTAAAGCTGTATAACTTTGAGCTCCATATTTTGTTAAGGCTTTTAAAGATTGTTGTTTGGTCCTAAAGCTGTATAACTTTAAGCTCCATATTTTGTTAAGGCTTTTAAAGACTGTTGTTTGGTCCTAAAGCTGTATAACTTTGAGCTCCATATTTTGTTAAGGCTTTTAAAGATTGTTGTTTGGTCCTAAAGCTGTATAACTTTGAGCTCCATATTTTGTTAAGGCTTTTAAAGATTGTTGTTTGGTCCTAAAGCTGTATAACTTTAAGCTCCATATTTTGTTAAGGCTTTTAAAGACTGTTGTTTGGTCCTAAAGCTGTATAACTTTGAGCTCCATATTTTGTTAAGGCTTTTAAAGATTGTTGTTTGGTCCTAAAGCTGTATAACTTTGAGCTCCATATTTTGTTAAGGCTTTTAAAGATTGTTGTTTGGTCCTAAAGCTGTATAACTTTGAGCTCCATATTTTGTTAAGGCTTTTAAAGATTGTTGTTTGGTCCTAAAGCTGTATAACTTTGAGCTCCATATTTTGTTAAGGCTTTTAAAGATTGTTGTTTGGTCCTAAAGCTGTATAACTTTGAGCTCCATATTTTGTTAAGGCTTTTAAAGACTGTTGTTTGGTCCTAAAGCTGTATAACTTTGAGCTCCATATTTTGTTAAGGCTTTTAAAGATTGTTGTTTGGTCCTAAAGCTGTATAACTTTGAGCTCCATATTTTGTTAAGGCTTTTAAAGATTGTTGTTTGGTCCTAAAGCTGTATAACTTTAAGCTCCATATTTTGTTAAGGCTTTTAAAGACTGTTGTTTGGTCCTAAAGCTGTATAACTTTGAGCTCCATATTTTGTTAAGGCTTTTAAAGATTGTTGTTTGGTCCTAAAGCTGTATAACTTTGAGCTCCATATTTTGTTAAGGCTTTTAAAGATTGTTGTTTGGTCCTAAAGCTGTATAACTTTAAGCTCCATATTTTGTTAAGGCTTTTAAAGACTGTTGTTTGGTCCTAAAGCTGTATAACTTTGAGCTCCATATTTTGTTAAGGCTTTTAAAGATTGTTGTTTGGTCCTAAAGCTGTATAACTTTGAGCTCCATATTTTGTTAAGGCTTTTAAAGATTGTTGTTTGGTCCTAAAGCTGTATAACTTTGAGCTCCATATTTTGTTAAGGCTTTTAAAGATTGTTGTTTGGTCCTAAAGCTGTATAACTTTGAGCTCCATATTTTGTTAAGGCTTTTAAAGATTGTTGTTTGGTCCTAAAGCTGTATAACTTTGAGCTCCATATTTTGTTAAGGCTTTTAAAGATTGTTGTTTGGTCCTAAAGCTGTATAACTTTGAGCTCCATATTTTGTTAAGGCTTTTAAAGACTGTTGTTTGGTCCTAAAGCTGTATAACTTTGAGCTCCATATTTTGTTAAGGCTTTTAAAGATTGTTGTTTGGTCCTAAAGCTGTATAACTTTGAGCTCCATATTTTGTCAAGGCTTTTAAAGATTGTTGTTTCGTCTTAAAGCTGTATAACTTTGAGCTCCATATTTTGTTAAGGCTTTTAAAGATTGTTGCTGCATTGCCAATATATTTCATAATTTCCTTCGTTGTATCTCTTTGAGAGTCTAAATTGATACCCAAACAGCTTAAATGGTCTTTTGCTTTTATTGGTTTCTTCTCAAGCATGACTACAAGATCTGTTGTTGGTATCTTTAATACATTTGTTTTGTCTTATTAGTAGTCCTATTTTTGATGCCGCAGACGACATATCGTCTGCTTTCCTTTGCATGCCTTTATTAGTTTTATTTAACAGAACAATATCATCTACGAAATCCAGATCTTCAAGTTGTCTATTCTCTAACAAATCAGTACTGTCTTTGAAACATTTTGCCATTACCGAATCAATAGATACTTTAAACAACAAGGGGGGGGGGAGGGGGTGCAGCCTTGTTTTACTCCAGTTTCACTAAAAATCAGTCACTTAGACCATGTTCAGTGCGCACTGCACATTCTGAACCGTCGTATAAATTTCTAATAATGAGTATTTTTTTGTGTGTGGCTGGTATGCCATAGCTAAATTCCCCATAGTGAAATTCTATTCTTTTTCCTGCCAGGTCTCTGTGACTTATGTTGGCACAACAGGACAAGGATGATGACGACGTTCAACCCCACCAGGATATTGCACCGAACAATAAATACCCGGTGACACAAGTGCCACCATTCACTCAGGGACAGGTCCCAGAAATCGTGTTCAACTCATAGGCTGGGTTTATTAGGACCCCTGGCAACAGCCAAGGTGAGGCTTTAAAACAGCAACAACAACAAAAATTGCGTCCGACATTTAGGTGTATTGTAATGGATATTAACAAGGATAATGAAGAATCTTTACAGTCGAAGGACAGAGTTCTGGTCTGATCACTATAGTTTTCAGTTTTTATTGTCAACCGAATGACTAATCTAATCTGTTTTTTTTTTTAATTTTTTTATTTCTGTGTACTTTTATACTTCTACGAGTGTTATTAAATATAAATGTATTTCTCCAACATCGTTTCAGTGACCACTTGATTTTTCACGCAACCGCCAGATCCTTGCCCGTGAATACAAAATTGAAATCACTGATTCCATTAGTCGTAGACGCATTTGGCCATTGATTTGTGTTTCTTCATGCAACGGGCGATTATTTATAGACAGTATCCTGTCTCACTGGGTGTTCCCCCAGAGACCAGCCAATCAGCTCTTCCATTTTAACACACGCCAACACGATGGTATGTCATAACTATGAGGATGATAGAATATGTGACTCATTTAACTGATCCATCTCGGCGCAGTAGAAAGGTTAAACTGGTGCTGTAGACTCGTGACTGAGGGAGATTCGTCTACGAGTTTTGGCAGATCCAGAGGCGTGACCTTCAATCTTCCGTGTTTATTTTGTTACTCCAGAACACTCAGGAACCAAATTAAATTGTCAATCTTTTTTTTTAAAAGTCCCCACCCTTTCTTGCCACTTCAGTAGTTGTTTCCTTCTTTGACAGGGACCCTTTCCCTCTCATTTAGCAATTTTAACTCTCTTTCATGTGTGTGTGTGTGCGTGTGTGTGTGTCAGAGTGTGTGTCAGAGAGAGAGAGAGAGAGAGAGAGAGAGAGAGAGAGAGAGAGAGAGAGAGAGAGAGAGAGAGAGAGGGGGGGGGATTATGTCACGTCCTGACGAAAAGAAAATTGTAGAAGATGTGTTGAGAAGGAGGAAGTGGGTATGCGAGAGAGAAGATAGTCTAGCATCACGGCATCAAGGTACGGTGTCGAATCTTTGATTGTTTTAATTTTAATTTATTCTTGTGTAAAAATTGTGAAGCTGAATAAGTATACTCAAAAGTACAGGTAGTAACTAAACAAATAACTAAGTCTGGCATGTAGAGCGATGCCCAAGTACTAATTTGCTCACACATATCCATTAGGCGGATTAATGGCTATAAAAATTGTGGGTCAAATTGAATTCTAACGAGCGTATAAATCAAAACTTAAATAAATACAAAATTCTGATGTACATGAAATGAAAGCCTATCCAACATTCAATCAACAGCATTCAATGTTTTTTAATACCGGTACAATAATTCTTTTACAACCACTCCAAAATCAAAAGTAATGTACACATTCTAAATTTTCTTTTGAGAGATTCACTTTTTGGTGGCCTGCTCTAAGTAAGCTATAAAGTCTACTCTTTATTGCTCATTCCTCAAGCCAGCGAAAACCATCTTGGTGCAGGGATGTACTTATTGAGGTTGAACAGCAGGACTTCTTTTAGATTAGTCATGAAGGACATGTATGCTTCTAATACTCTAACGCCCCCCTCCCCCAGCCACCCCCCCCCCCCCCCACTTTGTCCCCTCCCAAACGCGGGTTGTTAAAACCAAAACTTTGGTGTTGAAGGTTTGTTATAATTGTATCTAACATTGAAGGCATTGTACATGCACATAGACTACTTCCCCTTGTGGATTCCATAGGCCCAATTTTTTTTGGGGGGGGATAGGGAGGAGGGGGAGCGACACACACACACACACACACACACACACACACACACACAGAGAGAGAGAGAGAGAGAGAGAGAGAGAGAGAGAGAGAGAGAGAGAGAATAGGCCCACTGTTCACTAATGTCGTAAAAAGCTACTAACTAAGGCATTGTTAAAATCGAATGTGTCGGACGGAATAGCAATGCAAAGATCGAACAGCCTTAAAAGTCTATAGTTAAGCATCAGCAAGGAGATCAAAATTAGAATTTTGAAAGCATGCATCTTTCCTGTCGCTACTTACGGATGTGAGTCGTGGACTATCTCTCAGTCCTTAAGAAAGAGAATTGGGGCTTTTGAGCTGAAATGCTATAGAAAGATTCTCAGAATATCTTGGATAAAGAAGATGAGGAATATTGACATCTTAAAAGATCTGAACATCAAGGAAGATTGGCTAATAAACAGCATCCTTTCTCGAAAGCTGAAATATTTTGGTCATATCAAGCGCCACAACGGATTGGACAAAATAATAGCAGAAGGCAGGGTACCAGGAAGGAGGGGCAGGGGCTGACCGACACGAAGATGGGAACAGGATATAGGTGAGTCCTTGGGTGTGAAAGTACATGAGGTAGGAGAGCTGGTGAGAGACTGAGATTTTTTTCAGGCAGACCACGATGAGAGCGACGTTCTGCAAAGGACCTGCTACATGATGATGATGATGATGTCGGACGGAAAACGGACAGATATTGCATCCAAGCTGCAAATCGCATCCTAATCGCTCTTCTAAGAGAAGCGCGGAAGAAGAAGAAGAAGAAAAAGAAGAAGAAGAAGAAGAAGAAGAAGAAGAAGAAGAAGAAGAAGAAGAAGAAGAAGAAGAAGAAGAAGAAGAAAAAGAAGAAGAAGAAGAAGTAGAAGAAGAAGAAGAAGTAGAAGAAGAAGAAGAAGAAGAAGAAGAAGAAGAAGAAGAAAGAAAAAAAAGAACCACTAATTTATCCTTTCGGCGCCTGAAGACAAATGTTGAAATTGATGATGACGATGAAGGAAGTGTACTACAGCTGCGGCAGCGCATGCGCAAACGACTTAGTAACCTTTAGGTTGTGATTGTAAACAACCGCTGGAAATATTTCTTGAATTAACCTACAAAGAGATGGCTGAAGTTGCAGAAGAGAAAAAAGCCGACGCCGATTCGAAGCGTGTTCATACCTATCCTTTAATTAGGGTATGCACTTTAAATTACTCCGCTATTTGATCTAGCTTTGATCATCAGTAATTAGCATGCAATGTTATGTATATTTATATTGACATTGTGCTCAATCAGTTGAGTAGTTAAGAGTTGAGCTAACTTAAGCTAAGCCCTAAGCACCGTGGTTTACTTTAGTAAAGTCTTAACTGACTGTGCACGGGTACAGTCGGTAAAAGTACTCTTACTTCAAAAGAAGCAATAAAAGGATAGCATAATTCTCTTAGGAAGTCAGGTGGGCGGTATTATCCTAATCATATTAGTTTAGTCAACAGATATCAGTCGGTATAACACACATGGGCTCTCCTCCGAACTTCTACCCCCGTATTATGGCGGCCTGAAATATCCGTTCGGGGCTCAGTCTAATGAAAAATGCGGACTTTCTGCCAAAGAACAAATCGCGGCAAAACTAGGATTACTTGACAATTTCAAGAGACAGCAACATTGCAGACGATAGTAGCAGACGATAAAAGCGACCATTGACAATTTTGAGTCATTACTGACATTACAGACGATGAAAGCAATATGGCGGGTGGACCACGTGCTCCCACGCAGATTAGCAATACTGTTCTCCGATTGAGGATTTAGCAGCGGTAGATGTCAGACTTGTCGGCATACGCAAAACGCGTTTAAACTCACCACCGAACGTATCCCCCATGCCGCTAAGCACGGCGCGGATGGGAGGTTAAACTAGGTGCCTGGGACTCACGAGCAAAGTAATTGAAGGAAGTTGCAGGAGATGCGGTAGTTGCTGCTCGTGAGTCCCAGCCATCTAGTTTAGCCCCTAGCGTAGCGGCGCTGGGGATATGTTGGCGGTGAGGCATAGTCACAGAAAGAGGTCCGCAAGTAACATATTGCTGAGATCCTGTTAAAGCATTTGTTTCGTTTTTCCGAGCCGATCCTAGATTTGCAGCGATTTGTTCATAGGCTGAAAGTTTGACAAGTTCCCATTTTACATATTTGTTCCTTGTTGAGTCTTTTAGAATTGTCAGGTAATCAGAAACAATAAGAAACAGGTCCGCAAGTAACATATTGCTGAGATCCTCTTAGAGCATTTGTTTCGTTATACGGAGCCTGCATATTTTTAATAGAACTGAGCCCCGAACGGATATTTCAGGCCGCCATAACACGGGGGTAGAAGTTTGAAGGAGACCCCACACATGTAATAATTGTAACCAACTCACCAAGAATGTACTGAGAGAGGTGGAGACCGGTATTCTCCGTAAAGAGAGGCGAACATCAATTCAGAAGTCCCTTGGATTTTTTCTTCAGGATATGCTGGGGTATTAGAAAATTAACAGACAGATAGAATTACTGGTTTTGCACAGCGTGTTGAATTATGTATGACAAGCTATATTTTGCAAGAGCCCTTTGGGGGGGGGGGGGGGGGGGAATGTGAACTGTGCGGAAGGAAGATGGATCATCACGATCTGAGAAGAACAGTGCTGCGAGGAGTGACCAGGGGATCTGGCCAATGATCAACACTCAAATGAAAGGTGAGACAGATAAACAGTCAAACTGATACTGGTGCTATCAGAATTGGAACTCAAGATAAAGGCAAAGAGGCGAATACCTGGATGGCTTAGCCACATGGGTGGGCTAGACAAGAACATTGAACTGATCTATGGTTCTGGTGATTGTGTGAGATAGTGAAACATGACAGCCTATGCTTACCAGCATTGCACAGTATGATAAACAAAAACAATGAAAACTTTTATTCATGACTGGTGCCTGCTTAGCTCTCTTACAAATTTTCTATGGAGCTCAGACTAAACCCTCCCCACCCCTTCCCCCCAAACCTTTCCTTTTTTTTAAACAAATTTTTCTGTAGCTAGGGGGCAAAAGGGGGTGGGGGGGGGGGGGGGGTTGAGAGGATTCAAGGGACTTAACATCCCAGGTTCAAGTACCGATGTTTGCAGTAGGCCATGTATTTATTTAAGGGTGCTCTTTGGCATTAATAGTGTGTTCAATTCAATATGTAATGTTCAGTATTATTAGCACTCTGACATTCAGTACTAATAAATGAATTATTTAATTAATGAAGAACTGACATCAGTGCACTTGGGGCATTCCCACATGTGCTCTGTCCTCTGATGAAGTTGTCTTCTGTTAAGAGTTAAAGAATCTACTGTTTCAAAACACAACCTAGTATTTTTGAAATATTCGTAATAGATTATTTCTCTTGATTATAACCCAGAAGGTTCTTCTTCTTCTTCTTCTTCTGCCTTTCTATCCCCCAATGGAGCATAGGCCCTCAAACAACTCATGCCAAGTCGTTCTATCCTTCGCCATTACATGGAGCTCTCCCCATGTCCTCCCAATCTTTCTAACCTCATTTTCCAGCTCTCTTCTCCATGTGTTTTTTGGCCTTCCTTTATTCCTATGCCCCTGTGGGTTCCAATGCAAAGACATTCTAGTTATGCTGTTCTCATGTTTTCTCAGTGTGTGCCCTATCCAACGCCAGCGTCTTTTCCTCACCTCCTGATCCATTGGAGCCTGTTTAGTTCTCTCCCAAAGTTCTACATTAGTTATTCTATCATACCATTTTATTCCCTCTATTCTGCGCAGGCACCAGTTAATGAATGTCTGTAATTTATTAGTAATTGCCTTTGTTGTTCTCCATGTTTCCGCCCCATACAATAGTACTGATTTGACATTAAAATTAAAAATTTTTAGTTTAGTATTTCTTTTAATTTCTTTTGACCTCCACAAATTCCCTAGTGCTATGAAAGCCCCTCTTGCCTTTTGTATTCTTATTTTAATATCTCTATCAGTTCCTCCATCTTTATCTACATTACTGCCCAAATAGGTGTACGACTTCACGTCTTGGAGTGGGGTGCCATTAAGAGAAACCACATTACTATTTGCCTGATTTATTCTCATTATCTTTGTCTTTCCTTTATGGATTTTCAGACCAAGCTGCTGTGATCTCGCATTAAGTATATTTAATTTATCTTGTATCTGATTCTGTGAATGGGACAGAAGGGCAATATCATCAGCGAAGTCCAGATCATCAAGCTGTTTTGTAGGGGTCCACTGAATTCCATTCTTGGTGTTAGCAGTTACTGTTTTCATAGTCCAGTCTATAGCCAGTAAAAATAGGAGAGGCGACAAAAGACATCCCTGTCGCACACCTGTTTTTATTTCAAATGTATCTGTTAGCTTTCCCTCATGAAGAACTCGATATTTCATGTCTTTATATGTTGCCTTTACTAAGTTGATAATTTTCTGTGGGATTCCATAGTGCCCCATCAATTTCCAGAGAGATTCCCTATCAATGCTGTCAAATGCTTTTTCATAGTCTATAAATCCAATGTAAAGTGGTGAGTTCAGTTCAATGCTTTGCTCTATTATAATACGTAATGTGGCTATCTGATCAGTACAGGATCTGTTTGACCGAAAACCTGCCTGCTCATCTCTTAGCATTTTATCAATAGCATCTTTTAATCTTTCCAAAATAATTCTACTTAGTATTTTTCCAGGAACTGACAGCAACATAATTCCTCTATAGTTTTCACACTCCTGTAGATCAATTTTTTTGGGCAGTTTCACAAGATATCCTTCTCTCCAGTCTGCTGGTATTTCTTCGGTTCTCCCAGACTTTACTGAATAATCTATGTAGCAATTCTGTTGATGTGTTTATGTTGGTCCTGATGGCTTCAGCTGGGATACCATCTGGGCCTGACGCATTTCCTTCCTTAAGAAGATTTATAGCTTTTCTAATTTCCTCTTTGGATGGTATCTCACAGTTGATATCCAGTTCCATTTCTAAAGGCTGGATATCTGGGGGAACCTCTGGGCCTGGTATATTTAGAAGCATTTCAAAATATTCAACCCATCTGTCCATTTGATCTTTAGTGTTAGTAAGTACCTTTCCTTGACTATTTTTGATTGATCCAGTTGGCTGACTATATTTACCTACTAATTTTCTTGTGTTACTGTAAAGTTCTCTGAGGTTTCCTTTTGCTGCTGCTGTCTCCACTTCTTGTGCTAGATCATTTAGATATTTCACTTTATCTGCCCTTATATGCCTCCTAACTTCCTTGTTGAGCTCTAGCTTTAGCAGCTCTAGTTTTGCTATTGTTTAATTCTGCCTTTTTACTTTTCCTATCTTCAATCAGTTTAATGGTTTCTGGTGTTATCCATGCTTTATGTTTCCTTTCTTTCTTGCCAAGAACTTCTACGCAAGATTAATTCCAGATTCCTTTGATCTGATCCCAGCAGACTTCTGTGCTGACATCTTCAGCTAACTGCTGCAACACCTGGTACTTATTAGAGACCGTAACTGAGAACTGTTCCTTAATTTCTTTATCTCTGAGAAAGCCTACATTATATTGGTTTCTATGATTATAAGATGTTATATATCTTTTTAGTTTCAACTTGATTTTACTTATCACCAGGAAATGGTCAGTAAATACATCGGCACCTCTGAAAGCCCTAACATCGTAAAGGGATGATCTAAACTTTTTGTTAATACATATGTGGTCAATTTGATTAGTTGTCTTATGGTCTGGTGATTCCCATGTTGCCTTGTGTATTCTTTTATGGGGAAAAATACTTCCACCAATAACATACTGGTTACCTGCACAAAAATTTGTGAACAATTCTCCATTTTCATTCATTATTCCTAGACCATGTCTCCCCATAATTTCTTCATAACCTGTGTTGTCTGATCTTATCTTAGCATTCAAGTCACCCATCACAATTTTTAATTGCCCTTTCTTTCATTATTTATAATATTTTGAAGCTGCAGAAAGTTACAAACAAGATAATATTTCTAACAAAAATAGTACAAATGACAAAAATGAGTATGAGAAATGATTACAAAATATGTTACATAGCAAAAGTATATCATCATCATCATCAGGTAACAGGTCCTTTGCAGAACGTCGCTCTCATCATGGTCTGCCTGAAAGAAACTCGGTCTCTCGCCAGCTCTCCTACCTCATGTACTTTCCTACTCAAGGAGTCACTTATATCCTGTGCCCATCTTCGGGTCGGTCAGCCCCTGTCCCTCCTTCCTGGTACCACGCCTTCTGCTATAATATTTTTCAATCCGTCGTGGTGCTTGATATGACTAAAATATTTCAGCTTCCAAGATAGGATGCTGTTTATTGGCCAATCTTCCTTGATGTTCAGATCTTTCAAAATGTCAGTATTTCTCCTCTTCTTTGTCCAAGATATTCTGAGAATCTTTCTATAGCATTTCAGTTCAAAAGCCTCTATTCTCTTTCTTAAGGACTGGGAGATAGTCCACGACTCACATTCGTATGTAGCAACAGGGAAGATGCGTGCTCCCAAAATTCTAATTTTGATCTTCTTGCTGGTACTTAACCAAAGACTTTTTAGGTTGTTTAATATTTGCATTGCTGTGACCATCCTACTTTTAATTTCTGTCAAGCCCGGCTCTCTAGCATAGTTGGCTAAACCGGATTGCGTGGAGACCGGGTGACAAACTCCTTGTGGTCCGGGTTCAATCCCGGGGGTAGGCAGAAAAGTCACATTTTCTCCAAGATTTACGGTATTTACAATGGAATCAAGGCCAAAAGGTTGTGATAGCCATAATACTGAGCCTAAGGGTTAACAACTCATGGCTTCTGGATACTAAAACAAACAAACAACAAACAATTTCTGCCAAAAAGTTACCATTGCTATTTTTTTAGAACCTAGATATTCAAAGTTTGTGACATTTTCAATTTCTTCATCATTTATTGTTATTTTTGGGTGGCAGCAAGTTTTATCTGTGGTCATTATTTTCATTTTCTTTAAATTCAAGAACAGATTTTGATTGCAAAAGTATGTATTGAGAATAAATAAGCACTGTGTACTCAAATCATAACTCTGAAGGTTGAACAAAACATTATTTTGGTAAAAACTGCTACTGCTGCTCTACTATCACTACGTCTACTATTTAAACACTGAAATGACTATGTTTGAAAATATCATTTCATTGTTAGATTTTATAACTAATAACCTAAAACCATTTGGATTTAGAACTGATAATTCTTTAAAGGTAACAAGTGTTACAATTGACTTCACTTCACCATGTTTTATTCCAAATGGCTTAGTTTCTCTCTCTGCAGAATGATTAGCTACATGCAAAGAGTGTTGCACAAAGCACGAACTTCATAGCTCCCACAACAATCTCCAGGCTTTGGGGGAAAATTGCACTCGTGAATTGCCCAGTGCAGCCAGGAAATAAACTCATGACCTTCAGAATACGAGGCAAATGACTTGACCACTTCACCCTGGTTTATTTAGTTGCATATCCTTTATAGGATGTTGCAAAAACTACTTTACAGTATAACATTTTAACCGAACATCATGATCTGAATAGAATGGTGCAGCAAGGAGAAAAAATACTTTACAGTATAACATCTTAACAGAACATCATGATCTGAATAGAATGGTGCAGCAAGGAGAAAAAATACTTTACAGTATAACATCTTAACAGAACATCATGATCTGAATAGAATGGTGCAGCAAGGAGAAAAAATACTTTACAGTATAACATCTTAACAGAACATTATGATCTGAAGAGAATGGTGCAGCAAGGAGAAAAAATACTTTACAGAATAACATCTTAACAGAACATCATGATCTGAAGAGAATGGTGCAGCAAGGAGAAAAAAATACTTTACAGAATAACATCGTAGTAGATCATCACGGTCTGAAGAGAATGGTGTAGAAGGAGAAACTGCCCGGTTCGCTAGCATAGTTGGCTAAACCTGACTTCGCTGTGACCGGGTGACAAACTCCTTGTTGTCCAGGATCACTCCCAGGTGTAGGCAGAAAAGTCATATTTTTCCCAGATTTACGGTACCTATCATGGAATCAAGGCCGAAGGGTTGCGATATCCATAGTACCGAGCAAAAGGGTTAACAACTCATGGTTTCTGGATACTTAAAAAAAAAAAAAAAGCAGAAGGAGAAAAGAAACTTTAGAGTATAACATCTTAAAAGATCATCACCATTTGAAGGAAATGGTGCAGCAAGGATTGACTGGAAGATCTGGCTGATACTCAACACTCAGGGCAAGGGCTAGATGGGACATACAATCAGACTGTAACTGATATTACTGGAAATGAAAATCTGCGCTTGCTGCTGAAGATGGTGATGGAGCTTTTTTAGGAATATCCCAAGTGCTATGATGTCAGTTCTTAATTCATAATTTATTCACTATATACATTTGACAGCTGATTATTTTGCAAGAGAAGGGTGACTAGGTATAACTGTTTCTTCTTCTTGTTTTTTTTTTTTTTTTTTTAGCTTTCACTGGCTCTAAACTCCAGCAGAAAGTTTATCCTTGTTCCAGAATCTGAGTTTTGTGTGCACATCCGTTTTACACATCTGACTTATTTGTATGCAGACCTTTTGTTCCTCGCCTCTTAGACAGAGGCATTCCGACTTAAAAAAAACTCACCTAATTAGTCACTTTTTACAATATGTTTGTCAGGGTGGCAGTAAGCCTATTCTTTTTCCCCCCTAAATGGGGCATCAGAGCCCACTCGGGAAGTATTACTGTTTTGGGGTTTTAGAGCCAACGCGGTAAGTATAACTTTTTTGGGGGCCTCAGAGCCCACACGGGAAATATAACTGTATTGGGGCTTCAGAGCCCACACGAAAAGTATAACTGTTTTGGGGCCTCATAGCCCACAAGGGAAGTATACCTGTTTAAGGGCCTCAGAGCCCACATGGGAAGTATAACTTTTTTGGGGCCTCATAGCCCACAAAGGAAGTATAACTTTTTTGGGACCTCACAGCCCACACGGGAAGTATAACTTTTTAAGGGCCTCAGAGCCCACATGAGAAGTATAACTGTTTTATAAATTCACATCTGGACAGTGACTATTAAAGTCACTGGGTGTCAATCTTTCAGGCTGCAATAACAGCAGTAAAATAGAGAAAAAATAAAACTCATTAAATCTTTTGTCTCTCTCTCTCACACACACACACACCCTCCCCCTTCTCCCCACACACACGCACACACAATATGCCCTACTGTGCAAGAACAGTGGGGCAGACATTTTAAAGTAACAACTTCCTGTGAGTGAAAGAGTTATTGGCCCTGGTAATAAAGGGACAACCGTTTAAGACAAAACTAGATTTAAAAATAAGCGCCTGTGCAACATGTGATGTCGACAAATTATATCACATTTGCATATTTTCAATGTGGCTAACTTTGTATATTTACTCGACAGCATTCAGACATGATCGATGAAATGAAGAATGAAGCTATGGAACTGTGTGTGACAGCCTGTGAAAAATTTGCTGCAAATAATGAGGTAAAGTTAATTTTTTTTCCATGCTTTTCACATCACTTTTCTTGTTAGCTGTGTTGCTTTCATAATTTATTTAAATACAAATAATTAAAAAATAAGTTTCCCAAGGATAATTTTCTTAAAAATGACTGATATAATTATGTTGTTAACATCAGACTTATATATTGTCTTTACGTTCCATGCTCACCAGCCAAATAGATCTTTCAGTTAGTTCTAACAACCATACTTCATCCCATTCCTGAATGAAATTCTTATTGTCATTTTAATCAGTCAATCAATCAGGTGCCATCTCCACAGTGAATGTTGGCTGCAATGGATCTCCAACATGCGCTGTCTCTTGTCTTGGTTGTACACTCTCAGACCGCTGCCCGTTCATCTCTTGATGGTGTCCTTCCACTGAAATGGTTGTCTACCTCTTGCTCTCTTGCCCTCGATCTCTCAGTGCATATTAATTTTTTTAAAGTTTTATGTCTTTTAATACAGCGAAATTTTGTTCAGTGATTCAGTTCAGTTGTTAGCATTTTTTATATGCTACAGTATCAGTCTGAACAAGCCATTAGAAGATTGTATTAACTTTTTGGTCCCCAAGCATGTTATTTTAACTCACTTGGTCATAAGAAATTCTTAAATTATTGAAAACATATTTCTACCTGAAGTAATTAAAACAAAACATTATGTGATAAAAAGGGTTAAAGTAACTGTAGGTACAGATTTAGTTTGTAACAACTGGCAGGCGTAAATGGGGTTTACAGAAATTAAAGCATATAAGTAGAAACCAAAAAATGCGTGTCGAGTTGCTTGGGGCTGAAAAAATTAAGTCTCTGGAGATGCAGATATACCGAAGAATAGGTCGCATTTCATTGAAACAACAGTAATCAAATACAGAGGTTGTGAAAAGACTTCGAATGAAAGAGGAGATGCTGAAGGAAATAAAAAAAGGCAAGTAAAAAATGTAGGCCATATTAAAACATAACACACTCCATGGCGACGCATTCGAGCCATTTGACTCAACCTTCAGAAGGTCACGGGTTTGTTTCATTGTTGGTCGTTTGGTTCATGAGTGAAAGTTTTATGAAGCTGCTGGGGATCGTCACTAGAGCTATGGTGTTCATGCTTTATGCAACACTATCAGCAGGTGGCTAGCCATTCTGTGGAGAAAGACCGAGCCATATGGGATCAGACTTGGTGCAATGAAGTTGATCTTCTCGACTTTAAACTTGAACTCTTATGAAAGCCGTACTGGAGGGAGAAGCTGAAGGCGAGCCAGCAAGAGGCAGACAGTGATAGATCATTTATTTGGGTATTTTATTATCAAAACATGAACTAATTTTCACAGTTGCATGTTTAGGTGTCTAGAGTCTTGGAAGTCTTCAAACTGGACACTGATTCTTACATGTTATTTTCTGTCTATTCCTGATGCCAGAGTGCAGCAAAGATGATCAAAGAAACCATGGATAAAAAGTTTGGGGCCTCCTGGCATGCTGTTATTGGTGAAGGTTATGGTTTCGAGATTACCCATGAAGTGAAGAACCTTCTGTATATGTTTTTTGGTGGAAATATGGCCATAATCTTGTGGAAGTGCTCATGATTTCTAGATGCCAGAGTAGCCGGTGTTTTTCAATCAAATTTGGCGAAACTATAACATTTGGAATTTTTCAATTTTTCTTACAAATGGGCATCTGCTGATTCTAAAATACAAATGTTAATACCAAAAATCTTATTCATAATGATGTACTTTGAAGAATGAATTTGTATTATTTTTTTAAGGAAATATGACATTATTCACAAAGTGATATTTTCTTTAAAAATTTAGGTTTTCCTGAATTAGTTTCCATGTTTCACGTACATGTTCCATAAGCTACTAAACATTTTAGCAGAAGGTTTTATTTATCACAGCTTGTTAAAATTGTTTTGTTATTAAAACATGATGATATACTTTAATGTCTTCCTTTGTGTGTGTGTGTGTGCATGCGTGTGTGTGGTTTTTTTTGGGGGAGGGGGGCTTATTTGAAACATTTAATTTAAAAAGAAATTTTAAATGTCAGATAATATTGTGACAATATATTAATTATATATTGAAATATATCCTCACAGAAAAGCTATCATCATAACATAGACAATAAAATATCTTTTCTTCATCTTCCTTTGCTGTTTATCCTCCAAGAGAACATAAGCAATCATCCAGCTGTACCACCATGTTCTCCCCAACTGATTCACTCCATTCTCTAATGTGATGAGAATTTTACTTTTTTTTTTCCCTTGCGGGTAACAAAATAAATTTTCCTGTCCCTCTGCTCACTACCAACTGAATAATTCTCTCCAGCTATGGAGGGTTTGCCTGTTGTGCTGCCCTGTTTACTTGATCTCAGACAGCCTTCACCATGTCTCAGAGAGGCGGCAGTAACTAATCTATCAGCACGCTCATTTAAGCACCTGGGTGTAACCAGAGGGTCTGGCTGGCTCACTACACTCAGAGGAAAGGCAAGATGGACATATAACCAGATTGTGACGGGCACCATCAGTATTGGAACTCTGCGCTAGCTGCTGAAGATGAGGACAGAGCACACATGGGAATTCTCCGAGTGCTGTGATGTAAATTCTTGACTCAACTCAACTTAATGCTCATTTAAATGTTTATTTGAATGTCCAGGAATGTCCATGTGCTTCTTATTTGAGTCTTATTAAGTGATGCAAGCTTCTCTGAATGTAATACATCAGTTTCTATTCTCTGCCGTAAGTGCTGACTGAGGAAGGGGTTGTGTTTGTGTCCCATTAAAAAACTCTATAAGTGAAAGCCAACTAAATGTGAACAAATAAAATCATCCAAGTAAAAAATGATACAAACAGAACATCGAACATACAACTTGGCCACACTTTAAGGATGACACTAGACTTTCTGACTGTGTTCTCACTATTACTAAACATATCAATTAAACCTGTGCAACATAAATGGGAGATAGAGAGATTGCAGAAACAGGGATGTCCAAGAGAAATCCTTAGGCAAACTTTTATAAAAAGAGCCAGAGATGCCTGACTGGATTCCATCCATGATATGTTGAATGTTGAATTAAGAATCAACATCACAGCACTCAGGACACACCATAAGCGCTCCACCCAAATCTTCAGCAGCAAGTGGAGAGTTAACATTCCGATGGTACCAGTAACTTTCTGACTGTATATCGGTCTCGCCTTTCCCCTGAGTGTCGAGCGCCGGTCAGATCCCCTTGTAACTCCTTGCAGTGCCATTCTCCTCAGACTGTAATGATTTATCTGTGCCTCAGCACTGTTCACTTGCTCCCAAAAGGCACTCACAACATCCAGCTTGTCATACATCAGTTCACCATCAAGTGGTGCACAGCCGGCCAGTCTGTCTGCCTGCTAATTTCCCAACACACCCGCATTACCTGGAGAAAATATCCAAAGGATGCTAACTACCCAGGACATTTGAAGTGATGCTTGCCACTCTGCACAGAGCATGCCTGTCTCCACCTTTCTCAACATGCTCTGTGAGTCAGTTACAATGACGGCATGTGTGTACAGCTGATTCTCAAGCCAGCAGAAGACATCAGTGACTACCTACACTCCATTCTCAAACGAGATGTTGTAATATCATATGCCAGGCTTTGTTGGTCCATCCATGATATCGAAATGATTTCGCAGGACAAAACGAAATGGAGGAACTGACTGTGAGCCTTACGTGACATATAATGACACAACAGGACAGTGAATAAATGAATATAAAACCAATTGTATCATGTATTGGGAACATTTATGTTTAAAAAAAAATACCACAGATATTAACATGAAATAATGATTAAAGTTGGCTTTCTTTCTAAATGTTTATCCTGAACAGTGCCTACTCTTGTTTTGTTAGTATATTTGTCTTCATTCTAACATTGGTAACATAGGTGGTGTCTGTCAGGGAAATTGTTCAAGTCTGTTTTGCAAATAAATGAACAAATTATTTAACAGTGTACATGCTGCTGGCAGCTTTCCGTTTTTCTGGATGATAATGCTATACTGTGCTAAAATGAGGTCAGGAAATCACAAAACACGGTGACCTTGATTGTGACTAGCAAGACTCATTCATGTTAAGAAAATTCTTCCACAATAAGAGCAAAGGGATTTCAGGAAAATTGTTGTTATCACCTTTGTTTAATGTGATTCTTCTCAGATGCTCATCTCTCAACCATTTCTGCAAACACCTTCTTCTTTGTCCCTATTCTCCTCCTGATTTTCTTCCTCCGAGCAACAGTCTGTAGTATCCCATGTTATATACATGAGTAGTTCTGCTAAATGTTATGAAAGTAAAGGTCATCTCATTAGTGTTTGTGCTATAGGAGTGTCCAGTGTTAGGCTTGGATCTGTACGGGTAATGGCATACACAGACAAGATGCCCAGCTCTCCTTCTTTTACTTGAGTTATGATTTTATGAAACTATTGTAAAATTGTGGACATCAACATAGGAAAATATAACTTAGATGCAGAGTTGACAGAGGTTCAGATTATAGCCTCACTATATCTGAGCAGCTACACAAACTTTTAGCAGCATTCATTAGTTTCTTTTAGCAGTACTGACATCGCTACTGCAACCAATTTACTCATCACCAAAATATGTCCCCCTCATCAGATGGAAATAAGTATGAAACTAATGTATGTAAGTTTATTTCTCTGTGATTTATTGTTTATGTGATAGATAAGGAAGGCCCTTGCAAAACTTCATAAAGATTTGACTATATTCAAGTATCTTAACCATAAGCAAAACTTGCATAAGTTATGATTTTTCAGCCTGTTTCCTACCCTAAGCACTCTACTACAGTATTGTCATGGGTCCTGTGGAAAATGTAGACATAATCTGTGATGACTGCAAGAACAATCTATTGTGACTGCAAGAACAATCTATTGTGACTGCAAGAACAATATATTGTGACTGCAAGAATAATCAATGATGACTGCAAGGCAAGGATAATTTGTAATCATTGGAAGGATAAGGCTGAGATTACTACTATCTAAAGACAAAACTATTTATTCTAAATACTTTACTTTTTCCTTCCACGTATGCCGCTAAGCGTTGTGGGGAGATGCAAGTTCCTGTCATAAGCAAGGCGGGCAGCATCTGATGTTCTGAGGCCATGCTTTTGGCAGGTTTCGGAGACCCCGTCAATCCACCGTTTCCTTGGTCTTCCTCTTGCCTTATATCCTGAGCTTCTTTGATTGAAAATTTGTGATGTTATTTGATCATTTTTCATCCTGGTTAGATGTCCAAACCATTTCATTCTTTGATGTTCTATGTAGTCTAAACATGGTGTAGTTTTGACAGTGTTTCTAATGTCTATATTCTTTATCCTGTCTAGTCTTGTCTTATTCGCTGCTTTTCTTAGACATTTCATTTCACAGGCTTCTATTTTTCTTTCATGGGTCTTGTTGATTGTCCATGTCTGGCACTGGTAGCAGAGTGTTGGAATGAAGATGGTGTTTATCAATTGTCTTTTGGTCTTCATGGTTATATCTGGATGTTTAAGCAGAGGTGATAGTTGGTATGTGACAGCATTTGCTTTCTGTATTCTTGTTTCTATCTCTCTGTCCATTCTTCCATCCTCTGTAAATATACTGCCCAAGTATTTGAACTCTTTGGTTTGCTTGATTTTGGCACTTCCAACATTTATATTCAGTGGCCTGTGTGTTCTGCTGATCTTCATAACTTCTGTTTTTTCTGTACTGATTCTCATATTATGTTGTAAACAGCTGTTGTTGAGAGTAGTCAGATGTTCCTGTAGATCATATTCATTTTGATACAGTATGCTTTGATCATCAGCAAAAAGTAATTCGTTTATAGCATACACGTCTGGGTTTGCTTCTACAGTGATCTTATCCATGTATGTTATGAAAAGTAATGGTGACAGTACACATCCTTGTCTGACACCAGTTGTGACTTTGAACCATTCAGAAAGACCACTAGATGTTCTTACTGCACTTTCACTTTTTTCATAGAGGGCTCTGATGTTGTCTAATAATTGACCCTGCACTCCGTAATCGTCAAGAATTCTCCACAGCACATCTCTGTCTACACGGTCGAATGCCTTCTCTTGATCTACAAAGACCACGTTCAGCTCTTTATCGTATTCGAGTGTCTTTTCACAGACTTGTCTTAGTGCAAATATGGCATCAGTGCAACCTCGCCCTTTCCTGAAACCGAATTGTGCTTTACTCAGTAAAGGTTCAACCTTTGCTCTTGTCCTACCTTCTAAGATCTTTGCATACATTTTCCCCACATGACTTAGTAAAGATATTCCTCTATAAGTTCCACATTCTCTCTTGTTTCCTTTTTTCTTCCAGATAGGTACTACAACTGATCTTTGCCAATCCACTGGTACCTTTCTCTCTGCCCATGCTCTATTGAAAATTCTCTCCAGCCAGGTGATCATAGTGTCCCCTCCAGCCTGGATGACTTCTGTTGTTATTCCGTCGATACCAGCTGCTTTGTGTCTTTTACTTGTTTTGATAACTTTCTCTACTTCATCCCGCAGGATATGTGGTTCTAGATGATCTGGAGCCCTTGAATGGAATTCTGCTGTTTCATGTACTCCCTATTCTAAATAACATATTCTAAATAACAAACACAAAAACATGAAATCTACCACAGGATAAAGAAAAAATGCATCCAATATATTCTTGATTAATAATAATGTCCAAGTTTATTTTGTGTAAATCATTCAGTTTATAAATCAAGTACAAAGTTTAATTCCAGAGAAGAAGAAATAATTCTTTTGATTAGCAGCACTTCAAGATCACAATTCTGGCCTTTGATTCGTATAAAATTGTGCATTAAATACGATATGAAGAAACAATTATTCAGTGTTATTAATAATAAAGTATACTTTAAACACACAGAGGCACATATAAGCAGCATGCACACACATAAGCAGCCCCTCCCCACCCCCAGGAGAAGTGAGTGATTGAAGAGTAATGGTGCCTGCAACAGGCATCATATGATATTAATTATAATCTTCCCCGTGTGGGTTCAGGGGCCCTATTTTAGGGAAAATAAGAATAGACCCACTGCCAACCCACAAGCATGTCGTAAGAGTCGACTAAACGGGAGCTTCCTTCAAAGTCAGAGTGCATCTGCCTGAGAGGCAAGAAACCAGCAGTCTGCATACAAATGAGTCAGATCTGTAAAACGGATCCACACGCAACACTCAGGTTCTGGAACAGGACTGCAGTCCAGAAGTGGACAAACAAATAGAACTTTCCGCCCGAGTTTACAGCCGGTGAATGCGAAGAAGAAGATTCTAAGCTTCTGTATAACCTAGTATTTTCTTATTTTTTGGCAGTGACCCCCCAAAAAAAAAATCCTTAGTTTTACAGTCTTTATGCCTTAGCAATCATAAAAACTTTTGGCTCATGTCAGAAATCATAGGTGCCATAATGATTGTTTCTTTTTACCCATATATGCTGTATTATAGACAATTCTTTTTTAGTTTATTCAAGCACATTTGCTGTATCATATTTTTTAGCCTATTCAAGCAGATATGTTGCTTTATATGCTAGCTTTTTCTCTACCCAAGAAGATATGCTTAATTATAGACACAATTTGTGTCTATCCAAGTAGATATGCTATACTATAGACATACTTTTTGTCTTTTCAAGCAGATATTTTGTATTACAGACATAGCCTTTTAGTATATTCAACTAGAGTTGTTGTAAAATAGACATACTTTGCATCTATTCAAGTAGATAATGCAGACATAATTTGTGTCTGTGAAGCAGATAATGCTGTATTATAGACATAATTTGTATCTAATCTAGCAAATGTACTGTAATAATGAACATACATTTTGTCTGTTCAAGCAGATGTTTTTATATTACATACATAGTCTTTTAGTCTATTTAAATGAATTGGTTGTATTACAGACATACTATCTCTCTGTCCAAGCTGATATGCAGTATTATAGACATACTGTTTGTCTATCCAAGAGATATGCAGTATTAAAGATATAATTTGTGTCTATCCAAGCAGATATGCAGTATTATAGACATACTGTTTATCTATCCAAACAGATATGCTAATTATAAGCATAGCCTTTTTTAGCCCTATTAGGACTTCTTTTGGTGAAAAAAGAATGAACTGACTGCCCTATTAGTAGCATGTTGTAAAAGATAGATATCACAGCCTAGCTGTAAACAATATAAAAACCACCATATAAAGGCAGAATACAGACGATGAGGACAAAGCCTATTCAAGCAGATATGCTGCATTACAACAGACAGTGAAGTTCATTCTAGAGACAACACTGCAGATATAGATCATCTATTTCAAGCAAACGAAAGAAGAAGCTGCATTACAGACATGGCCTTTGAGCATTAAATTGACTGAGTATGAGATTTATTACAGAAAAAAACAATTCTGAGGAGCGGCTGGCCAAACTGTTAGAACGCTAGGACCTTAAGCTGGAGACCCAGTTCTAATCCTTGGTAAGGCTGGGAATTTTTTAATTTGGAGGCAAAATAAAATCCCCACCTGCGCAGTCATGGCGACAGCACTAGCCACCACCGTAAAAACTCAAGTTCAAAGACCCTCCACCCACATGGCAAAAGTGGGATAATAAATGCAGTAATTGGCAGTTTAAACATTTCTCCATGAGACAGAAGCACAACAGATTTTGTCAACATATGTTCACATTTTTCGGTGTAGGAAATACGGAGACGTGTCCCTGAAGCGTGGCACCCGAAAATGCTGAGCATGTGCTCCAACACTGTCAACTGTATATTGACAACAGAGACGCAGTCTGGCCTGTTCCAACCACACTGAAGACAAAACTGTATGGTACACGAGAGGATATGGATTGCACGATAGCTTTCATAAAGCCTACCGGCCTCCTGATGGAAGTTTTTTGACAGAAGGATCGAAGAAGAAGAAGAAGAAGAGGACAATAATTAGGACAGAGTGTTTGAGAAAAATGTTTAATAGAAACAGAACCCAGTAAACGCATGGCAGGTTGCTAGGTACTAGATGAGGTAACCCTTTCACTGCCAGATGGTTTTATAGAATAAGACACATTTGGCACAGCAATCACAGCTGGGTGAATCAGTCTGATTTTTAAAGAGACAGCATATACTATGCTCTAATTAAAATATTTGGCCAGATTTCTTTAGCACACACAGGCCAAACATGACACCACAATAACACATTGTGTGCTGCTTCAATACATGTGAACATCAGCTGAGCATACAGGATGTGTTGCTTGAGGAAAAAAAAATTAGTGGCAGTGAGTCTATTCCCCCCCCCCCCCCCCCCCCTCCCCACTCCAATACCCCAAAAAGGCCAGGAAACTATCATAAAAAGATGCGTGACATAATCAGTTGCAAAAACTTGATGATGATG
The DNA here is from genome assembly GCA_905116865.2 of Candidula unifasciata. Classification (NCBI taxonomy): domain Eukaryota; kingdom Metazoa; phylum Mollusca; class Gastropoda; order Stylommatophora; family Geomitridae; genus Candidula; species Candidula unifasciata. Next base: position 779,287 of record CAJHNH020005779.1, on the reverse strand, counting down.
AGAAGATAGAACAGTGGAGTGACACTCAAGACACCCAACTTAGCATTAATAAAGCTTATGCTAATTTTTACCAAAATTATTGTATTGTACAACTAAAGCAAATGCCCAGTTTATAAATGCAAACTAGAGTTTCAATGTCAACTAAATGTGGTATGCTTTATATTCTCTCAGATTTGCTAGTTATAGTAGAGGTAGCTAAAATTCAATGCTAGAGTTAGCTACAATAGCCACTAGAGATAGCTAAATCCAGGACTGAAGGTAACTAAATACAAAACTAGAGGTAGCTAAAAGCAATGCTAGGGGTAGCTCAAATCAGTGCTAGAGGTAGCTCAAACAAATACTAGAAGGAGCTAAAACCAATAAAGATAGCTGAAACCAGTATTAGAAGGATCTCAAATCAATACTAGAAGTAGCTAAAACTAAACAAGATGTAGCAAAAACCAGTGGTAGAAGTAGGTAAAAACCAATACTAGATCAAAGAATCAGGTGTCATCTCCATAATGAAGGTTGGCTGCAATGGATCTCCAACAGGCTCTGTCTCTTGTCTTGGTTGTACACTCTATTAGAACTGTTGTTTGTCCATCTCTCAATGTTGTCCTTCCACTTGCATAATTGTCAACCTCTTGTTCTCTTGCCCTCAAGCACATTTTTAAATGAGTGTTGTCTTTCAATGTAGCCAAAATATTTGAACTGTCTCTTTTTTAATTCTTTCAGTAATTCTCTTTTCATCTGTAGTCTTTCTAGAAGAACCTCTGTATTTTACTGTGTTTATTTCAATGAATTACGACCTATTCTTCTTGTATATCCACATTTCCAGACACACTATTTTATTTTCTAGTTGCCTGTTCATTGTCTACATGGAAAAAAATTTCGCACCTTCCCGAAAATTGTTTGGTTTAGCCATTCCTATTCTCTTTTTGATTTCAGTTTCACTTTTGCCATCAACTGTTGTTGCTTGTCCAAGACAGGAGAAACTTGTTACTTGTTCTAATATCTCCCCATTTACTTGTTTGGTCGCTTTTTTTTCTTCCAATGTTAATGTCTGATCTATACTCTTCTGTTAACTTGATCCACTAGGTCCTGTAACTCCTGCTCACTTTCTGCCTGTTACACCGTATCATCATCATATCTCACATCATCATCATCATGTATCAGGTCCTTTGCAGAACGTCGCTCTCATCACAGTCTGCCTAAAAGAAACTCAGTCTCTCGCCAGCTCTCCCGCCTCATGTACTTTCATACTTAAGGAGTCACTTAAATCCTGTGCCCATCTTCGTGTCGGTTGGCCCCTGCCCCTCCTTCCTGGTACCATGCCTTCTGCCATTATTTTTTCCAATCTGTCGTGGCGCTTGATCTGACCAAAATATTTCAGCTTCTAGCATTTCTCATATTGTTCATTATTCTTCCATTAATATCCAGTCCAGAAATTTTTTTTACTTATTATTACAAAATAAACTGACCCACTCTCTCTATTACTTTTAATCCTCTGACCTTTCTGTTGTGAATCTCTCATCCATAAAACATTAATATAAAATGAAAACTGAAATGCTGTAGTAATGACATCAATCCAGCACTGTGCTTTTCCAAAAAAGATAAGTAGAACATAGAAATAAAATGCCTGAGGTTACTGAAACAGCTTGAGATACACAATGGCATATATTGATTGGCACTGATAAAAGTAATGTAAAGAAGTGGATATAAGAGTACACACTAGACAACATAACAATCTGGACTGGTAACTAAAGCGTTTGAATTGTTATGTTTGCTAGTGTGTCCTCACAATGAACAAAGCACTACAACTGAAAGTTGTGCATCAAAAAATCCCTGCTACTTAAAAACATAGATTTAAATGAGAATTCCAAACAATGTTTTCCCGTAATGAATTTAAATAAAGCGGACACAAACAATACATTGCAGAATTTATTGCCAGGCATATTTCGCTGTATCTCGTCAGGTGCGTTACTACAGAGTTACATCAACATAAAATGAAGCACACAAAACTGAATAAATGCAACTGAAATGCAAATAGTCTCTTTCGATGCATCGTGGTTTGTCTAGTCGCCTTAAGTTCACTGTGGTCATGTGACTTACTAGGATAACTTCCAATTTACTATAAATTCTGTCTGCTTACAAAGGATGGGGTGGTTGATTTATTTTATGCTGTAACTCTGTAGTAATGCACCTGACGATATACAGCGAAATATGCATGGCAATACATTTTGCAGTGTACTGTTTGTGTCCGCATTATTTAAATGAGAATATTTATTTTTCTGGTTTGTTCTTCCAAGAAAAATGACAGACTAATACATGTTAAAAACGTTAAAGGTCATAGGATCGACTTCATTGCACAGGGTTTTATCCCATAGGGCTCAGTCTCTCTCTCTATAGAACAGCCAGCCACCTGACAAGAAAGTCACATAAAGTATGAACACAGTAGCTCTAGTGACGATTCTGAGTCTCTGTAAGAAAAAATGCACTAGTGCACCAGACAATGCAGCCATGAAACGAACCCTTTTAGAGCGTCAGGGAAACGGCTTGACCTCTTCGCCACAGAGACCCTCTTCTTAGTTAATGTTAAATTGTCCAGTGAAAGCAAACAAAACATTCAGAACAGGTACCTTGGGGTGGCTACTGCATCAGAGGACTAAGCAAACCTGGGAATGCCCAATGTGCAGTGATGTCAATTGTGACCACATAACATAATTTAACAAAACATAACCCAAAACTAATAAATGCTGGCATATAAATGTTTGTCTCCCTTTAGGCCAGTGGTTCTCAACCTTCCTAATGCTGCGACCCTTTAATACAGCTCCTCATGTTGTAGTGACCCCCAACCATACAATTATTTTAGTTGCTACTTCATAACTTCAGTGTAAGTATGTTTTCCGATGATCTTAGGTGACCCCGTGAAAGGGTCATTCAACCCCCGAAAGGGTTGTGACCCACAGATGGAGAACCGCTGCTCTAGGCAGACTGAGAACAGTTGAAAACTAGGTAAAGCAAACCTGCAGTAAACGCTCCTCAAAGCTGGATGTACTGTCCCAGAAATTTGATAGTAAAGTTTGTTAAATAGGTTTATGATGGTGACACACATTTAAATAGAGAGAGAGAGAAAGAGGAAGAGACAGAAAGGAGGGGTGAAGAGAGAGGAAGGGGGAGAGAGAGAGACAGAGAGAGAGAGAGGAGGGGGGGGGGAGACTACTCTAAATTAATACTTGAAATATTCCAATCCCTTTGAGTGTCCAACTCCAGAGATATAAGTAAATTCTTTCCTCCACCTGAGCCAGATCAAAGGAACACTTTATGTGGAGCAACACAACAGCTTCTGAACACTTGCTTGACTGATTACATGGCACTTGACCAAAGGCTGGAAACCCAAGCACCACTGGGAAATTTATTACAACATAGTGTATCTGAAATAAACTCAACTCTTTACCTACCAGGCAAATTCAACAATATGTTTACTGATTAATTTATAGACTGTATACACTGTTTTATCTTTTCCAGTTTCATTATGGTGTAATATTAACCTAGTGTATCCCAACTGTAGTATTAATGTTCTGCCTTTTTAAGCTGCATTATTTTGAACCGATAATACTCAGAGATCGCTAAAGTACTAAAACTCTGGAGTAGAAAGTATTGATGAAAGATATGCCTGGCACCGAAAGAGTTAATTCTTCCACCCCAGTGACCTAGAAAAAAAAAAAAAAACCAAACTCCAGTATTTTGCCTTTTTAAGAAATTCCCAAAAATAAAAATCCTTTAAAAAAATATTTTCAACATCACAAAAACATGGAAAAATCCACAAAATCAATTGATCATTCAAATCACAAATAAATACTATACAGAGTAAGGGAAATGAAAACAAATGCAGTGTAGAATCAGCTGGCTTACATCTCCTGGGGCTTCTAAACTAATTATAGCATGGCACTTACTTGACCCTATGACCTGGTCACCCGGTAACCACCACTACTGTCAATAGGAATACACGCAGGAATTTAAATATATAAAACCATATTTTTTTCATAGGAAACCCCTCACAAATTAATAGTTAATTAAATCATCCCCTGTCACGATGAACATTTTGGCAGTTGCAGAAGCAATTAATTCTGTTTGCTAGACATCTCGTAAAAATTTCTCTATACCGAGTGCGGAAAGTAGCTTTTATAGGGAAATGGTACCAACCAGAAGAGTCGGTTTTGTGGCTTCTAGGGGAGAAAGGGTCAAACCAAAAGCTACTGACTCTGACCCGGTACCTCTGACACTACCCAGAAGGATGGAAGTCCAAGTGCGGCTGCACTGCTGACAATAAAACAACAACAAAATACCCTATACTGTTTTCTGAGTTGAGTTGAGTCAAGAAATGACATCACAGTACTTGGGGCATTCCTAAGCATACTCCCTCCTCATCTTCAGCAGCCAGCGCAGAGTTCCAATATTGATGGTAATGGTCACAATCTGGTTATATGTCCATCTTGCCTTTCCTCTGTATGCTGCATTCTTAATTACACCTACACCAGTTCTAAATTAAACCAAGACCAAAGTACTGTCTGTGGTTCAGAGTGGACCATTCAGAGTGCCATGATGGTAATCCAACTCATAACCCTGCAGTTTAGAGGTTTATGAATGCTGTTCAGAGCCTTCAACCACAAGGGTTTGATTTCCATAGTAGATGATCTTAAAAATTAAAAAGAAAATTTTAAAAATTAAACATTATCATAGCTTTCAGACAATCATAAGACTGAGCCGACAGCACACAATATTTCCAAAGCCATCAACAGACTACACACATCCACTGCAGCCAATTTCCTTGGGGAGCCAGCAAAAAATGTATTTCCTTAAACAAAAACAAATTTACTGACTCTTATCCTTGACCTCTGACACGACCTCTACCCAAGGATAAATTAACTTTCCTGTTGCTAGGTGAGAGAAGAACTGCCTCCATGTGTGGATTTTACGTGACCTTGGAGCCAGCACAGAGGTTGTCAGTTTCAACAGCTGTCCAATAGGTATCTGGGTTGTCTAAAAAAAAATTGTATTGTCTAAAAGAAACAATTTCTTTTAAAGTGAAGACAAATTATATAAAATCGATGCTAATAACAATATAAATCAAACATGCGCAGGATAGTACCAGATTCTTCTTCTTCGTTTAGATCGCGCAATGTGGCGTGGGTAGTCATATATATTCGCAGCTTTCTGCCTTGTGTACTTTCAATCAGATGCTCTCCCATGCCATAATAGAAAAGTATCCAGCATCTTCTCTCTCAGTCTGCCTCTTCTCCAGTTCCCCCACCATCATGATGCACTCCAGTTTTCCCCTTCTCATGGTGTGACCAAAGAATTTCTCCTTTTGATAAGGTTAATCTGCTCTCTCTTTAAAGTCTTCTTTCGAGACATCCGCATTACTCTTTTTATCCACCCATGGTGTTCTCATAACTTGTCTGCAAAAGGTTTTCCCCATACTTGCACGGTTCTTGTGCCAGTGGAAATCAAAAAGAATGTCCCTCACTGTCCTATCTGATAACAATCCTGGAGAACAAACAATTAGCCCCGGCACAAACCAGAAATATGCACATGCAGTAAATGCACTTGGCAGTTGCTAGAGATGCAAAAGCCAACAGTCACCACCAGAATTGCAGTTTGTCGCTGATGGAAGTAGTCGGACACAAAAAGTTAGCTATACACACACAGAATTATTACATAAGGTATTTCACCAGCTCACATGTAAACTGGCTACCCGCCATGAAGAATATGACACAAATGCTACACAAATGAAAGGCATTCCATAGGAAAAACACAGCTCACAGGGCTGCAACCAAGCACTAAACTCAGTAGCTCAGGCAGCGAAACTGTAGAATACCGATCATTTGTGGAAACTGCATTGGCAAAGCGCTGTCGGAAGCAAAAATAACTTCGAAGCTAAACATTTTGCCAAGTCCAATCCTCAATTTTTAGACCGGAAGTCTGCACTGCTTTATCTTTATCAGGTAACTGTATAAAATCAGTCTGCTTACATCAGGATTTGCAGCACTATCATCACAATGCCAGTAAGCGTAGGCTGTCAAATTTCCCATCTCACACGATCACCAGATTGTATTATTCACCGTCCTTGTTAAGATGAAATTTTTCGTTATTTGAAGCCCCACCCGCAAAACCGCAATATAGCCAGGCCATAAATATGGCCTAATGGCTGAACGCGGTTTCTAGGACCTCTCCACGGTGATCCTCATCCACATGGTGGCCTTTTGTGTCATCAGGTGTTTATTGCTTGTGTGATGTCCTGGTGGGGTAGAAAGTCAGTCAGTCAGATCACCAGAATCACAGAGCAAGTTCAATGCTTTTGTCTCACCCCTATCCATGATATTTTGTGCACCTAATGAGTGAGGCTTCTTCTATGGAGCACCCATTGACACAATGTACATAAAAGTCATTAAGATTGGGAACTCAGAACTGTGCCCATGTTGTTGAGCAACCCAGAATACTGAACATGTGCTGAATGTAGAATGATCCCAGGCCTGGCTAGTTAGCATCCTGGGAAAACCAGTCTGTGTGGATCAGTAAAGTAAATGTGTCGCACAGCAACCTTCATAAAGATCTGTGGCTTTTTAATCTGAAAACCAGTCTGCGTGGAACAGTAAAGTAAATGTGTCGCAGGGCAACCTTCATAAAGATCAGTGGCTTTTTCATCTGAAAACCAGTTTGAGTGGATCAGTAAAGTAAATGTGTCGCGCAGCAACCTTCATAAAGATCTGTGGCTTTTTTATCTGAAAACCAGTCTGCGTGGAACAGTAAAGTAAATGTGTCGCAGGGCAACCTTCATAAAGATCAGTGGCTTTTTCATCTGAAAACCAGTTTGAGTGGATCAGTAAAGTAAATGTGTCGCAGGGCAACCTTCATAAAGATCTGTGTCTTTTTTATCTGAAAACCAATGGCAGGGAGAGCAAAAACAAGGGGAAAATATTTAAACAAACGATATCTGACAAGCTGTAAAATAAGTGCATGAATTACCTTCATATCAAGTAGAAGACAGTTTTCATCCTCAGGCAAATAAGGCACCTTGAACATGACACTACCTGTGACACAAACATGAGACCGCCTCAACAATAATGTTAAAAAAATCAAACACAGCTACAACTTCTTATTTATATTTCTCCTATATGAGGGCAACATAAAAATTGTTATGTGGTAATATATTCTACAATTTCAAACGCACTCCTATAATTAACTGCTATAACAACAGTAGGAATTAATAATAATTATCACTAAACACTCAAACACAAGGTTTAGATTAGATCTCATTAGCACACAAACACACACATCCCCCTTCCTAAACACCCCCCACCCCCCCCCCCCCCCCCCCCCCCCTTCCTCCTTCCAGGAAATTTGTGAGAGGCTGAACCCCCACCAACAATGATGTTTTTCTTGTGTCTGCCTCCATGCTACATTATGTGTTGGAGAACTCCGGTGTTTTGGACACTTGCCATAATACTCAAATGTTTATTATTACAACTATAGATGTGGGCTGTATCATTTCCTAATGCTTGACTAAACTCATTCCATATACTACCATCAGTTCTAAGTATTACCACAACTGTCCTTTCCTAATGATTGACTAAACTCATTCCATATACTACCATCAGTTCTAAGTATTACCACAAATGTCCTTTCCTAATACTATCACACCTTTTGCTATCTAGTACTATCAAAACCTCTAGTACTATCAAAACCTCTAGCACTATCAAAACTTCTAGTACTATCAAAACCTTCCCTCTCTTGTGCTATCAAAACCTTAACTCTCAAGAACTATCACAATCTTCACTCTCTAGTGCTATCACATCTTTCACTTACTAGTGCTATTAAAACCTTTCCCCTCAAGTACTATCATGACCTTTACTCTCCAGTGCTTTCAAAACCTTCACGCTCTAAAACTATCAAAATGTTCACTCTTTAGTGCTATCAAAACCTTCACTCTCTAATATTATCACAATCTTCACTCACTAGTACTATCACATCCTCCACTTTCTAGTACTATCACATCCTTCACTTTCTAGTACTATCACAACCTTTGCTCTCTAGTACTATCACAACCTTTGCTCTCTAGTACTATCACATCTTTCTCTCAAATACTATCACAATCTTCACTCTCTAGTACTATCACAACCTTTGCTCTCTAGTACTATCACAACCTTTGCTCTCTAGTACTATCACAACCTTTGCTCTCTAGTACTATCACAACCTTTGCTCTCTAGTACTATCACAACCTTTGCTCTCTAGTACTATCACAACCTTTGCTCTCTAGTACTATCACAACCTTTGCTCTCTAGTACTATCACAACCTTTGCTCTCTAGTACTATCACGACCTTTGCTCTCTAGTACTATCACAACCTTTGCTCTCTAGTACTATCACAACCTTTGCTCTCTAGTACTATCACAACCTTTGCTCTCTAGTACTATCACAATCTTTGCTCTCTAGTACTATCACAATCTTTGCTCTCTAGTACTATCACAACCTTTGCTCTCTAGTACTATCACAACCTTCCCTCTCCATGTAATTAAAACCTTCGCTCCCTAGTGCTATCACAATCTTCACTCTCTTATACCAGCCTTCACACTCTAGTATTATCACAACCTTTCTGTCAAGTACTATCACATCATTCGCTCTCTATGCAATCATAATCTTCACTCTCTGGTGCTATCATAACCTTCACTCACTTGTGCTATTACATCCTTCACTTTCTAATACTATCACAACCCTTCCCTCAGCTAATTTCACAGTCTTCACTCTCTAGTGATTAGTAAGGATTTATCATCACAGCACTCTGGACAAATCAATGGATGCTCCGATCTCCTCCTCATAAGCTCCATAAGTATAAAACAGGTGATGACTCCTGTTCTGTGTTGATTAATCAAACCCCTTGTCTCCGTGAAATGTTAATTTCTTGCAGCTCCAGGCTGCACCCACCATCCATCAGCTTGAAAAGTGATACAGTCACATCCTTTGCCATACACATCTTTGCAATAAGTGCTGCACATGGCATTGATAACATCACTTCTGTGCAGCACTGGACCAGCGATAGCAGATAGATTGCAGATAGATTATCTGCAAGATAATCTGCACACTCATTGCCTGGAACAACTGCATGACCCGGTACAAAGATGAAAGATAGACCAGCCATACCTGAAATGCTTAGTGATACAATCTATTCTTTTCTAGTCACTCAGCCTGGATTTTCTTTAAGCATATTCATTGAGCCACTAAGTATACATGCCTGGGTTAACTTTTTAATACCCAGTTATGCTAATGCTCTTGTTACAGCCCCAGTTTCCATTGTGAAGCTGCTAGTTTTAACAGTCATCATCATCATCATCAATTTCCACTTCTGCTGTTAAGCGTTGTGAGGCGAAACAGTTTGTGATCCATTGCCTGTTGGGCAGCACTGGCTACTGTCATTTTATGTCAATGAACAAGCTCTTCAATGTCATCCAGCTTCTCCTAGGGCGGCCTCTTGCTTTTACTTCAGATCTTTTCATGTGTAGCACCCTCATTGGTAGTTGTTCTGGCTGCATTCTTACTAGATGATCAAACCATTTGATCTTCTGTTTCTCAATGAATTTGTTGCATGGTGTTGTTTCTGCAGTCTGTCTGATAATATCATTTTTTACTTTATCTTGGACGGTCAAGTCAGCGGCTTTTCCCAGGCATCTCATTTTGTAGGTATTAATTTCACGTAGGTTAGCCTTTGATAATGTCCTAGTCTGGCACTGGTAGCACAGTGTTGGTATGAATATACTGTTCTTGGCGCTATACTTATGTCTGGATCTCTTAAAAATGGTTTCAGTTGGTATATAAGTGTACTGGCTTGTTGGCATCTTGTTTCTATTTCCTGACCTATTCTCCTATTCTCCGAGATTATATTTCTTAGATATTTAAATTCTTTAACTTGCTTCAACTTGCAGTTGTAACAGTACTCTCTAACAATTCTCATCTGATTTAACTAATCTGATCAATAATTACATTATTTGTCATCTTACCCTTTGTCTCAATCATGTGAAAGGAATTTTGTTTTCTTTTTGCAGTCTTTTCCTTTTACACCAAGATTATTAACAATCTTCTGCAAATCAATATTATCTTGGTTTCTGTAAACTGTTTTACTTGTTCTATCTTTGTGCATCCAGTTTAACTAGCATTAAAAACAGAACTAAATATATGTACACATTATGGATTGTGTTTATAAGAAATAAGGTTATAAGACTAACCTGCGACCAGCTTTGGTGAGATAATTCTCAGAGCAAGTGTAAAAATAGGAGTAGACTTTACAAGTGTAACAATTCCCGATAGCAGGCCTTGAACCGTCAGAACCAGCAGCCTAAGCTTCAATTTTGAAAAAAAATAAAAAAATAACTGTTTAATGTGCAGGGCTTCAAGGTAAAACTGAATAAATGGAAGTACTTAACTCTTTAAGTCCCAAGGAACGCATCATCATGTTCATAGATTCCTACCTAGAAGCCCAATGAACGCATGATGCACCGATTTTATTACTTTCTTTACTACCATTTGGACCTGTGATGCTAAACCCCCTGGGACTCAAAGAGTTAAAACAATTTATTTATTAAATAAAAAATAAAAATAAAATTACTTCCGTATGTATGGTTTCAAGCTGAAAATGAATAAATGCAAATACAAAATATCTAATTACTGTTCCATTTTTTAAGAAAAAAAATGTTTTTATTTTTTTTTCAATCAACAGATCCAAGATCACACAGGACACATTAGAACCTTGCTTTCTATGCAAGATGGCCAAATCTACCTTTCATCTTCACCTGATCCACATCCACTGACCACTTCAATACAAGCGATAAGTAAAAGTAAAGGACCCTTTTCAACCCTATGGCACATCAGGCATACAGTTCTAGACATATATGTTTACAGACCAATCAGCGCTAGATTGGTGATATAGGCATCATCTCACCGGCTACCTTTACTTTCCATGACATTACCTGGAATCCATTTTATGCTGTGTTCACCTGGGAGACAAAAGTAAATTTTTGTTTTAGAATCTACACTGATGCAGATTTAAACGTTAGACTTTTGGGCTGGTAGGCGAGCATCTAGTCACTATGCTACATTAAAAGTGGTATGAAGTTATTATCCCATGCCCCTGTGTATTATGACAATATTATATAGACTGAGATTTACACCGTCTAGTGTTAAAATAAAACATCATAATCCAGAGCTGTAGGTGGTAGAAAAAATCAATGTGACATGGCAGCATCATCTTGTTGTCCCATGTTTTCCCATACGACTTCTAGGGCCCCACTTTGTGAGGGGAAACCACTACCACCCCAAGAATGTCTTACAAGACAACTAATCGGAGATTTACTGAAATCCAATTTGTCGGCCTGAAAGGTGCAGATATCACAGCCTAGCAACATGCCAACTTTTAAAGGGTGAACGATGATACAGAATGTATCATGTTGATAAGTGCTGGCAGCCATGATTTCCCATCTCATATAATCGCGGAGAGCCTGGCCAATCAGCTACAATATCCGGCTCTAATACAGGAGCCCTGGGTTCGACCCCCAGTAAGGAGATGGGAGTGTTTCTGTCGGGTGCAAAATTTAACAAATTAACCTGTACAGTCGGTGGTGACAGCACTAGCCATGCGGCCCTAAATCCTCAGGCTCATGACCCCCCCCCCCCAACATATACACCGCCCTAAAAACATGGTAAAAGGCATAAGTGACAGCTGTTTTTTGGACAGGGACAATCACCAGAATAATGGATCATTTCTGTGTTCTTATCCTGCCAATACCATGTGGACAAAACATCCAGGTATTTAACACATTGTCTTCGCCTTGTTTTGTTTTTTTTCTGTCATGTTTGCCAGTTGCTATTAATTTTGTCTTCTGTCACAGACCTGTACGCAAGACTTGCCTGTTATGTGGTTAATCCGGACAGTCTAGAACTCCCCAATGCCACCTTCCACATACGTGTGGCATTCTACTGCCTGAACCTCAATGTTATTTACGCCGTCATCTGCAAAAGATGTGGAATGAGATTTCTGAAATTGGGCTATGACTGGTGGACAGGTTCAGGCAACATCTTTCTGATAGGCAGAATGGTTTCCTCAGAAAAGAGCCGTTGCACTTCATTTCTTGTGATCACCATGGAGGTTACGGTGATCAAATCTAACCCCTTCAAAGACGGTCTGTAAGTCTCCTGAGAACTGCCATATCCATCTCATGGGTGCTAATTAACCTAGGGGACTTAACACCCAACAGTTTTATTTAATATCTATGAGTTATGTTCCTGGATTCTTCTGGACAGTATTTATTTCCAGTGGCTGTGTCTGTATTCGACTGGCCAAATAGAAATGTGTTTCTATTGAAGATACATCAAATTGGAATTTGTGTATCCTCATCTATGTACACTGAGAATATAAGTAAGCAGTTAGCCACGAAAAGTAATGAGTGCCTAAGAAATATAATCAGATGACCCTGTAATAAGACAATATTGTTTATAAATCATATTCCCACTTACTAGGGTAAACACAGCATAATACAATGCTGTAGTTGGCAGAAGAAACAGGAGGATGGTAAACAGCAGTGTTCCAAAAAACAGTTGATCTATATCATAAGAAGCTGAGTCCACCCTTGATCTCAACACATTCCACTTCTTGCCTCGGAATAAACGCCACAGTGACCTCAGCACATACACCTGAAGGTTGAAGACTCTAATGACAAAAGAAGGTTCATATGTCTCAAGACAAAAAAAATATTACAGTAAAGATCTTTTTATAAGCTTTTATTAAGTTTTGTTTGCTTGTGTTTGATTAAAATTGTAGACTTCAATATCTACAGCATCACTTGACAAGTAGCATGACCCACCAATACAGGGTACCTCATAACTACAGGGTAGGCCAATATAACTGGTTGGCGGCTGAACGGGGTTTCTGGGATTTACTTCTGTCTGACTGCTTCACCTCTTGATGGTAAATGCATGAGAAGCTGGATGTTGTGACGGCCCTGGAGGAAGTAAACAGTGTGGAGGCACAAACACATCATCACCGTTTGAACACAATGGTGCAGTGGGGAGTGACCAGGAGATTTGGCTGATGCCCAACACTTTAAGGGAGAGGGCGAGATGGACATACAATCAGAGTGTTGCCGGTGCCATCAGAACTGGAACTCTGCACTTGCTGCTGAAGATGGGGGACGGAATGTTATATTCTCACAATTGACGTCTCCGCACATCGGGCATCCCCATGCTTAGTCAGTCATCAGATGCAGGAGCCACTCCAAGGTACCTCTGATTGTTCCCATGAGAAGTTGGTTATAATATCTCCTGTCTTTACCTCGAGGGGTGGGGACAATTTGCGATCCAGTGAACGCTAGCTGGCACTGGCTACCATCATGCCAAGATGGTGTAAAGTGTCTTTAATGTTGTCAATCCATCTGGTAGAGCCTGCTGCCGAAACTTAAGGACCAATAAAGCAGTGTTCTGTCTGTCTGTCAGAGCTTGACTCCTAGACAGCTGCTAACCAAGTTGTCCCACTTCTGTCATTGTTTAACTCTTAGTCACTGCCTTGGACTTTCCCATCCAGTATAGTTTTCACAAGCAAAGGGGAAAATGAAAGGACTCTTTTCAGGCCAATGGCCCATCATTCGTATGGTAGTAGACCAGTTAAAGACCACTAAAGCGCCTGATTTTTGATGTAGTTATATAATGAGCTATTATGTTGCTTCAAATGGGATGTCAAGAGTGTTAAGCATGTGACATCCTGGTGCAGACAAACAGGGTGACGTCATAACAATAGTTTAAATATTCCACTTTTCACATAACCAAAGAGAGGCAATGTTATGTTATCCATTTTTTTTTAATCAGTGAAGGTGGTGAAATCTAGAGAAAGTAATCAGCAAATGAACTTCCAGTTTTGTGATGCATGCCTGTCAGTTCAGCAAGTGTTTGAGTGAAGTACTGTGCCAGCAGAAACCACACACCAACAGTCTGTCACAGAAGTCACGTTGGTTTTTTTAATTTTTTTAAACAGGTTATAAAACAATGGTTTGGTTATCGTAATTTCTATCATACTTCTAGGGTTTTTATTTGAAGCTCACTTGTACTTCTCAGGACATTTTCTTTCGCCCACTTGAGACTATCAAAAACAGCGTTATGGGATTTGTTTTTTTTTTATCCATCCTAGTGCAGATTTAAACCCAAGATCTCTGGACAAGCAGCTAGCCATCATGTGACCACAGCTTTAAGTTTACACAAGTGTTACCTCTTCAACCTAAATATGTATATTTTTTTATTTCCTTCTCTCAGTTCCCTTTTCCTGTCAAGCATCTCTAGAACCTTCTCATTTGCTTATCTATATTTCCATAGAAGGCAACCCATTCTTTTATATATCCATACTTCTCCTGGTTCTATTTCAATGTCTAGCAACACACAGCTTTTATTAGCAACATACATTTTACACTGGCAACTTAGTTATGCTGGCAACACTCACTTTGCTGCGTAGACGTAGAAGCAATAAATGTGCAGTGTCAGCATAGAAAGCACATCTATTACCAGGCACATCTGAAAGGTTCCGCCCAGGACACCTGTGATTGAGCAAGCCCAGATGACAGATGGCATCACATTCCGCAAAACTGTCAAGTACCCTGGGATTTAAAAAAACATAATTAAAGAGAAACAAACTTCCACGAAATATAAACTAAAAGAAAATAAATCTAAAAGGAAACATGTAGATAAAGAGAACATCTAAACAAATATTGCATCATACAGGCAAACAAGAACCTTGAGGCTTCAGACTTAAACTTCCTAGGATAAGAAAAGCAAACACCACATCAAATAGGCATACAAGAGATATGCTTTAGACTTAAAACTTGGAATTCAGACTTCAATTCCCTGGGACAAGAGGAAGATAAAAATAATGAGACTATCTAAACAAACCAAACTTCCCACATGCATACAAGAAACATAGGTTTCAGACTTAAATTCCCCATCTCTGGTGGCTGTCTTATGCATTGCATGTGTGAGCTGTTGGTTTTGTCAGAAATGCTGTATCTTACACTTGTTACATGGGACAGTGAAAGGCATTTTGTGTGGTTTCTGCTGGCACAGTTGTGGTAATTACAGGGTAATCCACAGCCATCAAGTTACAACCATAACTAATAGATTTAATAAAATGTTCAATTTACTCAGATTTGTGCTCCTTGCATTTTTGGGCTAAATCTCATTTTCACCTGGCTACCTCTGTAGCGCTTGCAAACAAATATAACTATTTATTAGAATTAATCCTTTCCTCCTGGTGACCTATGAAAAACAATACCATGGAATTTTAGTTCTTGATAAAATATTCCACTAAAATTTTTAAAAAACTTTTTTACAGAGTTCACAACAAATTCCTAACAATTCCATTGTCAGATAAAAATAAACGAAAATTATGCGCTGATTAAATGGAGTAATCAGTAAACATGACTGCAGTGGAGAATCAACTAGGTTACATCTTCCTCACATTAAAAAAAAATTAATACTGTACATCATTTCTGACCTTGTGACCCAGTCACTGGAGAATAATGTGACAAAAAAAAAAACTACTTCATAATTTCTAAAAATAAAGCCATTTTATCACATAGAAAAACACCCACAATTGTTATTTTTAGTAACTATAACCACTGGAGGACATATTAAACATCTGTCCATGTGCATCAATGCTCTTAACGAGGGTTCTCATAAAGAAGTCACTATATAGCCTGGCCGATTAAGTTACATTTGCAGGTGCACGGCACATACCAGAAATGGCAGTTTTGGTGCTTCTTAGGGTGAAAGAGGTAAATCTTTTGAAAATTCATATCATTATAACTCTGCCTTTTCCTCTCAAACTTTTTTTTTTACTACCCACTTTAGGAGTAATTGATTGTCATGAATTGTATGCATGCACTCTATGCCTTCGTGGCAGGGCAATAGCCAATGGTAGCCAGCTTGCCCGGGATCGCAAATTATTCCTCCCCACAAAGCTTAACAGCAGAAGTGGTTTATGATGATGATGGTGTATGTATTCATGCTCACGCTAGCACCCACGCACGTATACACACACAAAACTGAAAAAGTCTTCATTGATGATTATCCAGAATGGTTGAGTAGATATGGCCAACTATAAATGTTAAATGATTCAGCAATCATATAATTTAAACAACTAGGTTATAAAAACCGTAAACTAATTGTGACAATAAATCTGATAGGAAAGGCATTTAATTTTATTAACTTATAAACTGACATGTTTGTTGAGCTAATTTTTCAACTAATGCTTTAGTAGAAACATGTCAGCAATATCTTACACTTGTTTCTTCTTCTTCTTCTTCTCCTTTTTCATCTTCTGAGCCCTTGAGGTCCATTACTGCAGACGTTACTTGCCTCTATTCATCTCGGGATTGGTCTTTTCTCTCCAGTTGGTGACTCCAAGTGTCTGTATACAGATCTGCTTACAAATTTACTCCCATTCAACTATTTTGTGTACACACTCTCCATCCCTTCTTTGCATTCTTCTTTCTTCTGTCTTCTAACCCCCAACAGAGCATAGGCTCTCAGCCAACACAAGCTGTTTTATCATTCGCTACTGCATGCAGCTTACCCCATGTCTTTCCCATCTTTTTTAACTTCACTCTCTACCTCCCTTCTCCGTGTGTTTTTCATGGGCCTTTATTTCTATGTCCCTGTGGGTTCGAGTGTACAGACATTCTAATTATACTGTTCTCAAGTTTTCTCAATGTGTGTCATATCTAACGCCAGCGTCTTTTCCTCACCTTTTGATTTACTGGAATCTGTTCAGTTCTCGCCCAAAGCTCAACATTAGTGATTCTATCATACCATTTAGTTCCCTCTATTCTGCGCAGGCACCAGTTGATGAATGTTTGTAGTTTAATGTTAGTTAACTGGTGTATTTGTTCTCCATGTTTCCGCTCCATAAAACAGTACTTATTTGCATTCAACAGATGTAAACTCTAGTGGAAAGTCCTAGTTATATGGTCCCTTCTGGACTTTGGTCTTTTGCGTGCACATCCGTTTCACACATTTCTCATTCCTTGCCTCTCCGGCAGATGCAGACTTTGAACTAAACACTGTAATTAGTCCACTTTTACAATTAGGCTCGGTGTGACCTGGGTCCATAAAGGATACAAAGAATAGTATACTATAGCCTACCATGGGTGTCACTAGATGCAATTAGGGAGGGTTGGCATAAAACTGCCTAACACATCCTACAGAAAACTAGCTATGAACAGGCAGATAGACTGAATGATTCTGCACCACTTGGTGTTATAAACTGATGCATGACAAGCTAGATGTTGCAAGTACCCTCAGGCAGCCAGTAAACAGTGTGGAGGCACAAACAGTTCATCACAGTCAGAAGAGAATGGTGCAGTCAGGATTGACTAGTAGGTCAAGCTGATGCTCAGCACTAAGGGGAAGGGCAAGACCGACATACAATCAGACTGTCACTGGTATCATCAGAACTGGAACTCTCTCTCTGAGCTGGCTGCTGAAGATAGGGACAGAAATGTCATGAGTGCTATGATGTTGGTTTTTAACTCATAGAAAACTAGCTGCAAAAACAAAATGAATCATGAAAATGTTACAAAGGACTTTGTGTGAGTCTGATAAGGACCTATGCTCCCTTAAGAGATTCAAGGCAGAAGAAGTGCACAACTGATACAAGACAAAACATTTGACTTGCCTGTCCACAAGTGTATATGGTAAATGAAGAAATGTCCAAAGAATTTGGTCAGCTGGGCATTCAGCTTTAGTCCTGCTGGTGACCCCATCAACCACTGCACAAGGGTTATTAATTCCCTGGCTATATCCTGGTGAAAATCATTCATTTAAAAAACTTATTGTGGAAAGTTAAACAGGATTTAGCAGATGCAAATGTATCAATATGTAATGATGTATAGTTTAGGAGGGGTAAATACGGTGACGGTAAATACGGTAAATACGGTGACAGTTTACCCTTGATTTCCACCAATTTATGTATTTCCACCAGTTTGTATATGGCTTGACTCAAATAGTCTTTGTCTAGGGGTAAAAACAGTGACAGTTTATCCTTGATTTCTGCCAATTTGTGTACGGCTTGACTTCAAAGATTTTTGTCTAGAGGTAAAAACAGTGACAGTTTATCCTTGGTTTCTGCCAATTTGTGTAGGGCTTGACTTAAAAAGTCTTTGTCTAGGGGTAAATACAATAAAAGTTTATCAGTGTATTAGTGCTGACACATACGCATCCACTGCACAGTGAGATTAGCTAGAAGAAGATTAGCAGGTCAAAAGAGGAAAATCCTCGGTCGGTCAGGCTGAGGACATAAGTCAATAAGTTTTTTTTTTTAAACTGAGGACACAGAACCTGGCGAGGAATGGGTACGAGTGTCAGCAGAGCGGTGTACATCCTTTTCGGTCTGCATAAAACTGGATTGCAGACAACAAGGCTCGTTGATGGTTGAGGCAGATGTTCAACCTTAAATTCTTGAAAATTCTGCTGATGAAGGTGCAGTTATTTACACTGATGGATCAGTCGTTCTTTTGTGGTTCTGATTCAAGAGAAAACTGTAAAAGAAGTTAGTCTGACTATGGAGGTGATGGTGGTGACAAAAGCAATGATGTGGCTAGAGACATAGCATTTTTCTCATGCATACTTTCTAGTGTTTCTGTGTGCATGCTTAAGAAGATAGAGACAGGGTGAATTTGAAGAAAATGGTTAGAGATGCTGAAGGAATCTCGATTAATAGGAATTAGTTTCATTTTTGTGCCAGGACACTCTGGGGTAAGAGGAAATGAACAAGTGGAGTGGCTTGCTGGCAGGGACACGGTAGGTACAGGAAATGAGATGGACCAGGCTGACTTTCTCAATGCTCTCCAGGAGGCAGGACGAAACATTGATTCAAGAGACAATGTTGAACTGGCAACACTCAAAAGACTACAAGTACTGCAGGTCAAAAGAGGTGTCATCAAACATGAACACTACACAGGTAGCCAAAGAAGAATAGTAAACCAACACAGAACTGGTATTATCAGTGGGCACAGGCTGAGTGAAATACTGAAGATGGGATCTTCTTGTCCGATGTGCAGTGAAGATAATCTGTCGACTAACAGTGGATAAATACAGTGGTAAACACAGTGATGGTTTTTCCTTGTTGTCAAGGCTTTTAGACAGAAGTACAAGAGACGCAATGGAAGAGATTCGGGTACCACTGTAGCCAACCTTCAAGGCAGAAATGGTGAACTTCATCCCAAACACCAGTAGCTGCTCTGAGACTATTTTTACCTTTAACTCTTACAATCCCATACATTTATTGGTTCCTACCTAGAAGCCCAATTATTATCACAAGCTGTTCCGATTTTATGTCTCTCTTTACTACCCACTCGGCCTCTGATGCTAAACCCTGTGGGACTGAAAGAGTTACAATACGTCACTGAAACAATAAAAACACATCTTATAGTTGTATGTAACTTACGTCAGCCCAGTCCAGGATGTATGAAGAAATTTGACTGGCCATTTCAAAGTAAACAAACAGCAGTATTAGAAGCAAGCCTAAACATGTATCCATCAGTTGCTGCCCATAGCAGTTGTACAATCTGGCAAATTGAACAGATGAAATTTGGTATATCTCATCTTATGATGACTGGCAAATAGCGCATTTATTTATTTAAAAAAAAAAAGATCTAATCTTTATTGAGAGAAATATGCAATTGTTGGATAAAAAAGACTTATTGAAAACTTGAAAAAAAATCTAACGATAAAATAGTGGAAAATGGAGAATGAGAAGCAACAGTAAAAGCAATAATTATTTTAAATCATCATTAATCAACAAGCAGGCACTGAAATGAGATATAGAGAGACTGACAAAACAAGAACATCAAAGAGAAACACTAAGGCTAACGTCGACGAGATAAGCCAGCGATGCTAGACTGGATTCCATCTATAATATAGAAATGATTGTATAGGATAGAACTGAATGGAGAAACAGACTGCCAGCCCTGTGTCACGTATTACAGCACAACAGGATAATGAATAAACTGCTGTCGGTACTATATTTTTTGCTTACCCCAATGACGTCACAGGACTGTCAAATAATTTCCAGTGTGGTAAGATGGGGCTTTTCCCATTTCCAGAGCATGTTGCCAAGTCAGTACTATATGTTTACCCACTTGGCAATGCGCTCTAGAAAAAGAACAAACCACAAAAAAAGTCATGTAGGAATTGAAGGCGGCACCTTTCATTTATAAAGTGGATGTGATACCAACTACGCTAGGCATTCACATGACAAAATGATCTGAAAACATGACCAGTATTGTACACCAGCCAACTGCGCATCAATAGATAGAAAGCAGTCTATTGCGCACCATCAGACAGTACACTTGCACCCCTTGAAATAGTTGACTGTCCAGTCAGCTGTGGATTTTTCCGTGGACTTCCCCTATTTGGGGTAAGTAAATAATAAAGCACCTTGCTGTCTTCAAGGGGCTAATAGACAGATGGCTGAGGCATATAGAGAGAGCTGTAGATAAATAGAAAGGCAAAAACTGCTTATACAAAAGAGTTGACTGAAAGGAAACCAAATGGTAGACCAAAAAGACAGTGGAGTGGTAATATACAGGCAGACTAACAAACACCTGGAGTCATCAAATAGACAGAGAAGGCCAATCAAAGAGATAAATGGAGATGTGTGATAGCTGCAGCAATGAACCTTCAGGGCTCAGCATGTTGAAGAAGAGAAGATGACAAATATAAACAACTGTATGATTGTTCAACCACAGACTAGGCAGATACTAAGCTTTAATTGCCCCAAACAATACACCATGAAGTATTAGCAAATGACTCAACATATCAAGAAATGCATTGCATAATCATTCATTTTATTTTAAAATAAATTAACTATAGCTTTCTAGCTTGATATAACCAACCTTTGTGATCTCTTTCTCAACGAAGGTGAGAAAGAAAGTTCTTCAGAATTATTTCAAGTCCATTCTGAAGTGCAAAGTCAATCATGGAAAGTCAACATATTCGTTTAAAAATTATATGGAAGCTGCAGAAATTAATGGAGATTCTTGAGGGAAAATTAATATACAAAGAGAACCGATTACCCACATCAGAGAACGACAATCCATATTCTTGGATCATTCCATGAGAGGGGGAAAACTGGAATATGACAACAGAAAAGTCTGAAGGGGAGAAAGACAAGAGGGACTAAGACAGGGGATGTTGGACAGTTTGGCATCAAAATATGGAAGAACATCTGTATCAGAAAAACCGTACATTGGCCGTGGACAGACATGGTGGCTAGAAGACTATTAATGGGGGTTCCAGTTTCATCGCAAACAGGTTAATCCCATAACTGCTCAGTTCCCGTGCCCTTTGAAAACCCACACAAAATGCCCACCAATGACTCGTGTGAAAGGTCAAACAGACAGAAATTCAACATGCATCAAATGCAAAAGGTAGCAGCGAGAGGTGCTAACACCTAGTCTGTCACTTCTTCTTCTGTTCGACTGAAATAAATTATCTATACCCGCAATGTTGTCTCTATTATGAACTTCACTGTCTTTTGTAATTCACTTAGCAGCTCGTAAAGTTTGGCTTCCATCAGTGTCTATCTCTTGGTTAGAAGTGTTTTGTTGTTGTTGTCTGGAAACGTATTTGGACAGTCTTGGAGGATGAGATCTGTTGTCTCAGGTGCCAGTCCACAGGTACACATGGCTGATTCACCAATCTTTAATTTTGTGTAAATGTGGCTGCGAAGTTGACTGTGCCCTGTTTTAAGGTGTAGGATAATAACTTGCTGTGTTCTGTCCATAATATGGTAATCGTCTGGTGCCAGTTTCAGTGGCTTTCTGAATGTGTTGATTATTCTCTTCTTCACTAAAACTGCTATAATTATCTGATGGAAGAAGCAGGTTCACATAAGGTCTCACCACCAATTCTGTGGTAATAAGCTATTCTGAATAGGCATATTTACAAATCACATCTCTGGGGGTACAGACAATATGTGTATTCCTCATGAAGTTTACAGCCAAACTGTTGCATCAAGCACTGAACTCAGTACTAGCTGAGGGAACTGGATTTTGCTTTTACCTCTCCTGCTGTAATCCAGTTTCCTGCTAAGGATTGAAACTCCAACCCTCCAACTGTATCACTGAGGAGAACAAAGTCCACTACGTGAAGGTGATACAGTCTCTAGCAAGACAGGCTAAGAGATGTTAGGTCCATTTTGCACATTATTGCGCCGTTCATATATCAAAAAGTGGCTTACAGTCTGTTTTTTTATGTTCTTCATGCGCAAACTTTTTTTTGGACCGACCCATTGATCGCTCGGCCCGTCTGTTGTCCCCTCCAAGCTACTACCTAAAGGTCTACTACATCATCGTAATCTGAAAGACAGACTAACAAAGCAGATCCCAGATACTCCCTCCAGCCTTGTAAGAAGCTATAATTAGGGCATCTCAAATAGTTACACCAGCCAGGTGTCACCTGCAGTCCTATGTGTGTAAAAACTTCTCTTTTTTTTTAAATATCATAGATAGAACACAGTGTGTTCAATATCACAACGACTACATTAGGTTTCCAGAAAATTTCAGACTCCGACAACAAGTCAAAGGTTAAAATCCTCTCCTCAATGGAAAAGTAGAATACATGTCTGTAGGTCAAGGGTTAAGGGTTACAGTCAGTATGGCAAAGGTGAAAGCCCCAGAACTACTGCAGCGTTATCAAAGGGAAAAGACGGAGAAGTACAAAATATGACCAATAGATCAGTGAGCTCAGAGATTTAGTGCCTGCACAACTGCAGCTTTGTCAAAGAGGGAAGATGTAGATGGCTTGAATATGTTTGCAGAATGCCTCATGACAGTGTGCAAAGACAGCTCTTCGGTAGATAATGGGTGGAAGATTTAAAAAAAAAAAAGGAAACATAGACAGCCTGGGAAAGCTGGAGAAGGACAGCAGAAATGGAAATGAAGGAATATTAAACCACAAGGGACACTATAAGAATAAAAGCAGCAGACCGGTATCAATGGAGATCATTTGTGAATGCCTTGTGGGACCCCAGGGACATGAAGAGGATGCAGAGACTACTGCAACTCAAATTAAGTACAGCAGTGAAATGATTTTCAATAACCCACTTACAAGAATATGTTAAATTGATCCCTTCTGTCAAGGGACAGAACCTTTCTGTAGCATAAGGTCCTCTCCTCCAAATGATCAATAAAAGTTCCTTTCTGCATGAATTTTGGAAGATGTATAAAACAGGCATGGAAGAACCGCATTCTGGTGAAGAAAAAATAAAAGACATATTTCCGTTCAATACATTTGGATTTAACACTCCTAACATCCTTAACACTCCTGTGAATGAATAGAATGGTAAATAGTGGTTTGACAGCTGTGGTTCTTCGTGCCCAAGTGGTGATGATGATGATTGCTATGCACTCTGAAGATCATGAGTTCAGTTTCAGACTGTGTTCACACAGTTCATGAATACAGATGTGTGAGAATGAACAAACTAACTTACTCCATTTTCAAACAGTTGAGAATTGGGCCTGGAGGCCTGCCTAATATTCTGTCCTTCTAATTTCCCTCCTTTCATACATCATTTCATTCATACATCTGTTATCAAGTAATAATAAACATTATCATCATCATCCCATAACAGTGCGTGTCGTTGTGAGTTTCTGTTGACTGTCTCCACCTCTCTCCACCTTTGGCAGTCATTTGCAATGGACTTCATGGTTGCATGCCCAGGGCCTGTCCAGTCAAGTCAGGTTCTGTAATCAGGTCTTCCTTTGTCTGCCTCTTCTCCTCTTTCCTTATACTGAGCCCTGCAGTATTGTTTTTGAGAGGCCATTAAATCTTTTTACAGGTCCATACCATTGCATCGTTTGTCTTTTCACCGCAGTTAAAAGAGGTTCATAGTTGCCAATGTGCTGCTTAATTTTATGGTAAACCTCTTCATTTGTAATATAGTCTCTGTTAGTTAGTTAGTTAGTTAGTTAGTTAGTTAGTTAGTTAGTTAGTTGGGTTATCATCATTGCACTCCAGACATGTCCATAGGTGCTCAGATCCTCCCCTCAGTATGAATCCCAACGTCCGATAGCTAATAGTACCAGTTCTATGTTGATTAACAAATCTTCTGACGTGTCCGGTGTGCGTCTCGTTTTTTGCTGTGCCGATCTTAATTCCCAAGTCTGCCATTCTGGCGAGTGATGTGGATTCACTGCCACCAAAGTCCTCTATCCTTCCCATTTCTCTGAGGGCATTGATAATATCAGCATGATCCATAGGCCGACCGTCGGTAGTGATAGCGGATCCAGCCAGCCTGTCAGCTCTTTCATTTCCATCGACGCCTGCATGTCCCGGTACAAAAATAAAGGTGACTCCACGAACAGTGGACTTCTGTAATGATTCAAGCCATTGTCTTCGCACTGAACCTGCCTGAACCCTCCGGATCATACTCATTGAATCACTGAGTATACATATGCGGGTGTATTTTTGTGTTTCAAGCCAGGCAAACGCTTGCGTCACTGCCATCACCTCCATCGTCATGCTGCTGGTTGTCATGGAGAAGGCGCCGTTGGCTTCTTTGACTGTTCTGCCCGCTGAGCGTGCTGTAAATGCCCATGCGCTTCTTCTTTGGCGTATAACGGATCCGTCTGTATAGATTAGTGCATCTGCTTCGTCTGAATTTTCACCGATGAGAGCGTTGACCTCTACATTAACAGCAACAGGATTATCTTCTCTACATCGCCTGTTGAGTGTGACAATACAGGAAAATGTACAAATAAACACCTGAGGCACAGGTATCCATTCTGCACCAGGTATGATGTCGGTTAGGCTGCATATTTGCCTAATAACATCTTCTGCCCGACCTAGCCACGATTTTCCCCTCTTCAGTCTGTCACCCTTTTCACTAAAAAGCGCTTGATGCAGTGGGTGTTTCTTATCAGCACATATTTTGAGGTATGCCCGAGCCCTCCACATCCTGATCCTTTGGTTCATTGTTGGAAAGTCAAGTAGATACCTCATTGCTCCAAAGGATGTGTCTCTTGTACATCCCAAAATAATACGCATGGCTTCATTTTGCACCTTCTCGAGTCGTTCAATCTGGGTAGCACTGACAGTGAGGATGGCCAGAGCGTATTCAATGGGGGAAAGGACCAGACCGTAGAATAGAAGCACCAGCAGTCTTTGCTCGATATTGGAAGCAGCCATAATCCTCATTGCAGATAGACCTTTGCATGCTTTTGTTATCGCATGGTCAACGTGTTCCCTGAATGACAAGCTGCGATCGAACCTCACCCCGAGAAACGTCATAACGTTGGTTCTGATCAATACATTATCACGCATTTTCACTTCTGGTAAGTCCGACTTGACAATGTGATTGTTCAAAGAGAACCATGACACTGCTGCCTTCGAGGGATTGACATAGGCATTGGAACCATCACACCAGGCGGCAATTCGATCGAGTTCTTTGTGCATTGTGCTGGCGATCTCCTGTCTATCACGCCCTCGTCGATAAATCAAAATGTCATCAGCAAATGACAAAGTCCTTCCCTTTCCATTCAACTGCTGCTCAGTGATCATCACCGTATAAACGTTGAATAAGACTGGTGATAGCGGTGATCCCTGTGGCAAGCCTGGACATATCGTTTGCGGTTCTGAGGACCAGCTACCACATCTTAGTGCAATCTTTCTCTGGAACAGGACCGCAGCAATCCAGCGGATCAGAATAGGATTGACTTCTAGTTTAAGCAGTAATTGCATTAAATAATCATATGGTACTTTATTGTAGGCATCTTCTAAGTCCAACACTGCCGCACATGTCTCTTCTTTAATCTGAAATCCCTCGTACACATCGTAGGCGAAAACAGCAGCATTGGACCATGTCTCTTTCTTCAATCTGTACCCTCCAAGTGTTGATGGGAACTTATCATGTAGTTCTAAGTAGGTGGTCAATCTTTGTGCGACAATTTTTTCCAAAAGTTTGCCAATAGTATTCTGCATCGAGATGATTCTGTAGCCGCAGATCTTTGAGTGGTCTTTATTAGGCTTTGGTAGTGGAAACAAATAACTATGGAGCCATTCCTCTTGTATCTGGCCACTCTGGATGCTGATATTGAATTCCTTTGCCATGCTTTTCAAATCAGCATTCGACATCATCAGCATGTCATTGTATCGGATGCCGTCAGGGCCTGGAGCAGTGCTGCACGATTTCTTGAGGCAAGTTCTTAAGGTGTCTGCAGTGATTGTGAAATCAGTGCCTAGCTCAGTGTTCTCGCACAGCATCGACAGTTTCATCTTAACCCCTATTCTTGTAGCTTCGTCTTTTTGGTCAGTTTGCTCCAAGTAGCGCGCAAGAAGGGTTTTTCCTTTATCAGCATCAGTTCTCTGCCATATCAGGTCTGTACCCTGAAAATCAGGGATACCCCTTGGTCGTGCGGCGCCGTGCATGCTCCGTTGAAGGCGCCAGAATGTCACAAGAGATCCCTCGGAGCAAACGCTCTTGCAGAATTCGTTCCATTTCGCTGTCTTGGCTTCTTTCGCAATTAACTTGAAAGCCACTGTCCGCTTGTTGACCTCATCTTTCAGACTGATCAGGCGTTCAGAAAGTGACGGATCAATTTTCCTTGCCTTTTGCCATGCCTTGACAGCGTTCCTTTTTTCTAGCCACGCTATGTTGACTGCTTCATTCCACCATGGTGGCTGGGCCCATCTCTCCCGCCGTCTGCGATCTGCTCTTGTATTACGTCGTCTGATTTTGCTAATGGCATCTTGCCCTGTACGGTCATATATAAAAGCAGGCACATTGATTACATGACCTTTGTTGTTGCTCTTCTCCACCAAGACGACGCAAGGAAAGTGATCACTGTCATGGTATCCCAGTGTGCTCCACCTGCATCCTGGTGCAATGGAGGGAGACACTAGGGCCAGGTCAATTACGCTGTCAGAATCCCCTTGTCGGGTTGCCATTCGGGTAACCTTTCCGTCGTTCAAGCATACTAGATCGGCAGACACTAGAGCATTCTCCAGGTCTTCCCCCCTGTTTATTGGTGATTACATTGCCCCACTGGTTTCCTCTGGCGTTGAAATCTCCGCAGTAAAGGACTTTCTTTTCCTCAGTCTGGAGCAAACTCTGCCATTTCGCTGTATCCACCTTTCCATTGCAGGCGTACACATTGACAATCACAAACTGGGCCGGGCCCATCACTCTGACTGCGTGTACTTGTAGGTCGTCATTATCCCACTCAGACATGTCCACCTCAGACACCAGTATGTGGTCACGAACAAGAATGAGCTGTCCGAGGTGCCGTCTATTGTGAAGGATTGGAAGCCCGCAATTTTAACCATCTCGTCACCGAGGTGTGTTTCCTGTAGGACAACAATGTCGTTGCTGTAGAGGAGCTTCTCGAAAATGGGTCGGCGTTGACAGAACGAGGCGCAGTTCCAGTAGAGAACGCGAACATACTTTAAGCTGAGTCTCTCACATTTCAGTCGCTTCCTGCAGGCGCCACCGTGCTTGCCTGTTCGCGTTCTTCTTGTCCGTCTACGGGTTGTTTTGAATTGGTAGATAGTCGCCATCGGACGTTGAATACACCCTGAGGGAAGTCTGAACTCACGTGCATGTACTCCATTGCACGGTTCAGACCCCATTCCGATGAAACTTTCACATTATACGTGAGCAAACATAGTCTGATATGTCAAGACATTTTCTGAAACATAGCATTTCCAATCCTTGTAACTTACTTTCGAGTTCAGCTGTTAAGGTCCACATTTCACAGCCGTATGTAAATGTACCAAAAGCTAGTGCTCTGAGCAATCAAAACTTCGTTTTGCATGAAATGTTTTTTTATCTCCATAATGTTTGCTGCTTGGCATTGACTGATGTTGTCTGGGCAATCCTAGTCATGATTTCTGGTCTTGACCTCAGGTCACTTTAAAATGGATCCTTAATATCTTAAATGAGTGACTTCTTTTAATTTGTGAACTTGAATGCACATTGGTGAAGTTATGCCCGGTGGATCAATACTTTAGTTTTTCTTAATTTTGTTCCATGCCATGCTTGGTTGATGTTTTATCGAGCAGATTTACAAGCTTGACTAGCTCTTGTTCTTCCCTGGCCAACACATTGATGTCATCTGCAAACCTTGTTATAGTTAGACCTCCTATACTAACTGTTCCATGATGTTGTTCTAGGGCATCAGCCATAATTCTTTCTAAGAAGATATTAAACAGTGTTGGGGAGAGGAGGCAGTCCTGACGGACTCCTTCGGTTGTTCGGAACTAGCTCCCTATTTGTCTGTTCGGCATGACAGCACTACTGGCCTTGACATAAAGCTGTTCTATACTATGTAGTGGGTTTTACCCATATTGTACTTTTTCATAGTGTCTCAGAGTGCCATACTCTATCAAAGGCTTTTTTGAAATCAATGAACACATGGTATAGATGTTTCTGGTGCTGGTGGTATTGCTCAGATAATATGCATACATTAAATGTCTTTTCATCAGTGCTTCTTCCAGCACGGAAACCCGCCTGTTCCTCTGCTAAGATTTTTTCTGCATGTGGCTATAATCTGTTTAGGAATATCTTGAGCATGACTTTACTGGAATGACTGATGAGACTTACAGTCCTATAATTTTGACATTGTTATAAATTACCCTTTTTTGGAATGGTAACAATGAGTGATTTTGTCCAAAGAGAACCAGGCTCCCAGATTTTGTTACAAATTTAAGTGAGGATGCCGATAACGTTCTAACCCCCCCCCCCCCCCCCCCCTCCCACCTTAAGGATCTCAGCTGGGATTTTGAAAATTGCCCCAGCTTTTTCATTTTATTTAGTTCTGCTGGCCAATTCTACTTAGTATTGGCAAGCTTGTCATCTTCATGTGCTTGGTTGTTGTCATGGATTCAGTGTTGTTATATGTTTGTTCATTATACAGGCTCGAACAGTATTCAGACCATCCATTTAGGATGTCATTACTTTTTGTGAGTGGGTTACCTTCTGTGTCTTGATGTTCTCTCTCGATTGATGTTTAAAATAATGCTAAAAGCATTTTATTTTTAAACTAATGTTCAACTTGTTACATACTTCTGTATCTGTACATTTGCTTTCTATCCAACTTTCTTTTGCGTCACGCATGTCTTTTATGATCTAAATATTTATCTCTCTATACTAGTCTGCTAGTTGAGGATTGTGCCTGACTTTCTTGAGGTGCCTTCACTGTTCACACATGTTGAGAATTTCCTGAGTGACCCATGGTTGCTTTGGTTTTTGTGTATCCCAATAATTTATTGTGTTGTTTCATTCATTATTTTGGTGAATTCATGTGTTAGTGTTTCTACGTTGTTCATAGTGTTAATCAGAGAAGCAAACTTTCCTGCAATTCATACTGAAATGTTCTGCCACCACCAGATCATTTAGTTTGTAAATGTCATTTTCAGTCGTATGGTCTTGGCACAATTTAAGTATTTCAGGTGCATTCTAAAACTTAAATAGCACCATACTGTGGTCACTTCCTATATCAGCTCCTGGATAGCTCCTTGTCTTCGCTTTGTTTATCCAAATGTTTGGACTTGTATATAGTCAGTTTGGTTGTGATGTTCGCTATTTGGTGAGTGCCATATCCAAAATCCTGATGCCTTGTACTTGTGTAGTGTGTAAGCTACAAGAAGATTCTTGAATTTGCAAAATTCCAGCAGTCTAATCTCATCTGTGATTTTGTTGCAGAATGGTCCACATGTGTCTTTACAGTCTGCTTGTGCATCTGTTCCTTCCTTAGCATTCCAATCTCCCTGGATTATCCACCTTCCTTTGGTGTTTTGTCAATAATTTTTTGCAGCTGGTTATAGAAAATCTCAATAGAGTTGTCATCGGAGTATGTAGTTGGAGCATAGACTTGTATAACTGCAACATTAAAAGGGGTTGCATTTAAGCATATTGATATGAGCCTACTTGAGACAGGGTTGCATCCAATAACATTATCAACAGCAGCCAAATATTAAATAAAAGCACTGGAGGGTGTTTGAACTACACCTACATCTCTAACCACAGCAAACCTCTGCAACTAATAAATGTACAGAAAATGTATGCTATTTTTTAACATATTTTTATCTTTCATCTTTTGATTCTTCTTCACATTCCCAAGCTGTAAAATCCAACAAAAAGTTTTGGGTGTTCATTCCCCTCTAGACATTAGTATTGATCCAGAATCTGAGTGTTGCGTACACATATGTTTTACAAATCTGACTTATCTATATGCAGACTGTTGGTTCCTTGCCTCTCAGGCAAATGCACTCTTTCAAAAAAATCCCCATATTAGTCAGCTCTTATGACATGCTTGTTAGGGATGCAGAGAGGGTCTATTTTTGTTTTCCCCATGAACTGGCTCTGGAACCCATTCAGGGACTTTTTCAAGGAGGCATGTAATCTGTGCTCAGATAATATTCCAGCAATTTCTGATTGTATGTATAAGGGCTAGTGGTACTTTTGACTTGTGGAAGATGGTTCGGAGATCCTTGGAGGTTGTCACGGGTGATATGGACTATTTTGTCCAAAACAGGCAACCAGCTTCTCTGGTGAGAAATACTGAACAATGCGATAAAACACTACACATTATCATGGAAATTCAAAATGTTTTTTAAAAAAGTGCTGTTAACTTACCCTACATTCATAAAATGTCCAATACAGCTGACAATCCAAATCAAGAAATGGGGAACAGCCTGCAACAGTCTGGTCACTGCTCCAGGCATCCATCGTGATGTTTTATACAATGGTTTCACACCAGAATCTGGGTGTAATTTGATTTGTTGCTCCTCAAAATGCCTGGTAACAACACTGACAGGATTCTCTAAACATCCCAGTTTATCACTGCACCAATCATTTGTGCCTTTGCTGTGCTTATTCTTTGTGCAATGCAACAAAATGTATGAAGCCTTTAATTCATACGAGTTAAAAAATATACACGTCACAGGTTGAACTGTCCAGCAACCCGAATTCAACTGTATTTCTAGCGTACAACAAACTATATTTTGTTGTGCATATTTTTTCACAAGGATCCTTATGTCAGTTAACTGCTTTTGATCATCAAACAATGTGGACTTTTTATTTTCAGCCCGCTGCCAGTAACCAACAATCCTAAGAGTCTGTAGGATACACGGGTTGTTATAGGTGGCTATTCCATGAACACATATTATGTTCATATGGTGGTAAACTGTACCTATTAAGTAGCCTGATGGTTCACACAAAATTTGGTTGGGCAAAAACACATTCCATGACACTGTGCAAGGTTTCGGCTTTGTGTCTGAATCCATCTTGGATTGTCAGGTAATACTGGTCATAACTATAAATGTTACTGCATCAGCTGTATGGAGCAGGAGTGCCACAGTTCATCACTGTGAATTTATAAAATAATGTTACTGCATCAGCTGTATGGAGCAGAAGTGCCACAGTTCATCACTGTGAATTTATAAAATAATGTTACTGCATCAGCTGTATGGAGCAGGAGTGCCACAGTTCATCACTGTGAATTTATAAAATAATGTTACTGCATCAGCTGTATGGAGCAGGAGTGCCACAGTTCATCACTGTGAATTTATAAAATAATGTTACTGCATCAGCTGTATGGAGCAGGAGTGCCACAGTTCATCACTGTGAATTTATAAAATAATGTTACTGCATCAGCTGTATGGAGCAGGAGTGCCACAGTTCATCACTGTGAATTTATAAAATAATGTTACCGTTTCACTTTATGGAGGAAGTGTACTGTAGTAAATCTCACAAATAATAGACAATAACTTGAATACTTCACTTTAAATATGAAACAGCTCTAAGGTTTACTTTATCCACCACAGACACAAAGGCAGTTTAGTGAGTGACAGTTGAAAAATGCCCTCTAAACCTGTAGAGGCAATATTTAGAAGTATTAAAAGATACTGCTTTACTGTAAAAATGGTGTTTAATAACATTAGATAAAATATATTTGTATTAGATGAAAACTACACATCTATCTGTGTTTGATAGCTATTTCAAGTCAGTTTGTATTACGTTAAAACTTCTTAAATTCTATCTGTGTTAGATCAACCTGCTTCTAACGACCATGACAAAGAAAGCTGCCTAAAAGGAACATAATGCAGAAACAAAATAGAGCACTAATTTTACCACAAATAATTCTGACTTAAAACTAGCAATACTGATATCAACCAACTGAGGGCCGACTGGCATATAAAAATATAAGTCTAGCAACATATCTCTGGTGGTAATGTGGGGGTGCTGGGTTCGATCCCAGCTATAGGCCTTACGCTGGTTTTGACAGTGGTATCGAAAAGCCGACCGTACAGAAAGCAATGGCAAACTACTGGAAGTAAATCTGTCATGTAAAGGATATGCAACTAACTTTTAACCACTGGTGTAAAAAGAAGGCTTCTTCATTTATTTATGTCAATCTTAGACAAGAACGTTTTCACAATAAAGTATTCAACATTTGCACTAAGCAGATACTGCTGTAATTGACAATATAATTTATGGAAGCATTTCATATGGACCTATATTTACTCAGTTTTTAAACTTGTATCATTTGTCAGCATATATGATGCCAATCATCATCAACATATACATAGTCTATTAACAGTCATTGTTTGACATCTTACGTGATCACCAGAATCGTGTATTATGTCTTTGTTCTTGTTGCTCCCTCTACCACTTTGCTAAGCTTTTTAGAGGATCTGTCTTTCCCTTGCATTCAGTTTGCCAGAAGTCACACAGTTTTTGAGTTTATTTATTTTCATAGAAGGTCCAAAAAAATGTTGTCTGTCCAGGTCCATTTTCTCTAACCAGTCTATAGATTCCACGTGCCTCGTAGATAAATGCCAATACCAATATTTAAACTTAAAGATAATTCTGAAAATGGACCACATCTTTCATTTCTAGTCACCTTTAGTGACATCTAGGGCGTTTTCTGACAGTACGCAGCACGAGCATTTCTTTTATAAGGCATAGATTTTTCCAGCACTGCAGTAATAGATCATTTGTGGTGTGTAACGGCACCTTTTATCAGACACTTTATGGTGAGTAGTAGTATATTTTTTCTATAAAAAAGCCCTAGTTACATCGATGATCCCAACTGGCCCATTTTTTAAACTCGACATATTGAATTTGTCATTTAAATAAGAAATCTTCGTGGTCAAGAGATCAAGCCATTTGCCTTGTGCTCTGGATGTTATGGGTTCAGTTCTGGACTGCAGTCTTTCAGTTCACAAGCGCTATTTTTTTTTTAGAAATCCAAATGACAATTGGAGCTGTGGGGTTCATGTTCTATGGCAGGGCTGTTCAACTGTTGGTCCACAGGCTAAATCTGGCCTGTGGAGGCCTAGCAAGTGGCCTTTGAATCTTCTTCTTTTTCTTCTTTCATTCACTTGAAATTAATTATCTATTTCTGCAGTGTTGTCTCTAGTATGAACTTCACTATCTTTTGTAATTCCCTCAGCGACCCCTAAAGTGTGACTTGAACCTATGTTTCGCTTGGTCAAAAGTTTTGCCTTGATATGTTGTATTTGGAACAGTCTTGGAGGAAATGATCTGTTGTCTCAGGTGCCATGGCTGATTTGCCAATTTTAAATTTTGTGTACATGTGGCAGCAAAGTCGATTGTGTCCTGTTCTAAGGTGTAGATCAATAACTTGCTCTGGTCTGTCCATAAAATGGTAATCGTCTTGTGTCAGTTTTAGTGGCTTTCTGATTGATTTGGTTATTCTTTTCTTTTGCTGAGAAGAGACTGGTATGTCAGGTTGTTCTTAATTTGCACCTTCCTTAGCTAGTTTATCATCTCTTTCATTTCCAGAAACTCCACAGTGGGATGGTATCCACTGCATAGTTACCTTACACCGACTGCCTAGTTTGGAGAGTAGGCCTTGAATCATTGTGTGTTATTATAGTCCTTCCATGGTGCGGCTTGGGCCTCTGGCCCGTGACCATAACCGTTTAGAAAATTGTGGCTCCTGCGCAAACTTAGTTGAACAGCCCAGCTCGATGCAATGCTATTTGCAAAAATATATCAAGCTAGAAGATAACACCCTGAGTCATCGAACCTATACTCCCACCTTAAATGATTTTACATCACATCCATGGTGTTTCATGAAGAAACAGCAAAATTTTTTTCCTGTTTGACTGCTTGTCAGTCCTCCAAGCAACTCAAAGGGATCCACGAGACAACATGGAGAGAGAACTGACCTGCCAGCTAAACAGAATATCAGAAAACAAAGAAACTGTTATCCAGTGGCTCCCGGCTCACTGCGGCATACTAGGAAATGAGATAGCATAGAAACTTGCGAAAAATTGAAAAAAGGAGAAAAAACACACCAATTCATGGTCATTACTAAAAATTAAAGATTACAGTTATGATTATGAATCACTGATAATTACTACTTTGGATGAAAGTGGTCTTCGTCACTCGTGATGGACGAACAACACTAGAAATCAAAACGCTAGTCAAGGACAAATACAAGGAATCGTGGAAAGAACAAACCAGCAGTATAAACATCCACAAGACCCCATCAGTAAACTTAACAGAAAGCAACATACAATGTTCCGTCTATGAACAGGACACTGCAGGCTCAACTACCACATGCATAAAATAAAGATTGTACAGTCCCCACAGTGTGCTTGTCAGACAGAACCACAAACACCAGAGCACAATCTGCAGACCTGACTGCTCTACCTACAACTTCAAAAAGAAACCTGCCCTCGAGAGCAAAGTGTGCAGAGCAAGCTATGGGAAACGATGAAGAACCTGCTGCTGACATGCGAGTTTACAGAGGCAACCCACCTAATGGTCTGATCTGAGCATTCAAAGCCAAATGCAAAGAAGAAAGTGTAGAAACAATTATAAAAAAATGTGTTTTCCCTTTACAACTGCATAAGAGTTTTCAATTAGATTAATTAACTGCACTTCATTAGGTCAGGCAATCTAGACTAAGCTATGGTTATTTACAGTTGTTCCCTTGTCTCAAAGGTTCCTTTGCAGCCAATATGTGTGTGGCGTGGTATCTACCAATATTTTCCCACAGAATCTTGAATTAAGAATCAACATCATAGCATTCTGCACAGTCCCATAAGCGCTCCATCCCCATCTTCAGCAGCAAACAAAGAGTTCCATTTCCGATAGCACCAGTAACTGTCTGATTGTATTTCCGTCTCGCCCTCCCCTCGAGTGTTGAGTATCAGCCAGATACCCTGGCAATTCCTCGCAGCGCTATTCTCCTCAGACATTCTCCTATCCTATAGAATTAACCAAAAGTTATGCAAAGCACTTCAAGTTTATTCTGTAAATATTTCACACATAATTTAATTAATTAGGAAATAACTGTTTTAGTTTTAAGTGACGCAAATCCTAATCCTTTAACTTAAACATTACTAGAAACTGAATTGATTCTGTTGGTTTATATTTATATTATGTCAATCCTCTTCTAAAAATAATTTTACTTATCTTTAGTCTAATTTTTAAGAGAAGGAAAACACAACGATGCAAAATACAAATTTTAATATGAAAGGAATTATTTTAATTACTGCATTAATTGAATCAAATAAATTAGTTAATGAATGTTTGTTACTGAGTGTCAGTGACTGTCACTTAATGACTGATGAATGTGGATTAATGAATGATGTCTCCGTCTGACCGTTGAGACTGGCAATGATTTTTTTAAATTTATGACTCGTAAAACTTTAGGCACTAATCCAGCGATAAGTATCATTCCATAATTTATTTAAAAGTTTTTAGCATCACTATGCAAAATGATCTTGCGCATACAAACCGACTAACCCAACATTTAAAAGCGGAAATGTTCTCCGTAACTTTTTTGATTCCATTCTTTTGTGAAAACCCTGAGCGGAAGCGTCCGTTCCCTAGGAGATAAAGTCTGAGGCGCTCATTTCTGTACAGTTTAACTGTTGTCTTCATTTGTTAACCAACTTTGTTTCAAGCTGTTTACATTTTTTAGACGTGAGTCTGATGCATAAATTTTTTACAGTGTAACTGATAACTCTTGTCTTTATTTGTTGTTTAGTCAACTTTGTTTCAAGTTGCTTGCATCTTTTTTTTATACGAGTCTGATGCATATGATATATTTCGGCTCTACTGGCAAATTTGGCCGGTAAGCTGGAATGCGTCGACTGCTTCGGCCGGCTTAGTGGGACTTAGTGGGAGTTATGTCCCCGTGGCTATGTCTTGTCTTTATTTGTTGTTTGGTCAACTTTGTTTCAAGTTGTTTGCATGTACAGTGTAACTGATACAGTGATAACTTTTGTCTTCATTTGTTGTTTAGTCAACTTTTGTTTCAAGTTGTTTGCATCTTTTAGACGTGAGCCTGAGGCACCCCTTTCAACAAAACAATACTTGGCTCTCCTTTCAACTACGGTCGGTAGACAACAGTAGACGGCCGGTTAGTCGGAGTTCTGTCCCCTGGCTGCAGTGCAATTACGGAGTGGAAAGGAGGGTTTATGAAGCAAAAGTTCCACTGGCCTATGGTCTGAATCTATTAGTGTATTTAGGATGGCCCTGGAGTTTTTGTATTCTCCATCTCTCTCTCCTTCTTGTCAAAATAAAATCAATCTATGATGCTTAAGTTGTTCCATCTATACCATGTTAATATCTGACTTCTTCGATGTTGATAAAAGGTCTTACTTATAATCAAGTCATGTTCTGCACATAAGATTCAGCAGTTGTTCTCCGTTAGAATCCTCTTCCAAATTATGGTAATTTCCACTTCATATGCATCCACATTCCTCTATAGTCTGTGTGTGGATGTCAGTACTTGAAACAGCCATCCTAGGTGATGCAATTCTCCATTCACCCATTTCTGTGCAATTTAACTTTGTGTCGTCTTCGTTTGTTCAGTCATGTTTGCTATTTACTTATTTTAGATGTGACTCTGATGAGCCTGTTACTGTGCAGCCTAATGCTTGTCTTCATTTGTTTAATGAACTTTGTCATTAGATTATTGTATCATTTAGACAGTGAGTCTGAGGTGTTCATTTCTATTATTTGTAACTCATGTCCTTATTTGTTTAGTAAATCAAGTGACAAGCTGTTTGCATCTTTTATATATGTATTTAAATTAATTGATCAACTGAAATGTTTCAGTGTTCACATCTTGCTATATGTTAAATGTTTACTCTGATTGTGATAAGTTTTTTGTTGTTGTTGTTGTAGTTACATATTGCAATTTTCTGAGCTAGGATATTTTATAATTTTGCAGGTAATTATATTAACAAAACATGCAACAGAAAATAGTTCGCCTAAGCTCCAAGAAGAGCTGGCAACTATCAGAGTCCGACTGGTACTACAATACCATCTCTACAGAAACTCTGTCGCAGGCCTTTCCTTCATTTCTTCATCCTTAGGCCTTTAAATCAGCAAGCAGACGGTGAGATGGGGTTCTTTATTAATATCCTACCCCAGATGACGTCACAGGATAGTCCAGCATTTTAGATGGTGGTAAGACTGGGTTTCCTGGCTTTCTGATGCTTTTAACGACCCAAAAAGATCTAGAACTGGCCCTAGCCCCAACCCACCTGTGTCTTATGAAAGAGTGCAGCCTAGGTCTCACGACTGCACTCAGTCTATCTACCACCCCCTGAAATAGTAGACTTTCCCGTGACCTGTGGATTTTGGTTTGGGGTAGGATATAAATAAATCACCTGAGATGGATACTTGAACCTCACAAATGCAAAGAGCAGGGCTTTGTTTTTCTTTTCTGGTGGTATGCAACCTTTTTCTGTACAATTATTTCCAGCACTATTTGTAATAAACACTTTGTGGCAAGTACTGGCACCTTTGTTTTAGATACTTTATGGTGATTAACAGAATTTTTTTCTTTAAATAATAGAAAGGAGGATTATATTTATAGCATGTAACCATGTCATGATTCAACAGATCATACACAGACTGGCAGATATCAGGCTTGTTTTGACAAGCTGTAGATTTTTTCATTGTCAGCAGACTCCAACTCAATGCATTTAGAGAAAACAGCTGTGTCTTTTTCCTCTGGTGACTAATTTCATTTGTTTGCTGGATTTGTGTGTGTCTATTTCTTTCCAAGGAAAATGGTAAAAGTTTCAAAACATGGATAGCAGATTCTATAAGATGGTGTATTTTTCTTGGAAGGGGACAGGGGATAGAATTCTTTCCACACTTAGTACCATAAGTTTTTTTTTTTTTTTAATGCAGTATTAACATTTTGCTCAAAATGGCGTGGACAGATAAATTTTTCTTGACAGACTTTTATTATGGCGTGTTAGAGATGTCAGCACATCAAACGATAAATGTAGTTGGAGATCGCAAGATGTAAAGAAGCATGATGGTCCAGATGGCTCGAGGATGACCTATAACCTCTTTTATGCTCCCAGACAGTCTTTACGTCAGCACAGTTTGTGTACTTCAGACTGACAATCTTTGGATTTTCTTGAGTTGAAGTAATACAATTAATTATGTGTCAGGAGCAGTTAAAAAAATAATTAGGATATAGTGGATTAACATAACAAGTCAATGAAACCCATTTGTGGGGTCCAGGGTCCCATTTGAGGGAAGAAAAGAAAAGACCCACTGCTTCCCTAAGAATCATGCAGTACAAGGTGACTAATTAAGGATGTTTCTGGTGAAGTCAGAATGCATCCGCCTGCCAGGCGAAGAACCAATATCTGCATCTGTAAGCCAGATCTGTAAAATGGTTGTGCACGCATAACTCAAGTTCAGGAACAAGAGCGGTACATTATTTTAAATTTAGTCCAAACAAAGGAAATCCAGGAGTTTCTGGGAAAGTCCAGTATTCTAGGGGTGTGTAATGGGTTAAGTTTAGGCTTAGGGTTAGAGTTATGTTTAGGGTTAATTGGTGAAGATCCTAAGCCTAACCACTAGAATATTGGACTTTCCCATGAACTTCTGGATTTCCTTTGTTTGGGGTGAGTTAAAAATAAAGTACTACAAGACCAACTAAAAGAAAGAAGAAGGGAAAAAGACAGAAGACCTGAAAAAGTATACAACTTGAGAAGGGTATTCAGTGAACATAAGGTGAGTTGCCTGGTATTAGAAGAGTTAAAAGACATAGAAGCTTGTACAAGAAAATCATCCTCATGTGCCTCTGAAAAGTATGGATAGTTGTGACCACCTGATCACCAATATCTAAACAGGTCTGTATTCTTGTTTTGAATATTTATATATATATTTATATAAGTCTGTTTGTCCTCTTTGCACTTTTTCTATCAAATGAGCTTAATTTTCAAGTTCATTTGTCCTCCCAAAATGTTTGAAAAATTATAATTTTCTATGTCTAATTTTGCTAATCATGTTATAGTTTAATCTTTTCATAAAAGAAACATTGTGTTTTTTCTACAAAATATGTTTATTAAATGTATGTATAATTCATATAATACATGCTGTTTTGTCTTTATTTTTTTTCTCTTTCCAGAAACATGCAACGACTGTATGAAAATGTAGAACCTTCAGTCATAGATTCAGATATGTTGTATGAAGCAGTTGAACAACAAGGACCTCAAGATGAAGCTAAAAAAATTGCAAAGCGAGAAGGGATTAAATTTAAAAATGTTCTTTCACTTAGGCTGGACTTTAGAAGTAACTACATAGTTAGTCACCTAACTCTTCTATGTACATACATACATACATACATACATACATACATACATACATACATACATACATACATACATACATACATACATACATACATACATACATACATACATACATACATACATACATACATACAGACAGACAGACAGACAGACAGACAGACATGCACACACACATCACCATCATCATCAAATGTCTTGCCAACTGCGGTGGGAGATCATGCCACTCCACAATCTGCAACTGAGTCTGTCAGTTCGGTTGTTGACACCTTCCATGCCATGACCAAAGTCTGTCAAGAATCTTCTCGCACAGTCTTTCTTTGTCTCTCTTTCCACAGATCTTTCCAGTGGTCACAACATGTTCCAGGTTCCGTGTTCTTATAACATGACCCAAAAATGATGACTGTCTCTTTCTGATGTTTGTGATAAGTCGTCTTCAAGCCATCACCTCTTTCAAAACATCTGGGTTGCTCTTTTTGGCTGTCCAAGAAATTGAAAGGATTCTTCCGTAAAACCACATCTTAGAGACCTCAAGATATTGTTTGGCTTGTTTATTGTCTAGGATTCACAGCCATACGTTAAAACTGACTCTATGTAGCATATGAGTATTCTTTTCCAAACCTTGAAAGACATGGATTTATTGCATAAAATGTTCTTAATTTTATCAAATGCTGTTTTAACCGTCCTGTTCTGTTCTTTATCTCCGTCTTTATCCGACATCTTCCGTCGGATGTTATCTATGAGCCTAGATATTTAAATTTCTGTTCTTATTCTAAAAATAACGTCCTTTACATTTATTATGCATTTAGACACTATCATTTTCTTGGTTTTTACCATTACTACTGTCTTCCCATTATTCAAGCCAAGACCCATTTTTATCACTTTTTCCCACCATCGTATCTATCAGTGTGTAGTTTTTTCCCTATCAAGACAGTATCATCAGCATAACGTAGGTTATTTATGTTATAACCACTAACCGCGATTCCTGACATATCATGATAGATCGCATTATATAATCACTGTATAATGAAAACAATTCAGGTGATAGTACACATCCTTTCGTACTTTCCTCTTTATGCCCGGGAATGTTACAAGATTGTTGTAAATTCTTATAGCTGCTTTTTGCTACCATTACATGTTCTTTATTATTCGTAGATCTTTTCCATCAATGTTTAATTTTTCCTGTAGTTTAATTATTTCTTCATGCTTCACACAATCAAATGCTTTCTTATAGTCCACGAAGCATAAATAAAATCTTTTTTATTTTTTTATTTTTAACTTCTATAGCTCTTTCTGACAGAGCCCTTGTTTGTACCTTTTCCTTCTACAAATCCACACTGTTCTTCCCTAATTTCTCATTCAATCTTGTTTCTTATTCTTCTCATAATTATTGTCAGTAAAAATTGTTGTCATGAGTTATAGAACTTATTATGCGATGGTCTTCACAGTTTTAAGAGCCTGGCTTCTTTGGCAAAGCAATAAGTATATAATTCATTAGAATTGTACCCACTTTTATAAATGTCATTAAAAAATTTTGTTATCATTTCAATTCCAAAATATCCCAAAGCTTCAGTTTCTTCCAGTGTGATGTTGTCATGCCCATTTTCTCCATTAATATTTCACCGTCTTTTGATTTTGAACACTTAGTGCTGTTCATGACTTCCTTTCCTCCCTGTTAATATACTTGTCTGTTGGTACATGGAAAATTAGTCTTTCCTATGATTTTTCCCAGTCTCTATGCATATCTGATTTAGCCAGGTTTCTTTAACCTCTGCATTTGTTCAAAATGTCTATGTATCCTAGAATATAGCTCTTTATCATTCTTTTTTCTTTCTTCTTTCACCCATCATCTGCAGAATTTAATTTGTCATCCATTTCTTTTTTGCAATTGTATGTCTCTTTTGATGTCTGCTCAATTAGCTCACACATGATATCTGATTGTTCATCAGTAGTTTGCACTATCTCCATGATGTTACACTTGTTTTGCACAGTGCCTTTGTACAGTTCCTTAATTTCTTTATCAGTTTTAAGTATTCCTAAATTTAACTTGATGTTCTCTAGGGTCTTCATTATAGTCTTCAATTTGAATCTATATATATATATATATATATATATATATATATATATATATATATATATATATATATATATATATATATATATATATATATATATATATATATGTGTGTGTGTGTGTGTGTGTGTATGTGTGTGTGTGTGCGTGCATGCGTGCGTCCATGCGTGCGCGCGCGCGCGCGCACACACACCATTTCGCTATTGTTAAAATACCTAAGCAATACATTCACACGACAGATGTGTGGCATCTGATGATGTCGTCTAATTCACAGCCTTCTGTCTGCTATGAGGCTACCTTTACCCATTTGATTAAGAATCATTTTCTATTGTGCATTTATATAACCAAAAGTGCTCTGGTTCACTCCCATCTGTTATTCAAGGAGAATCTCATCACCATGTACAAACTCTGGCTGCACGGTAGATGATATAGTTGTGTGTCTTCTACTATAGCACATTTTACACAGATACTTTGTCCGTGGATTGTCTCTTTTTTTTTTCAAACAGATATTCTGCTAATTGATAACCTGTGGGAGTTCAAATCACTGACCAAACTGCAACTTGACAATAACATTATAGAGAAAATTGAAGGACTGGAAGGTTTAGTCAATCTTGTTTGGTTAGGTAAGTTTCTCCCTACCTGTTTCTTGTAGCAGTTCAATGAAAATATAATTGAGTAAGTAAGTATAGGACCCTTATCCATGTCTGAGCCTTTTGGGCATACAGCACTCATTGGATAATGTGGTCAGCATCATGCTGGCCGCATTTACATCCCAGGACTGTACCTGGGAAGCAATTTCAGGAGGAGTCAACTGAGAGTCAAGAGCATTTTTAAAACAGTCCAGTTTCACCAGCAACCGAACCCCCAACCTTCCGATCCAGAGGTATGTGTATAGCTGCTACACCATGGCAGCCCCTATTTGATCAAAGTATGATAGTTTTTAAAAAAATTGTGAAAGACATTGTTCACGCCATTGGTGAATTGACCATAACATACAAACACAATATTTTTATAGCCTCCATAGGCAATGCGGTGAACATCATGACTAAGATGTAGTGGGTTCTTCTTCTCTTCCTGCATTAGACCTTAACAAGGTGGTTGGCACTGTGTTGTTTTTACAACTTATTAGTTAGAGACCTTTATGGCATGCTTGTTAGAAGCTAATTGGTCTTCCCCCCCCCCCCTTTTTCCCCCTGAAATAGGATTCAAGAACCCACACGGGGAGTGGTGGGTTCAGCATCGAGTGCCCATGTCTTACTGGAGTCCATCAGACAAGGAAAGAATAGTGACTTGGTAGCCTACCAAGAATGTTAGATTTGACAGTAAATAAAATGCAGTCGGTCATTGTCTCAAATTGTTGTATTTACTGAAACAGCCCTGTCCAACAGTGTAAGGTAACAGAGCAAAACACTTTTTAAATATTGACCAATCAAACTGGATGCTGTGGCTTCTACTCTTGCTCCTAGGTTCAGTTCATCAGTCCAGATTTTCCGTAGGGGCCCTCTCGTTCTCACATGAGATATTTTTATCTGTAGCACCTGATGCAATATCTTTCAGTTTGTCATGTTACACTTTTCCTCTGTGATGTTAGTTCTTCTTTATTACACATTAAACAGTTTTCTGCTTAGTGCTGTTTTGTTATTTCAGATTTGTCATTTAACAACATCGAGGTCATTGAAGGCCTAAGCACACTGACTAAGCTAAAAGATTTAACTTTATACCACAATCGAATCAGCAAAATTGAGAATCTCGATGCTCAGAAAGAGCTGCAGATTTTTTCCATTGGAAATAATGAGATCAAAGATGCCAAAGACGTGAGAAAACTTTGCAAGTTCATCGTTGTGTTTAGTTGTTAGAAATTACTTTCAAGACACCAATGATGTAGCAACAGAGAACATTTTTCACGTTAATTGTTGTGTTTATTTATTAGAAATTAATTAATTCCAAGACATCAAATATACCATATATTGTAAATATTCTTTACAAACTAATTGTTGTGTTTAATTGTTACTAGTTAAAAACAAAGCATGAAAGATGCCAGATATGTAAAAAATATTTACAAAACTATTTCTTGTGTTTAAATTAATTTTAAGGCACCAAGAAATTTGGAATGATAATATCAGGATGATATTGTTTGTTTTATTGTGAAGCTCGCTAAGCTACTTTTCGTTTTGCTTTAAATCTTTTCCTGATACCAGGAGGAGAGTCGGCACAGCACCAATACTGAACTTTACAGGCAGACAACAAATTCAATGGGTTGACCATGTAACAACAAGACTGGCAGCAGACAGGACACCACAGAGAGCAATGTTATACAGATACAATGGTAACAGAGCTAGAGGTTAACCACACAGAACATGGACCGCAGAAATATCAGAGACACAGAAAAGTACTTTTTTATGAAGGGAACAGAGGGGCATGTTCCAGAAATCTCTTCCAGCCATGACGCCGCAAGGCATTCCAGAAGTAGAGAAAAGAAGAAGAAGTACACTTTTTTAAATATCCATTTGTGGGTTCCTCCGCCCCATTTTGTAGGAGTAAGAAGAATAGACCCTCTTTCCCCCAACGAGTAAGTCGTAAAAAGCAAAGCAACTGGTTAGGGATTTGCGGGGCTGAACAGTGTCAATTGCTCTTTTAAAGGCAAACAGAGAAGAAAAAGAAGAAGTGCACAGTCAATTATTTTTCAAGTTGTTGCACACTATTTCTGACTGTTAAGATATTAATGGAGTCATTATTTGATACAACAGCTATGTTGATGTGTGCTATTTCCACACTGTCACAGATTATCTACTTGCGCCAGTTCCCAAAGCTGAAAACATTAAATTTTGGAATCAACCCAGTCTGTGCTCAAGAAAATTTCCGCTGGTATCTCCTAGCTTTCCTTCCCAAGTTGGAATTTTTAGATTACCAACTATTGGATTCACGACTGGTAAGATATTTAAAAAAAATAATATACGCCATCTCCTCAGTGAAAATTGGCCAAAGTGCACCCACTTCTATTTTGGAGAATATTACATGAGGCCCAAGTATCTTCCACAGTGTGACTCTCATATCATTATCTGAAACCCCTGAGAACGGTTTAAAAAATAACAGTTAAGTGTGGATATTAAACCCTTATTCCCGGGAAGGCTAACTTGTCAACAAATGCCCTCAAAAGTCCGATGAAAGGTGCAAATATCGTAGCCATGCTGTAAACGGACACAATGCAATTACATCTTTGAATGAATGCA
This sequence comes from Candidula unifasciata, assembly GCA_905116865.2. Lineage (NCBI taxonomy): Eukaryota > Metazoa > Mollusca > Gastropoda > Stylommatophora > Geomitridae > Candidula > Candidula unifasciata. The sequence continues at coordinate 734,309 of CAJHNH020005779.1, read as the reverse complement.
GAAGAAGAAGAAGAAGAAACCCTTATTCTCACGGATCATGAAATTGTTAAGTGCATTTACTAGCTTCTAAGCCATGAAATACGTTTATGTTAAAAAGGAAAATACTAGTGTTGGGGATGTGAAGTTATATATTTGTTATGGACAAATTATAGGCCATGTCATAGTGGTTATTTGGTAGGTAACATTTACTATCATCATCATCATCGAATCTTGGAATGTCACTAAACAAATTAAGATGAATTTGGAATCAAAAGAAATGTGGTTTGTGAGATAAATGTTTCGAATACCTTGGACGGCCAGATTAACTAACAACGATTGCTTAAAAGAGGCTAATGAAAGTAGATTTATATATACAACAATAAGAAAGAGACAAACACTGTTCTTTGGCCACATAATGAGAAGAGAGACATTGGAGAACATCGTGACAACTGGAAAGATCAGTGGACAATGGGGTTGAGGCAGACCAAGAAAGATAATGCTGGATAGGCTAAATCGATGACATGGAGGGATATCATTAAGAGAGCTGTTCCAGTCAACCAGGGATCGTGATCTGTGGAGACGCATGAGCGCCTACGCCATTTGGCAGGGCAATGCAATGTGGTTTCTGAGACGAATGTTACGAATACCTTGGACGGCCAGAGTAACTAACAACGATTGATTGAAAGAGGCTAATGAAAGTAGATCTCTATATACAACAATAAGAAAGAGACAAACACTGCTCTCTGGCCACATAATGAGAAGAAAGACATTGGAGAACATCGTGACAACTGGAAAGATCAGTGGAAAAAGGGGTAGAGGAAGACCAAGAGAGATAATGCTGGATGGGCTAAATCGATGACATGGAGGGATAGCATCAAGAGAGCTAGCTGTTCCAGTCAACCAGGGATCGTGATCTGTGGAGACGCATAAGCGCTTACGCCAGTTGGTAGGCCGCATGATGATGATGATGAGAGCCTTTGTGAAAAGAAAATATGCTCCAGAGTTAAGTCACACAATGAGACATCACATTATCTATAACATAAGGTCCATGGTCAATTGTTCCAGTATGTTATATCATGTGCAGTTTTTTTCAGTATCATGAATGGAGTTTATTCCTGTACCTCTGACCTCACTGATCAGCTATCATTACTGAGTTTCTCTTGGATGTTCTCACTTCCTTACTCCGTTTATTCCCATTTCAGTGCTTATTTTATGATTCTTTGTTTGCTTCATCACATTATATATTTCCGGTATATTACTTTGTCTTTTCTCATATAAATTTGTTCTGATTTCATCATGTGTCTTGAGTTCATCTTGTTTATTATCTGTGAATTCCCTCAGGCATTTGATTAATTTGTTGTTACATGTCTTTGGTGGCTTTAGCTTCCACTGGCAATAGTTAGAACTGGAATCTCTACTTTAAAAAAAAATCTGCTAATAAATTAAATCTACTAATAAACAGTCTGTTCTTCTTCTGGTTTTCTCACTCCCAATGGAGCATAGGCCTTCAACCAACTTACACCAAGTCGTTCTATCCATCGCTATTGCATGCAGCTCTCCCCATGTCCTCCCCATCTTTTTAACTTCACTCTCTAGCTGCCTTCCTGCATGTGTGTTTGTTTTTTGTTTACCTTTATTTCTATGTCCCTGTGAGTTCCAGTGCAAAGACATTGTAGTTATATTGTTCTCGGGTTTTCTATATGTGTGTGTCCTATCCAATGCCAGCTAATAAACAGTCTGTTAATAAACTTGTAATAACTATTTTCTTTGTATAATTAAGGGAATTAAATAGAAAGACACAATCGCTAATGTTGAGCTTTGGGAGCGAATTAAACAACTTCCAGTACATCAAACGGTGAGGAAGAGATTCTGGTGTTGGATAAGACTCACCCTAAGAAAATGTAATAATAATATTAACTAGAATGTCTTTGCATTGGAACCCACAGGGCAAAAAAGAAAAAAAGCTGACCAATAACACATGGGGAAAAATCATTACAGACTGAAGTGGAAAAGATGAGGCAGCAATAGAGTCAGCTGTACATGATCCTCAAGGGTAGGAAAATTTGGAATGAGTTTGTTTAAAGCCTGTGCTGCAAGAGGGGATATGAGGCTGAAGATAAGAGACGTGTTAATATTCTTATTCTTCTGCAGTTGCCAGCTAGGAATTCCAGTGGAAAGTCCTTGTTGTTCATTCAGCTCTGAACTTCAGTCTTGTTTCATGACTGTTGATTACACATCTGTTATACAGATCTTGCTTATTTGTGTTAATATAAGTAGCCAGAGAGGGTCATAATGGAGCACTGATGTGGGGCAGTACAAAAATTTTTTATCTTTTAGCTTCTCTGACTGAAGCCTACCTCATCTTCACCTGGTGGTGGACTCTATCTCACCAGTAATCCAGTGGAAGTTTGGGGTTTCAACCCCCTAGTGGGAAACTGGATGGGACAACAAATGTGGTGAGACAAAATCCAAAAGTCGCCAGCTACTAAGTGGAGCCAGTGGAGTACATCATGGGATATTGTGATTTATATGGGGAATGCCTACTGTCTGTGTTTCCAGACATGTGTGTTGTTAACTGCATGTTCAGAAAACAGTGAATGGCCAGCTGCCACAAAATTGGAGGTGTGGCTTATGCAATAAAGCATGTGTACTGGCTGGTTTGTCATGGCTGCTGCCTCCATTAACTGTAAAAAGCAATTCTAGTGACAGACTATAAAAGTTTACACCTCTGGCTGCTGCCTTATGCATCTTATGCGAGGCAAGCTGTTAATATTATATATATTGCTGTCCATTTTAATTTTCACATGGGACGGTGAAGGGCATTTTATATCATGTGATGAAGCTGGAAACCCCGGCTGATAACCTGATAGCCAGATTTCTGTTATATGCTCAGACCAAACATAACAGAATGTGTTTCTGTATATACACGTGAGCAGTAGCCCATGGATAGGGACTTTTTTTTTTTTTTTTTTTAAATTAGGCGCTTAGACTCGTCTTACAGTTAGCCGTTTAAGCATTCTTTTCTCACACAACAGTTGTATTCCACCTAGAAACACTGAGGTAGATATGTTGTTTGTTTTATTTTGTTTAAATTTGTTTTAAAATATTGATATCTTGGAATCCGTCAGAAATCAAAAGCGCGCGAGATATTTGCAGACGAGGTTAAGGAGCAGGAGGAGCTGGACAGAGCAGCCAAAAAGATCGAAGATGTTAATCTTCTAATGGAAAAAGAACTTAAACTTCACAAGGTCTGATTAACAGAAAATTGTCTATTTTAACGTGGTTAATTTTTCTTAGTCATAATTTTTGTATGATGATCCGTGAATTGTCGAGAAGATCAAGTTTCACCCAGGGCTTTCTATGTGTGTATATATGGGTATATGCAACATACACACTTTTCTATAAAAAATCTTACTGTTTGGTTATTGAAATGACTTGTTAAAGCTAATCATCAGGTTTTTTTCCCACCTTCTTTTTCTTTTTCTTCATTTCCTCCAATCACTTATCAAGTTAGTGGGAGGGGAAGCGAGAGTAAGGATCTTCTGCCTGTTCTTTCAAGTGCAAAAGTTAGTCTATATTTCCTCAAGGCTGTTATTTATGCCATCGTTCCATTATCTGTGTGGTCTTCCTCTCAGTTTGTGACCATTATACAACTTGTATTTTTTCAGCATGGCTCTCTGTGGCCATTGGTACCAGGACATTCTCATCAGATGGAGACAATTGACATTCTTTGATCATGTAACGTGAAGGATCAAACTAGAGTACGTAGTGACGGTGGGAAGGTTGGAGGGGAAAGGAGACGGACGGAGACCGCGACAGAAAATGATGGACAGTTTGACATCATGGCATGGAAGATGATCAGTGTCAGAACTGATTAAAAGTACATGAGACAGAAGGTTGTGGATAGACATGACTACTAATGCCACATGGCATGGAAGATGATCAGTGTCAGAACTGATTAAAAGTACATGAGACAGAAGGTTGTGGATAGACATGACTACCAATGCCACATGACATGGAAGATGATCAGTGTCAGAACTGATTGAAAGTACATGAGACAGAAGGTTGTGGATAGACATGACTACCAATGTCACATGACATGGAAGATGATCAGTGTCAGAACTGATTAAAAGTACATGAGACAGAAGCTTGTGGATAGACATGACTACCAATGCCACATGACATGGAAGATGATCAGTGTCAGAACTGATTAAAAGTACATGAGACAGAAGGTTGTGGATAGACATGACTACCAATGCCACATGACATGGAAGATGATCAGTGTCAGAATTGATTGAAAGTACATGAGACAGAAGGTTGTGGATAGACATGACTACCAATGCCACATGACATGAAAGATGATCAGTGTCAGAACTGATTGAAAGTACATGAGACAGAAGGTTGTGGATAGACATGACTACCAATGCCACATGACATGGAAGATGATCAGTGTCAGAACTGATTAAAAGTACATGAGACAGAAGGTTGTGGATAGACATGACTACCAATGCCACATGACATGGAAGATGATCAGTGTCAGAACTGATTAAAAGTACATGAGACAGAAGCTTGTGGATAGACATGACTACCAATGCCACATGACATGGAAAATGATCAGTGTCAGAACTGATTAAAAGTACATGAGACAGAAGGTTGTGGATAGACATGACTACCAATGCCACATGACATGGAAGATGATCAGTGTCAGAACTGATTGAAAGTACATGAGACAGAAGGTTGTGGATAGACATGACTACCAATGCCACATGACATGGAAGATGATCAGTGTCAGAACTGATTGAAAGTACATGAGACAGAAGGTTGTGGATAGACATGACTACCAATGCCACATGACATGGAAGATGATCAGTGTCAGAACTGATTGAAAGTACATGAGACAGAAGGTTGTGGATAGACATGACTACCAATGCCACATGACATGGAAGATGATCAGTGTCAGAACTGATTGAAAGTACATGAGACAGAAGGTTGTGGATAGACATGACTACCAATGCCACATGACATGGAAGATGATCAGTGTCAGAACTGATTGAAAGTACATGAGACAGAAGGTTGTGGATAGACATGACTACCAATGCCACATGACATGGAAGATGATCAGTGTCAGAAACTGATTGAAAGTACATGAGACAGAAGCTTGTGGATAGACATGACTACCAATGCCACATGACATGGAAGATGATCAGTGTCAGAACTGATTGAAAGTACATGAGACAGAAGGTTGTGGATAGACATGACTACCAATGCCACAAGACATGGAAGATGATCAGTGTCAGAACTGATTGAAAGTACATGAGACAGAAGGTTGTGGATAGACATGACTACCAATGCCACATGACATGGAAGATGATCAGTGTCAGAACTGATTGAAAGTACATGAGACAGAAGGTTGTGGATAGACATGACTACCAATGCCACATGACATGGAAGATGATCAGTGTCAGAACTGATTGAAAGTACATGAGACAGAAGGTTGTGGATAGACATGACTACCAATGCCACATGACATGGAAGATGATCAGTGTCAGAACTGATTGAAAGTACATGAGACAGAAGGTTGTGGATAGACATGACTACCAATGCCACATGACATGGAAGATGATCAGTGTCAGAACTGATTGAAAGTACATGAGACAGAAGGTTGTGGATAGACATGACTACCAATGCCACATGACATGGAAGATGATCAGTGTCAGAACTGATTGAAAGTACATGAGACAGAAGGTTGTGGATAGACATGACTACCAATGCCACATGACATGGAAGATGATCAGTGTCAGAACTGATTGAAAGTACATGAGACAGAAGGTTGTGGATAGACATGACTACCAATGCCACATGGCATGGAAGATGATCAGTGTCAGAACTGATTGAAAGTACATGAGACAGAAGGTTGTGGATAGACATGACTACCAATGCCACATGACATGGAAGATGATCAGTGTCAGAACTGATTGAAAGTACATGAGACAGAAGGTTGTGGATAGACATGACTACCAATGCCACATGGCATGGAAGATGATCAGTGTCAGAACTGATTGAAAGTACATGAGACAGAAGGTTGTGGATAGACATGACTACCAATGCCACATGACATGGAAGATGATCAGTGTCAGAACTGATTGAAAGTACATGAGACAGAAGGTTGTGGATAGACATGACTACCAATGCCACATGGCATGGAAGATGATCAGTGTCAGAACTGATTGAAAGTACATGAGACAGAAGGTTGTGGATAGACATGACTACCAATGCCACATGACATGGAAGATGATCAGTGTCAGAACTGATTAAAAGTACATGAGACAGAAGGTTGTGGATAGACATGACTACCAATGCCACATGACATGGAAGATGATCAGTGTCAGAACTGATTGAAAGTACATGAGACAGAAGGTTGTGGATAGACATGACTACCAATGCCACATGGCATGGAAGATGATCAGTGTCAGAACTGATTGAAAGTACATGAGACAGAAGGTTGTGGATAGACATGACTACCAATGCCACATGACATGGAAGATGATCAGTGTCAGAACTGATTGAAAGTACATGAGACAGAAGGTTGTGGATAGACATGACTACCAATGCCACATGACATGGAAGATGATCAGTGTCAGAACTGATTGAAAGTACATGAGACAGAAGGTTGTGGATAGACATGACTACCAATGCCACATGGCATGGAAGATGATCAGTGTCAGAACTGATTGAAAGTACATGAGACAGAAGGTTGTGGATAGACATGACTACCAATGCCACATGACATGGAAGATGATCAGTGTCAGAACTGATTGAAAGTACATGAGACAGAAGGTTGTGGATAGACATGACTACCAATGCCACATGACATGGAAGATGATCAGTGTCAGAACTGATTGAAAGTACATGAGACAGAAGGTTGTGGATAGACATGACTACCAATGCCACATGGCACGGACTATAGAAAGAAGGTGTGGCTATTGGGTGTATTTGGTAGAAGTTGATCTAATTCTGCTGGAGGACCTGGTCATGTCTGGCAATATTGAAGGAAAAAGAGCAAGAGGAAGGCAAACGGATAAATATTTCGATTGCTTAGCCATGTGAATGGGAGCAAGACAAGAACACTGACTTGATCTGAGATTCTGATGATCGTGTGTGATGGCAAAACTTGACAGTAAGATTTTTTTTTTTTTTACAGTGATGATGATTGTCTTATTCTATTTTGCAGTTTTTTTGTTTTTTTTTCAGGAAGCATTTGTGGAATATTTAAATACAGACAGGCTCTTTTTAGAGATGTACGCTGACGATCTTGATGGACAGAAACTGAATGAGATGCCTGGGGCTGATGAAATTGTAGCACAATATCCTTTTTATTTGCTTTGTTTCTCTGTGTGGCTTCTGGGGCTCAATTTTGAGGAAAAAGGGTGTGCTGGATAGACCCATTGCTCCTTAAAAAGCATGTTGTAGAGGTGACTATTTAAGGCTTCGCTAAAATTTGATGTGCATATATCTCAGCCTAGCTTATCAACAATAACACATTATGCCAACAGAAGAAGAAGAAGATTTGTTTTGTTGCTTTTCATGAAGATCTTTTAAATCAGTGTAAACTTCAGTAAAAAAAATGTTTTCATAAGTGTGTTGTCATGTTTAAATCACTTTATATTGTCTTATGTTATCTGTAATGGTTTTTTTATGCTTGTCCTTCTGGTGCTATTGCTCTTATATGGTTAAAGCTCACTACTTCTCCAACTGGTTGACAAATGGTTGACACCATACTGAATTATTTTTGTTATTATTATTGTTACTGATATTATATTAATGCCTTTTTTTTTACAAGTGTTAAGTTTTGATAAATTATTCAAATTTTTGTTTTTTGTTTTGTTTTTGGGTGGTATATTTTTTCTTCCTCTGTTTTTAACATGCGTCTTTTGATTCTAATTATTTCAAGCAGTATTTCTGAGTCACATTTTCTGAAAAGATTAATGTACTGTTGCATACTACAGAAAAAAACAAAAACCTGGTTCATAGGACTTTGTTATAAATATACTATGTATGAAATTTCCTGTACTGTTGCATACCACAGAAAGGAAAAAAATGGTCATAGGACTTTGTTATAAATATACTATGTATGAAATTTCATGTACTGTTGCATATAACAACAACAAAACCAGGTCATAGGACTTGGTTATAAATATACTATGTATAACATTGCTTGTTCTGTTGCAAACTGCAGAAAGGAAAAAATCTGGTCATGGGTCTCTGTTATAAATATACTACATATGAAATTTTCTGTACTGTTGAATACTACAGAAAGAAAAACCTGGTCTAGAACCACAGGAAAAAAAAACCCATAGGACTTTGTAACAAATATACTATGTATGAAATTTCCTGAACAAAAAAAAACATTCAAGGAGAAATTATTGGAAGTGTGCAATAGGTTATTTGAGTTTGGCTTGGAAGAACGTGAAAAAAGGAAAGAGGAAGAGCAGATGTTCTGGGATTGTGTCAATGAGGCCAAAGCTGAAAATAAACAAATGGCAATGGATGCCATCTATGAATATTCAAAGGAGAAACAAAAAGTAAGCTTTCCAACCGTTTGAGCATTTATCATCATCTTGCTGTGCCATTGAAACATCAAAAAAAAAGCTCACAATCTATTCCTCTATTTCCTTCTATCCGGTGCAATCATTTCAATATTATCTACACTATCTCCTTCTGTCCGGTGCAATCATTTCAATATTAACTACACTATCTCCTTCTGTCCTGTGCAATCATTTCAATATTATCTACACTATCTTTTTGACTTATAACCTACGTGACTTATGACCATCTGCAATTACAGCCACCAAAAAATATCCAGTCAACACTTGATGGATGATGTTATCAACTTCTTGCTAATTGCCTTTACTTTCCTTGACATTTCCTGGTACCCATTTTTACTGAGTTAAACTGGGAATCTTAAAGGGTCTTTGTTGCACACCTTCAGATATATTATGCATGTAGTGCCCTATATTTTATAGACCATCGGCACTCAGTAGGGAATGTGGTTAACACCCTGTCAGCCATTTTTCTTACCTGGACTTTAACAGGAACCCATTTAAGGCTTGGTTGACCTCAGGAACCCATTTAAGGCTGGGTTGACCTCAGGAACCCATTTAAGGCTGGGTTGACCCCATTAACCCATTTAAGGCTGGGTTGACCTCAGGAACCCATTTAAGGCTGGGTTGACCTCAGGAACCCATTTAAGGCTGGGTTGACCTCAGGAACCCATTTAAGGCTGGGTTGACCTGCATGCCATTTCTGAAGGAAAAAAAGTCTGGGTCCATTCGGATTAGAACCCATGGCTATCAGATGCACAGTTGAACATTTAGTCACTACCCACTACACCGATGTAAGACAGGCTGCATGCCTAATTTGTGACCCTTTCAAAATAAAGTTTGTTAGTCCGTTGGTTCTTCACCTCAGATGCACTCCAACTCTGGAGAAAATATCTCTAGTTGACCACTTTTACGACATTTTTGTAAGGGAGGCAACTGGTCTATTCTTTCTTTTTCCCTCCCTAAATATTTGAACAAAGTTCATTATGTTCCAGCTGTTCCGTGAGTCTTAGATTGGTTATAGATATGGGATTTGCAGAACTAATTTCAAGCCCTTTGGGCAGGCAGGTTAGTTATAGCCATTATGCCACTACTGTGATTCTAAATTTGATATACTTGTTCATCTCTAGACTAAAACACAATATGTACAGAGTCTGTATCTTATTTTTGACCTAGCCATTTCAATCAATCAACCAGGTGCAATCTCAACATTGAAGGTTTCCCACAATTCATCTTCATCACACTTTGTCTCTTATCTTGGTATTACACTCTTGGTATGTCCATCTCTTAATGGTTTTTTTTCTCCCACTTGTATCATTGTCAGTCTCTTGCTTTCTTGGCTTCAAATTTTCCCTCCAGTATGGTTTTTAAAAGAGTTATGAGTTACGATTTGGGTTACCTTTGCGGCACCCCGGACAATGTCCATAGGTGCTCAGATTCCCCCTTCAGCATAAACATCAGCATCCCGCAGTTGGTAGTCCCGGTCCTGTGTTGGTTGACAAGACTTCTCATGCGTCTGGTGTACATCTTAACACAGATGTGGAAGTGCTGCTGCCAAAATTTTCCCAACGTCCTACCTCTCTAATGGCATTAACAATATCGGCATGATCGATGGGCTGGCCCTCCGAAATTAAGGAAGAGCCAGCTAATCAGTCGGATTTTTTATTACCAACAACACTAGCATTTCTGGTAGAAAGATGGAGGTAAAAGAATGTTTTTATGTTTTTTGATGTGACCAAAATATTTCAGTTGTCTCGCTAGCTATTTTCAAACAGAACACATTGAATTTGTAAACTTTTGAATCATTCGTCAGTATCTTGATGTCATCATCCCACTTTTATAATTGTGTACCTCTTGTTGTCTTGTCTTCAATGTTTTCCTCCTGTGCGGTATTTAACCCGAAGAGAACATATTGACCCCATCAGTAGGAGAGATTACATTCTTTGGTTATGTCATGATAAGGAGAAAACTAGAGTACTATTTGTGATGGTGGGAAATTATGAGGCGAGATGAGAGAGGTACAGAGAGAGACTGAGGCAGGAGATACTAGGCAGTTTGAAATCATGACAGGGAAGATCATTTGTGTCAGGAGTTACTGAAAGCACACAGGGGAAAGGTGGTGGATATATATGACTACAAATGCCACACTGCATGGACAATGAGGAAGACAAAGAAAGTTTTTAAAAGAGTGTTAGATCTTTCATGTGGCCAAAATATATTTTTTGTCTCCCTACCAATTGTCAGACTGAACACAAAAAGTTTATCAAATTAAAATTTTTTTGTCAATTTCTTATGGTTGTTTTCCTACTTATATCATTGTCTACTTTTTGCCCTGAACTTTTCCCCTCTGTGTGGTTTTTAACATAAAGAGAAATTATTACCCGCATCAGAAGGAGACAATTTACATTTTGTGGTCATGTCATGAGAAAGAGTAAGCTCGAGAATATCAAGCCAGTGGCTTGAGGAGAAAAGAAGCAGAGGGAGACACAGAGAGAGATGATGTTGGAGAGTTTGACCTCATGGCATGGAAGATCATCAGAACTGATTAAAAGTAGACGGAACAGAAGATTGTGGAGAGATATTATTACCAATTTCATACTGAGTAGACTATAAGAAGCAGAAGAAGAAGATGGTTTTTAAAAGAGCATTGGTTCTTTGATGTGGTTGAAATATTTCATTTGTCTCCCTAGCTATTTGTTGGATTGCAAGCCCTGACTGATGCAAAGCTGATGGACAAGAAACTCAAAGACTTCTACATTAACATTACAGATCTGTCTGACAAACTCATGACTCTGGAGTTGCAGCTGGTGGACCAGCTTGAGGTATTCTTTTGGTCAATATAGTGAATAGGCAATTTACTGCTTCAATCATAGCAAGTTTTTGCTGCTGACAATAGTTAGCTGTTGTGTTTTCCTCTAGATATAGACTAAAAGAATATAACTATATTGCCCTGTGACACTGTGAGCTGTGGATTTTATTTAGACTATTTCTTTTTTCTTTTCTTTTTTTACTGTGCCCGATGTTGTTTGTGTTGTAGACTACAGATTCTGACAATGGCAAGAGCACTCGTAGGGTATTATACGATTAATTGCATTTGCCATTACTAGTCTGTTGCAACTCCTGCTTCCATCCATGATGAACTGCATTTCCAGTGTTGGACTGTTCGTACTGGCACATCTGACTGCTGTCTTACGTATTTAATGTGTAAATGTTGTTGCATTTGCTAAGACTTTAGTCTATGTGATTGTTTTTTTACAAGGGGCAGTGATAGGCATTCTATGTTGTTTTCATTAGCACTGGAGTGAAGCAACGATGGGGTAACCCGTTTGCTATTGATTTTGGATCTGCAATTACCTTATTCTATTTGATGGACCAATGGCTGTACATTCTTAAATTGGTAGCTTCCTTTGTGGTTTTCGGGGCTCTATTTTTTTCCCCCTGATTTCTTTTTCCCTCCCTAAATGTTTGAACACCATTCACAAAATGAACTTTGTTCAAACATTTAGGGAGGGAAAAAGAAAGAATAGACCAGTTGCCTCCCTTACAAACATGTCGTAAAGGTGGTCAACTAGAGATGTTTTCTCCAGAGTTGGAGTGCATCTGCCTGAGAGGTGAAGAAAGAAACAAACGAACAAACTATTTTCAAAGGTCACAAATTAGGCACGCAGTCCTGTCTTACATTCTGCCCTTCCAAACACCTGTCTTTCACACTGCAGTTGTATTTTATCAATAAGCATGTTAAATTCATATCATAATACACAAAAGCATGAGTGGTAAAATGCATGCACACACTAGCGCACACACACACAAATGCACACACACACACTCACTTGAACACGCATATATACACACCCACATACCTTCACACACACACACGCAAAAACACACCCCCATTCACCCACATACATACCTAACTACCCACACATACACGCACATTCCACACAACTGCATACATACACACAGATACACATGTACACACAGCAATAAACAAGCCAGATCTATCATGTGGGTGTGTATGCAACACTCAAGTTCTGAAACAAGACCAAAGTCCAGAAGTGGACGAACAGGGAGATCTGCCTTCCAGAGTTTACAGCTGACAAATAATAAGAAGACATTCTTAATGGGTGGAAGATTGGGCCATTTGTAAAACCGTTCCTTGCATGTATGTAAAGTGTATACATTTGCCATACATGCCTTTGTGTTTTTACCTTATACTGATTTTTTTTTTTTTCATAATACAGTGGGAGTGTGAAAGATGAGTGTTTGAAAGGGTGGAATATGAGACAGGCCAGGGTGCCCAATTTGTGACTCTAAAAAAATAATTAAGGTTCTTTTATTCATTTTTGTTCTCATTGTCATTTACTCTTCTTTCTCTGTAACTATCAGATACACACAATCATCTCCCTCTCTAACTCTTAACTCTTGCTCTTTTGCACATACAGTCATTCGCTCTATCACTTACACGCACATGATCTCTTCTCTTTCTCATTCTCTGCCTCTCCCTTCTGCCCTTTGTACCTAGTTTATTTCTTACAAAATAAGTTATTTTGCATGAAATCAACTTGTGCATTCACCAAGCACTTTAACTGCCATCAGGAAGTCATCAAAGACTTTGAGCGCAGCATGCTGGAACTTGTGGGCAACTTTCTGGAAACCATGCACTCCTGCCTGACAGAGATGAGGGAGACTGAAAACTCACTCAATGAGAAAATGACAGAATGTGCTTCTCTTGCCCTTGACAAGGCAGCAAAGAACGAACTAGACGAAGATGTAACAGAAGAACTGAAAATTGTGAGTACGTAAACGACCCTTTACACGCCTGTAGCACTTTGGACATAGTTCAGTTTTAAAAAATCTTCATCAGTGTGGATTTTTCTTGTTTGTGTCAGCCCGCTGTAAACTCCGATGACTGATGTTTAACCTCCCCAGGACATCATACCAAGCGATAAACGCTGGGGGACATGAAGTGCCACCAATGGGATGAGGGCCACCCATGGACAAGTCATAGAAACCCTGTTCAGTCGTTAGGTTAATTTAGGGCCACCAACCAGAGCGGGATGGGGCTTTAAACCGACAACAAAATTGCATTTTGTGTTGGAGTGGTAGTCTCCGGTGGAAAGTTTGGTTTTTTCATCAACTCCTGGACTTTGATCATTGATCCACAACTTGAGTTTTGTATAGGCATGCCCATTTTTACAGATCTGACTTGTGCGAGCTGTTGGTTCCTCACAGATGCACTCCAACTTTGTAGGAAACACCCTAATTAGTTCCCTCCTATGATATGAGTGTGCTGCAGGTGAGCATTTGAATGATACCATGGCTTGCAGTGAGCATAAGTCTTTAGCCAGCTAGCTCTAAGACATCACATATAGCTCACCATCTTGCTCACAAGATTCCTCGATTCTCTTGTCAGTGTGTTTTTTAGTCTCTATTTCAGCTTCTCCAAACTGCTTTATAATTCTTTTAGGAGTCAACTCCCTCTCGTCTAGATTGGCTGATTTTTTTTTTTCTTTTTAGATTTGCTGAAAATTAGTTACCTAACTTTTTTTTTTTAAAGTGGAATGAGGAAACCTATTGAAAGCCCTAACCTTTGTCACCTGTCACTAAATGCCTGGTGGTGCCTAGTGTTGTTAATCTTTGCATCTCCTAAGACTTTGGGAATAAGTGGTCACTTGCGCAAGTTACTGAAAAAAGAATGCTTATGTGACATATTGTATTTCCCTAAGTATACAACGATCCTATGTATAAGACGCGCCTTAATTCCAGGACTGGATATTTTGAGAGAAAAAATAATATGATTACATAAAGTTTTATACTTAGGGAAACACGGTATAAATATTATTAACAGCCCAGCTTGAGTTTAAATGGTACACACCTTATTAACAGCCCTGCTTGAGTTTAAATGGTATACACCTTATTAACAGCCCTGCTTGAGTTGATATGGTACCTTTTATTAAAAGCTCTACTTGAGTTTATCTGATATATATATCTTTTATTAACAGCTCTGCTATGTTTGTATGACGTATGCATTTTATTAACATGCCTGCTAAAGTTTATATTATATATAAACATTTTATTAACAGCTCTACTTGACTATGTAATATATACCTTTTATTAACAGCTTTGCTACGTTTGCATTTTATTAACATTATAAGAATGGGGAATCCCCGGGAATTCCAAAGGGGTTGCCTATATAAAGAGTTAGGGTCAAGGAGCAGTTGAACAAGAGAAATAGATGCGTGCGATTTTCCTATTTTTGGATGAACGATTGCTAATAAAAACTATGGGACGGGAAGAAAGGGTTAAAGGTGAGAAAGGAGATAGAATCAGTTGGTGTTTGATAGTGCAAGAGACAGGTTGCCTGAATAGAGTGAATGAGGTGAATTTTGATTGTTAACTGAGAGAGCAAGGACCTGGACTGCCAGGGAATGTCTGCATAGAATTGATTCTAGCCACTGTGTACATTTGTGGTAGTGTGATCCTGATGCAAGATCCCGTCTGAATGAAACATTCAGAGTAAAAAGTAACTACATCTATAGTCTAATCGTGGCAGTCAGTCGTGCGGGAGTTGTAAACGACCAGGGAGAACCTAGGACTAGGACTGAATGGCTCATTTGATATACTACAATAAATTGTACCGTCATCGTCGTGTTTTGACTATACCTCTGTGTGTCCATACTTGACATCCTAACGGAGAGAAGTGTAGAGTCGAGATCAGTCCAGATTGAGCCAGACAGCCACAATATCACAAACATGCCTGTTTAAGTTTATATTATATATAAACCTTTTTTTAACAGCTCTACTCGACTACTAAATATAACTTTTATTCATAGCTCTACTTGACTACATAATATATAACTTTTATTAACAGCTCTACTTGACTATGTAATATATACCTTTAATTGACAGCTCTACTTGACTATGTAATATATACCTTTAATTGACAGCTCTACTTGACTATGTAATATATACCTTTAATTGACAGCTCTACTTGACTATGTAATATATACCTTTTATTTACAGCTCTACTTGACTATGTAATATATACCTTTTATACCCAGCTCTACTTGACTGTATATAATATAAACCTTTTATTGACAGTTTCATATTTGTTTGTATGGTATACTGTGATACCGTGGCTAACAAACTTTTACGTTAATAAAGATATTTTTTTTAAATAGTTTTTCAGCCCCTGCTAAAGAATTTTGATTTGTTAATGAATAAGTGGATGTGTGCGCTAACATAACGTTACCATGTTGTTAGCTGAATTTACTATGGGAAATCACTTTTTGGCTAACGAAGGTTATGCTAAACAAATGCAGTCATGAAACAAGTTAACTATATTAGCTGATGTATGATTCACACAAAGAGATTATATCAAGATAGACATACAAACACTTGGTATCACCAACTGGAAAGAGAAGGTCAGCCAGAGACAGGAGTGGAGGTGGGTGTTATCTGCAGCAGTCAACCTCAAGGGCTCAGAATGCTGTAGTAGTAGAAGAAGAAGAAGAGGAGGAGGAAGAAGAGGAAGAAGAAGAAGAGGAGGAGGAAGAAGAGGAAGAAGAAGAAGAGGAGGAGAAGAAGCTGAGGTACTATTGTTTACATTTTATTAAACGCTCTGCTTTTAATTCTTATAAACAGCTGCTTGTTGACAAAGATACTGTGATGTCTGCTGTCACTACATCTCATGATAATCACATGCTGAAGATAGACAATAAGGAAGATTATATTTCAACCGGTATCCGGTCATGGGTAAAAAACCTGATGGAGACCATTCATCAGGCCGAGGAGATTGACCGCAACCGTTTGAGGGTCACCGAAATTATTCACCTGACACACTGCTTGGAGGATGAGCTGGATGACCTTGAAGTTTCACACGGTGAGTGGTTTCGTATTTTGTGTTGTCTTCTTAATTTTTGATATGCAGAAAGCAAAGAATAGGATATTTTAGAATTATTATTCGTAGATCATCATCCTTTGTGTAGCGTTAGATGTCAGACAACACTTGCATTCCATTCCCTCACTAAACTCTGTTGCATGCAGGCAGCTTTCTTGAGTTCAGCCCAGCATTTTTAGTCTGCTGCATTAGCGCAGTTGATAAGAGGCTCATTTTCAAATCCAGCTGCGACTCTCTGCAGCCAACTGTCGTACTGGTAGCAGAGCACTTATGGTTTATAACCGTGTGCAATGACGCTGGTTCACATCTCCCGACTTGACCTTTACGTTTTAGCCTGTCGTAATTATGTTCTTCTTAATGTTTCATGGTTTCCCTTGAACATCCTCTTTTTCTCAGACCGTTTGTTTCCCATTTCAGTTCTTGTTATAATTCTTTGCTCATTTAGGTTCAGAGTGTGCCCAATATACCTCCACTTTTGTTTTATTGCAGTCGATACAGGTAGTTGTTCATGCATTTCTAAATCTCCTCTCTCTTTTTTTAATTCATCCCATCTTATGTTCATTATTTTTTCAGATATTTATTTTGAAATGTATATAACTTTTTTCCATATCTTTAGTGGTCCCCAACTTCGCTGGCATGTGTTCAAATTGAAATAGAGGGCTGCGTGGTCTTGAGTTGTGTTGTCTGCCTTGAGTGTTTGAGGTCCTGGGTTCAAGCTCCGGTGAAGGCTGGGATTTTTTCACGTGGACTTCTAGTAATTTTCCCTGGTCTCTGGGTAGTGAGATTGGACGCCCATGTGTATTGTTGCGCACATAAAAAATCCCTTGCCATTTGGAAATCAAAAAGAGTAGCCTAACGGCGCTGCCCGGGCAACATTAAGTGTTGAAAATCTACCCAAAGTATTTCAGGATCTATGGCGGTGCTATGGAGCTTGTGCACTGCGCTGAGATTTCTCGGACTCAGGCTTGAGACAGAAATAGAGCGGAGCACTTATGAGTTTCTACCTTGTGCCATGATGTTGATCCGTCGTCTAAACCTAAACCTGGAATTGAAAAAGCATGGAATTAAAGAGTGCTAGTTTGGTCCTAACCTGTATAACTTGGAGCTTCATATTGTTTTAAGGCTTTTAAAGAGCGTTGATGCTTTGCCAATGTGTATCATTATTTTCTTCATTGAATCGCCTAGACCTATATCTTATAGACCAACCGGCACTTGGTGTGTATGTGGTCAGCATCATGCGGGCCGCCTTTACTTCCCATCCCAGGACTATGCCTGGTCCCACTCAAGGCTGGGTCGATCTGGGTCATTTAAAAAAAATAAAGTTTGTATTAATAGCAGCAACAGCAACAACAACAACAACAAAAGAGTCCAAAACCGTCTCAAGCCAATACCAAGTGCGAGAAAAATAATATAAAATAAAGCATTAAAAAGACAGAGACAATAGTGACAGGCAGACAACCAGAAACTATATCAAGTAAAAGTAAAATGCCACATAGATAAAACCAGCAAGTGAATTTAAGTATCAAGGTTCAACTGTTTCCTTAGAGCAGTGGCTCTCAACATTCCTAATGCTGCAACCCTTTAATAAAGTTGCCCCATGTTGTGGCGACACCCAAACAATTATTTTCCACCATAACTTCAATGTAAATGTGTTACTCTATGGTCGTAGGTAACCTGTGTGAAAGGGTCAACCCAAAAAGGGTCATGACCGGCAGGTTCGGACCCGCTGCCTTAGATGGAAGAAGGGATTAGTAATCAATGTAGAGTGTTCCAGGGCAAATCAGGTGCTATGATGACTCACACCATTTAGGAAGATACCTTTGTCTTTTAAGGAAAATCTAATAATTTTTTTTGGGGGGGCAAACCTTATACTACCCGTCTGTGACTTTAGCATTTAAAAAAACGCTTCAGAATTCCGTGATATCATGTTCAGTTTCAGCTGTGGGCGATTTAGCAACAGTCTGCTTTGTGTTGATTTTCAAATGGGATCAAGAGCTGACCATACAGAAAGCAATGGTAAACTACAGGATTGTAAAATTGCCAAGCAAAACCAAACAGTCAAAAAATGCTGGGGTTGATTCCACATAATTGATTTGAACAATGGATCAACATCATAGCACAAGGGTAGTAACTCATAAGTGCTCCGTTCTACTTCTAACTCAAACCTGAGAAAGAAGCACAAACTCTGCAGCACCGAGCGAGGGTCGTGAACTTTTTTTGGTTGATTTTTAACTCCGAATTTTGCCCAGGCAGCGCGGTTAGGCTACTCTTTTCGATTTCCAACTGCCTAGGGATTTTTTACGTGCACAGAAATACACACTGGAGTCTGATCTTTCTACCAAGAGACCAGGGTTAATTACTAGAACAAGTCCCCATTAAAAAATCCCAGCTTTCACCAGGGTTTAAACCCTGGACATCCAGCACTCGAGGCCGACACCATGCCTTGAGACCACTCAGCCCCTCAAGGGTCTAAAAAGTCTTGTAAAGGATACGCAACTAACTTTATGCTACCAGTGTCAAACCAAACACAGATTCTTACTGCAACTAATGAGTAGAATATCCTAACAACAAAATGAGAGGTTTATGGAATAACAAGACGAGGTCAGATTAAAAATGAAGAAATTAGAAAATATATAATGCAGTGAATAGTAGCAAATACCAAGGCTCTGGTGTCTTCAAACCCTTACATTGAAAGGCAAAACAGGTAAAGAGAAGAAGAAGAACTTAGAAGGTGATTAAAACTGAAAGCAGTCATACAATTTGTTAACGAACAATTGATGACATTGTTTGGCCATCTGATAATGTATGCTCTGTTAGCAGCTGTCACAGAAAGCCAGGCTGAAGAAATATAATGGACACAGAGCAAAGGGGAAGTCCACCCAAGAGACTGAATGACTGTAGCAGGGATAACCTTGGGGAAATTAAGACCGTCTTATACAGTGTCTTTGAAAGACCACACAAATGATTCTTAAATCTCCCTGGGGATCAGTGCTAGTTCTGCAGATGTCTTGTCAAGCAGTCAGTCATGTGTAGAGAGGGAAAGAGTTAGAAATGGAAAGAAGTTGATCCTCTCACTTTAATTTCTTTAAGAAAATGTTCAATATTTCGCTTGTTCAATCCCCACATTAGAAGGTCAAGTAAGCAAATTACTCTTTTCATCATATTAACACATCAGGTGTCCATGCCATGTGACGTTGATAGTCATGTCTGTCAACAGCCTTCTGTCTCATATACTTTCAGTCAACTCTGACACAGATAATCTTCCATGCAATGATCTCAGACTATTCAACATCTTTTCTCTCAGTCTCCCTCTGCCTCCACCTCCCCTCCAACTTTCCTACTGTCACAATGTACTCCAGTTTTCTCCTTCTCATCACATGACCAAAGAAGGGAACATGTGACCACTGGAAAATAAAGACATAGGAAGACAACGTAAGAAGATTCTTGACAGCCTACTGTCATGGCATAGAGGAGTGTCAGCACAGGAACTGATACATGCTGTTGAAGATTGAAGATTATGATGAGGCATGATCAGTCGGCAAGATACTTGAACATGATGATGACTGGCAATTCATGATCAACATATTTTTATAGACTAACTGGCCCATAATGGGGGCGATGTAGTCAAAATCATGCCAGCTGCCTTTACTTCCCCAGACAGTTTCTGGTACCATTTAGTCCATTTAGATCAACTATGAAGACTTCCTGAATGCAAATCTGAACCCAAGACATTTGTGTTAGCAGGCAAGTGTCACCCAAGACATTTGTGTTAGCAGGCAAGTGTCACCCAAGACATTTGTGTTAGCAGGCAAGTGTCACCCAAGACATTTGTGTTAGCAGGCAAGTGTCACCCAAGACATTTGTGTTAGCAGGCAAGTGTCACCCAAGACATTTGTGTTAGCAGGCAAGTGTCACCCAAGACATTTGTGTTAGCAGGCAAGTGTCACCCAAGACATTTGTGTTAGCAGGCAAGTGTCACCCAAGACATTTGTGTTAGCAGGCAAGTGTCACCCAAGACATTTGTGTTAGCAGGCAAGTGTCACCCAAGACATTTGTGTTAGCAGGCAAGTGTCTATCTACAGCAGCTCAGTCTGCTCTTTCAGTCTGGTTTACAAAGAAAATTTAGAATACAACTTAGAGCTTTGTGATTCTGTTTCAGAGCTAGAATTGTGGTGAATACAAATACAGCAATACCTCAGCTAATAAAGATTTGTTCCAGATTCACTTTTATTAGCCGAAATATTCATTAACTGGACCATATTGGTACGAATTTTTGGCTTGCAACAAGGCTGTGTTATTATGTTAGTGCGTGCATCTAATAAAATATGTTTTGGCTGAATCCAAATTTGAAACCGAGAAACTTAGAGAAATATTCAGGTTACTTGTTAGCCGAGGTATATTATGTTTTTAAGCAACTGTAAACTTATGTGTATATTTTGTTCTTTGTTTATAGGAGGAAATGAAGAAGGTATGTGTTTGTGAGCTGAAATTTGAAAATGTTTTTGTTTTAAATGTTTGTGTGTATGTTTATAAGTTTGGTACCTGAGTCTTATTAAATAAATAGGCCTGGAATCTTGTTTTTTCCATGCTGAGTTAAATAATTAATTATGTAAGTTTTTTTAAGTTATGCTCCACTGATGAATGTTTTTATTTAACATGCATGTTTACTGTAAATTGGAACTTCTGAACAATTTTCTTCCAGTACTTGACTTTTGCATGCACTTCCTTTTACAGATCTAACAATTTGTATGTGCAGACTGTTGTTCCTCACCTCTCAGGCAGGTGCAGTCTGACTTCTAAGGGAATGTTTGTCCTGTCTACATTGGCCAGACAAATGACTGGGAACCTGTCATTCGGATGATCGCTGAGAGTTGTAAGGAGGCCTTGGTCACTATGAGCTCTGGTTCTGGTGCACCACCACATCTGGTTCAGCACAGAATGGCATCTCTTCCCCATGAATGGCTACATAGCTACCTCATTACGGTGCCCAAGGATCACTCCAAACTAAACAAGCATCGGATGGATCATCACCCTGCAAAATACGTTCAGTAAGGTTCTTGAGAAGATAGTAGCTAACAGGCTGCAAAGGTTCCTGGAAGAAACAAGCTGACAGGCTACAGAGGTTCCTGGAAGAAAGAAGCTGACAGGCTACAGAGGTTCCTGGAAGAAACAAGCTAACAGGCTGCAAAGGTTCCTGGAAGAAACAAGCTGACAGGCTACAAAGGTTCCTGGAAGAAACAAGCTAACAGGCTACAGAGGTTCCTGGAAGAAACAAGCCAACAGGCTACAGAGGTTCCTGGAAGAAAGAAGCTAACAGGCTACAGAGGTTCCTGGACGAAACAAGCTAACAGGCTACAGAGTTTCCTGGAAAAAACAAGCTGACAAGCTACAGAGGTTCCTGGAAGAAACAATCTAACAGGCTACAGAGGTTCCTGGAAAAAAACAAGCCAACAGGCTACAGAGGTTCCTGGAAGAAACAAGCTAACAGGCTACAGAGGTTCCTGGAAGAAACAAGCCAACAGGCTACAGAGGTTCCTGGAAGAAACAAGCTGACAAGCTACAGAGGTTCCTGGAAGAAACAAGCGAACAGGCTACAGAGGTTCCTGGAAGAAACAAGCCAACAGGCTACAGAGGTTCCTGGAAGAAACAAGCTAACAGGCTACAGAGGTTCCTGGAAGAAACAAGCCAACAGGCTACAGAGGTTCCTGCTATGTTTTATCAGATAAGTTAGTTAATGCTATGGTTTTTCAGTTAAGTGAGCTTAAATCATACAATTTTTTTATCAGATAAGTTAGCTAAATTCATACTATAGTTTATCAGATAAATTAGCTTAATTCATACTCTGGTTTATCGGATAAGTTAGCTAAATTCATACCATAGTTTATCTGATAAGTTAGCTAAATTCATACTATAGTTTATCAGATAAGTTAGCTAAATTAATACTATAGTTAATCAGATAAATTAGCTTAATTCATACTCTGGTTTATCGGATAAGTTAGCTAAATTCATACTATAGTTTATCAGATAAATTAGCTTCATTCATACTCTGGTTTATCAGATAAGTTAACTAAATTCATACCATAGTTTATCTGATAAGTTAGCTAAATTCATACTCTAGTTTATCAGATAAGTTAGCTAAATTCATACTATAGTTTATCAGATAAGTTTGCTAAATTCATACTATAGTTTATCAGATAAGTTTGCTAAATTCATACTATAGTTTATCAGATAAGTTAGCTAAATTCATACTACAGTTTATCAGATAAGTTAACTAAATTCATACTATAGTTTATCAGATAAGTTAGCTAAATTCATACTATAGTTTATCAGAAAAGTTAGCTAAATTCATACTATAGTTTATCAGATAAGTTAGCTTGTTTCATACTATGTTTTATCAGATAAGTTAGTTTAATTCATAACACGGTTTATCAGATAAGTTAATTCATACCATTTTTTTATCAGATAAGTTAGCTAAATTCATACCATTGTTTATCAGATAAGTAAGCTAAATTCATACCATTGTTTATCTGATAAGTTGGCTTAATTCATACTATGGTTTATCAGATAGGTTAGCTAAATTCATACCATGGTTTATCAGATAACTTAGCTACATTCATACTATAGTTTATCCGATAAGTTAGTTTATACCATGATTTATCAGTTAAGTTAGCTTGAATCAATTTTTTGTTCATCAGATAAGTTGGCTTAATTCATTTCTGGTTTTATTTATTTTCAGTTCCATTCATTGTAAGTAGACAAATTCAAAAAATTACAGTTAATTCATTTCAGCTTTTTGCTGTTTACTTTCCTCCATGTTTTGGACTGATAATTTTGTCAAACTTGAGGCTCAGCAGCAGCAAACACGGAAAGTAACAAATGTGAACAAACATATTACTTACTGTAGCAACATATGCATGGGAACCTTCTTCTTCTTCTCAACTCGAGTGGAAAGATATGGCTGTCCGCCAACTTCTCAACTCGAGTGGAAAGATATGGCTGTCCGCCAACTTCTCAACTTGAGTGGAAAGATATGGCTGTCCGCCAACTTCTCAACTCGAGTGGAAAGATATGGCTGTCCGCCAACTTCTCAACTCGAGTGGAAAGATATGGCTGTCCGCCAACTTCTCAACTCGAGTGGAAAGATATGGCTGTCCGCCAACTTCTCAACTCGAGTGGAAAGATATGGCTGTCCGCCAACTTCTCAACTCGAGTGGAAAGATATGGCTGTCCGCCAACTTCTCAACTCGAGTGGAAAGATATGGCTGTCCGCCAACTTCTCGACTCGAGTGGAAAGATATGGCTGTCTGCCAACTTCTCAACTCGAGTGGAAAGATATGAATGTCCGCCAACTTCTCGACTCGAGTGGAAAGATATGGCTGTCTGCCAACTTCTCAACTCGAGTGGAAAGATATGGCTGTCTGCCAACTTCTCAACTCAAGTGGAAAGATATGGCTGTCCGCTAGCTTCTGAACTTGAGTTCTTTCCAGAATGTGAGGTTTGCATGCTCGTTTGTTTTGCATATATGGCTTATTTATACACAAACAGTTAGTTCCTTGCCTCTCAGGCAGATGCTCTCTAAGCTTGAAGGAAACCCTAAATTTAGTCAACTCTTATGACATGCTAGTTAGGCAGGCAGTAGGACTGTTCTTTTTTTGTTTCCTACAATGGGGCCCTGGAACCCACCTGAAGAAATACAGATTCAAGTCCAAAATCTACCAAGAATATAGGAAACTTACAATCAGTGAAGAGAAGTTTGGGAAAAGGCATCTGCCATGTCTGTAAAGTCCTCTGTGGGACTGGCATGGGCTACATAAAAATATTTCTCTCATAGGTAGGCCACTGCTCTAGAATACAATTAAAAGATATGACGAAAAATGGATATGCTACACAAAAAAACACAATTGTGGTGGTTCATAAACAAATAGAGTACATGGTTCCTGAAGGAAGAGGGAGGGGATGATCAGTTCACGAGCAGACACAAGACATTAAAAGACATTCTAGTCATCAAAAGGCAACAAGCAGTGGAACAGATGCAAGATAAGGGTAACTTCTGGCAGATTGTGATGAAAATGTACAAAAGAACAAACTTGATTGTTAATTGTCTAAGAATCGGACATGCATGCTTGTCTGCTATTCTTCCCTTATCTAATGCCAAGAAACAGATTATAAACAGTATATTCAAATCAACACTGTGCTAACAGTGCCAGACGTGGACATTATCAAAGGCTAACCTACGTAAAATAAACACCTGTGAAATGAGATGTCTGAGAAAATCTGCCAACTTTACCATCCGCAACAAAGTTAGAAATGATATTATCAGACAGACTGTAGGAACAACACTACGCTGCAAATTCATTGAGAAAGAGAAGATCAAATGGTTTGGTGATTTAGTGAGAATGCAGCCAGAACAACTACCAGTGCAGACGCTACATGTGACAAGATCTGAAGTGAAGATTTGAAGTGAAGATCTGAAGTGAAGATCTAGAAAAACATGGATTGATGACATTAAAGAGCTGCTACGTCGACATGGAATGACAAAAGCCAATGGATCACAGTCGTCTTCCCACAACGCTTAATGACAGAAGTGGAAACTGATGATGATGATGATGATGATCCAACGAACTTCTTATCTAACATAGATGCACTGGTTTCATTCAACAATGATGCTGTTCTTTTCGTTTCTTTTTCTTTTATTAAATTCTTTACTAGTAGTTATTTTTCTTCTTACATACAACGATGCGAATATTATGTTCAGGAAATAGCACATATAAGCATATTCCATCACAGGTCATGCAGGTGAGAAAACCTAATTTATGTTCCTCCTAAATGTCCTGTTGGGAGTCGCCGTGGCGCAGCGGCTAGAGGCTCGAGTGCAGATCGGAAGGTCGCCAGTTTGCTCCCTGGCAGAGCCGCGCTTTTTTCAAAATTGACCTTGACTCCCAGTTTGACCCAGCCTTAAATGGGAACCGGGTGCAGTCCCAGGAAGTAAAGGCGGCCAGAGTAATGCTTACCACACCACCCATCTTGTGCCGATCAGTCTATAAAAATATAGGTCCAGCCCTATATGCCCTATACGCCTAAAGACATGGAAAAAAGACCTATACTTTACTAAAGATGTCATGTTATCATTCTGATGTTCATAACTACCACATGGAGTAATAATATGAAATGCAGCCAGAATTTCAGCAGCAGTTCAACAATGACTTTGAACTAACTTCTTTAACTCTTCTTCTTCTCTTCTTCTTCTTTGTCGTCTCACTGATACCAGGTTGTAGCCCAGAGTCGTGGTTTTGTTGTCTCACTGATACCAGGTTGTAGCCCAGTGTCGTGGTTTTGTTGTCTCACTGATACCAGGTTGTAGCCCAGTTTCATGGTTTTATTTTCTCACTGATACCAGGTTAAAGCCCAGTGTCATGGTTTTGTTTTCTCACTGATACCAGGTTAAAGCCCAGTGTCATGGTTTTGTTGTCTCACTGAAACCAGGTTGTAGCCCAGTGTCATGGTTTTGCTGTCTCACTGATACCAGGTTAAAGCCCAGTGTCATGGTTTTGTTGTCTCACTGATACCAGGTTAAAGCCCAGTGTCATGGTTTTGTTTTCTCACTGATACCAGGTTGTAGCCCAGTGTCATGGTTTTGTTGTCTCACTGATACCAGGTTGTAGCCCAGTGTCATGGTTTTGTTGTCTCACTGATACCAGGTTGTAGCCCAGTGTCATGGTTTTGTTGTCTCACTGATACTAGCTTGTAGCCAAGTGTCATGGTTTTGTTGTCTCACTGATACCAGGTTGTAGCCCAGTGTCATGGTTTTGTTGTCTCACTGATACTAGCTTGTAGCCCAGTGTCATGGTTTTGTTGTCTCACTGATACCAGGTTGTAGCCCAGTGTCATGGTTTTCTGTATTTGTCTTGTGCTTCTTGGGTGGTTTGGGGAATAAATGTGTTCATCTTTTTGCAGATGTCAGCTACACCATTTATCCGTCTCTCTCTTGGTCTTCTCCTTGTCTTCCTCTCAGATTTTCTGCTGTAAGAGTCTCAAATGCAGTTTAGTCTTGCTGCATTCACTCCTTCAATTGATGTGAAGAAACTTCCACACCAGCAATGCCAAAGAAAACTCACTGTCAAGATTAGCTTCATCCGTCCATATCTGCACCTAATCACAGTGTATAGGAATAGTCATAACTTCTGGTGCAAGATACCTTGCCGAGATGAAAACAAGAAGCACTCAGGCAAAAGTGGCCATTAGCAAGATACAAAAGATTCTCACCAGCAAAAAGATGCCAATTGCAGTGAGAAAAAGAGTGTTGAATTGTTATGTAGAACCTATGTTTTTAAACGCATGTGAAACATGGACAAACAAATAAACAAGCTGAAAAACATTTACTCGCGGCAGAGATGTGGTTTCTGAGAAGAATGTAAATAATATCATGGAAGGATAGAGAAAACAAACAAAACAGTCCTAATCAAGACAGACGAAAGTCATAAACTTGTTAGAACTCGGACAGTCAGTAGTTATTGTACATGTTATGGGAAGAAATTAACTCGACAGCTTCCTAACAATTGGCAAGAATGATGGGAAAAGAGCAGGAGGAAGGCAAAGAGACAAATACGTGGATGGTCTGGCCAAATTGTTGGGAGGCAAGACAAAAACATTGAACTGATCTGTGATTCTGGTGATCCTGTGAGATGGCGAAATATGACAGCCCCCGCTTACCGGCACGACACATGATGATGAAGCAGTCAAATATACCACTCTCGTATGTGTGCATGGGTGCAAGCCCATCCATGTGTGTGTGCATGGGTGCATGCCCATCCATATATGGGTGCATGCCCATTCATGTGTGTGCATGGGTGCATATCCATCCATGTGTGTTTGTGTGTGCATGCCCATCCATGTGTGTGTGTGTGCATGCCCATCCATGTGTGTTTGTGTGTGCATGCCCATCCATGTGTGTTTGTGTGTGCATGGGTGAATGCCCACCCATGTGTGTTTGTGTGTGCATGGGTGCATGCCCCTCCATGTGTGTGTGTGTGTGCATGGGTGCATGCCCATCCATGTGTGTTTGTGTGTGCATGGGTGCATGCCCATCCATGTGTGTGCATGCCCATCCATGTGTGTTTGTGTGTGCATGCCCATCCATGTGTATTTGTGGGTGCATGCCCATCCATGTGTGCATGGGTGCATGCCCATCCATGTGTGTTTGTGTGTGCATGGGTGCATGCCCCTTCACTTGTGTGCATGGGTGCATGCCCATCCATGTGCGTGTGTGCATGCCCATCCATGTGTGTATGTGTGCATGCCCATCCATGTGTGTGTGTGTGTGCATGCCCATCCATGTGTGTGTGTGTATGCCCATCCATGTTGGTGCATAGGTGCATGCTCATCCATGTGTGTGTGTGTGTGTATGCCCATCCATGTTAGTGCATAGGTGCATGCTCATCCATGTGTGTGTGTATGCCCATCCATGTTAGTGCATAGGTGCATGCTCATCCATGTGTGTGCATGCCCATCCATGTGTGTATGCATGCCCATCCATGTGTTTGTGTGTGTGTGTGCCCATCCATGTGTGTGTGTGCATGCCCATCCAGTGTGTGTGCATGCCCATCCATGTGTGTGTGCATGCCCATCCATGTTTGTGTGCATGCCCATCCATGTGTGTGTGCATGCCCATCCATGTGTGTGTGCATGCCCATCCATGTGTGTGTGTGTGCATGCCCATCCATGTGTTTGTGTGTGTGTGCATGCCCATCCATGTGTATCATGCCCATCCATGTGTGTGTGTGTGCATGCCCATCCATGTGTGTGTGTGTGCATGCCCATCCATGTGTGTGTGCATGCCCATCCATGTGTGTGTGTGTGTGTGCATGCATCCATGTGTGTGTGCATGAATCCATGTGTGTGTGTGTGTGCATGAATCCATGTGTGTGTGTGTGTGCATGCCCATCCATGTGTGTGTGCATGCCCATCCATGTGTGTGTGCATGCCCATCCATGTGTGTGTGCATGCCCATCCATGTGTGTGTGTGCATGCCCATCCATGTGTGTGTGTGCATGCCCATCCATGTGTGTGTGTGCATGCCCATCCATGTGTGTGTGTGCATGCCCATCCATGTGTTTGTGTGTGTGTGCATGTGTGCATGCCCATCCATGTGAGTGTGTGTGTGAAAGTGGCAGATTTGTACAGAGGTTTTAAACATATATTTCAGCACACCTGGAATGCCTTGACATTTATTTTCTGCTTCCCTTGCAGACGTCCAAACTCCGAATGGCCAGCGTGGGAAGCATCCACGAAATAGAGGAAGAGGTAGACAATAAATTCAGCAAAGGGAAAAAGTCTTTTGAACCCCTCCATTCCCACTCACAAGATAGCGGTGATGACAGCTAGATAGCACAAATGTAAAAGTGGCATGTCCTGTTGTGGTTTAGAGTTAGGCTGCGATGTTTGTGAAATTTTGACCGCCAAATCCGATTTCAGCAAACTCTTAGTCACTTTTTTTTTGTTACAGTGTGCTTGTTATGGAGCTGGGGTCTGTTGGTTTTCTCAACTAATGGGGCCTTAGAACCCACACAGAGACTTCTAGGTTTGTCTGATCATGCCTGGGACTGTTCTCAAACTGACTGCGAGGTGCTGAAACCACTCCTCTCTCTTTGGGAAATCAGCTCTTTCTTCTTCTTTTTCTTTTGTCGTCTCTCTGACACCAGGTTGTAACCCAGTGTCGTGGTTTTCTATATTTGTCTTGTGCTTCTAGAGTGGCTTGGGTGATGGAGTTGTTCATCAATTCGCAGGTTTCATCTACATCATTCATCCATATTTTTTCTGGTCTTCCTCTTGCCTTCCTCCCAAATGTTCTACTGTAAAAATTCTCATATGCAGTCTGGTCTGGTTGCATTCTCACTAGATGGCTGAACCATTTCATTCTTTGCCTGTCATTATAATATAGACTTGGTCTTTTCCAACTTTCTTTCTAATGCTGGTATTTGTAACCCTACCTAATCTAGTGTTGTTAGTGACAGCTAATTTATATAGTTTCGATATTCTCAACCCTGTTTAACGTACCTTTATCTAATTTAAAAACATAATTATTTATTGTTAATTTTTTTTTCATCTAGTTACTTTTTCTTCATTCGTGTTTTGTTTTTCTGTAGCTCTCAACCACTGAAGCTGTGTGTTTAGTACCTGTCCCTTTGTATCTGTGGAGGGTGGGGGGGGGGGGCTATGGTTAAAGTGATAATTTAACAATAGAATTACATTTCTTATCACACTCTTCCTTCAACATATGCCCTGATTGATATAATATATAGTTGTATAGGGATTGTTTAAAAAAAAAATAGTTATAGCCAAAAAATGCAAAAATGTAGTTATTTCAACCATACATTTTACTGAGATATCATGGAATCCGGCTTTTGTCAGTTTACACTGTTATAAGTCTATGGTGGTATCCGAAATAAAAATTGTAATATCTCCGCTAAAAATTGATTTTCAGGCCTCACTGGGGTATTGTCGAATTGGATATGTTAATCTCTATCCATATATTCTGGTCTCATGAATGAAAATCCAACATATAAAACGCCACTAGTCTACCCTTATAACCAGCCACCTTTTTTGTGGAGACACATTTTTTAAGAGTTTTAGTCTCAGTTCGAATTTCACTGCATTATGTCACTGCCGCTTCTGGCAAGTCTGTCTGCTATTTCATTGCCTTCCAGGCCACAATAAAATAAAATCCACTGAGGGACAGATTGTTCTACCGAGAAGCCTATGTTAATCGGCTGTTGTGCCCAGTCCCCAAACTGCGTGTCTAAGGGTTAACAATTGCCTTTAAAACTGACATAGCATCAGTCAGAAAGGCCACTACGCTATATTTGCTCTGCCGTTGTCTATTCAGGAAAGAATTTACACCAGCAGTGCATCTGCTTCTGCTCTGTAACAGGAGAAATGTGGACCTGTTAGTAGACCTAGGCCTATAGATTGCTCAATTTTAGAACACTCTGGGCATTCTGTGCATATTTCTGCCTCTCTTAGCTGAACCATCTATATAAACAATTCATCTCTGGTGTGGATAGTCTCTTCTTTGGTAATAGGCTTCAAAGCAGAGCTGTTCGTAGATGATTTGGAGGAGATCCCTGTTATAGTGGTTCTGACTGTGGGCAAGTTATCCGTAAGCCACAGAGAAGGCAGGAGTGAACGAGGCAGTGGTTGTACGGTTTGTCTGAGACTGGTACTTTATTTACTTTGGTACTTTTAGGGAGTTTGAGGTCAGCAAGCTTGGCATTTGCATTCTGAATGATACATAATCTCTTCCATCAGTGGTCAGTCTTTCATATGCTGCAAGACATACAGTATATGTATGTTTTGTGTTTTCTTTGTTTGGAATATAGGCTTTTCAATCATTTCTGCATTGGATCTGCAGTATTTGTTTCCCAAAAATTACGAGAATACGCAGGAAACATAATAAATTGAACGTTCATGTTAACGGTACTGCAAATAAACAAGTACGGAAATTCAAATATCTAGGAAACATATTTACAGAGGATGGCAGATTCGACAGAGAGATGGAAGCTAGAGTACAGGAGGCATATGCTATCACCTTCCACTTAGGCCCACTGCACAGCAAAACAGCAAATGATTAATAGCATCTTCGTTCCTGCTTTATGCTGTCAGTGCCACATATGAATAATAAATAGGGCACTAGAACAGAAAATAACTACATGTGAAATGCGCTGTCTCAGCAAGGTCAATAATAACGCAAGAAGGGACAGGGTTACGAATGCCAACATTAGAGAGAACGTTGGGATAAGACCATGTCTGGATTATGTTGAAAGACAAAGAATGAAATAGTTAAACCATCTAGTAAAAATGCAGCCAGACCAAACTGTGTATGAGACTATTTTAGCAGAACATCTGAGAGGAAGGCGAGGAAAGAGATGGATAAATGGTGTAGTTGAAACCTGGAAAAAGATGAAGAAATCCGCCACTCAAGCCACCCGAGAAGCGCAAGACAAAAACAGAAAACCACGACACTGGGCTACAACCTGGTATCCGTGAGATGACGAAAAAAACGAAGAGAATAATTTCTGCATTTCATCAGCCACCTATAACATGTAGGGCCGTATTGCATCTGCCTGCTGTGATTTTTTTCCATCAATTTTACAATGCACCCATAAACTGTGAAATTAACTTATCATATTTACGGTCATTCACCGATTCTGGTTTACCTATTGTAAATGTTACCTTTTCTTTCTTTTAATTTTCATTGTTTATTGATTGTTTGTTATACAGTAACATTAAAATACTGCCTATGCAACAAACTGTGTAATCTGTTCTTTGTTCAAAAATACTATCTGTTTTATTGCAGCAAAAACCTGAAAAACAGTGCTAGAGCAAATTTTGACAACAAATCTCTCTCTCTCTCTCTCTCTCTCTCTCTCTCTCTCTCTCTCTCTCTCTCTCTCTCTCTCTCTCTCTCTCTCTCTCTCTCTCTTCTGTCTTTCAATACACACACACACATTTTTTAATCATAGATACATAAGACTTATCATTGTTTTATCTACCCTGTTTATGGATGTGATGGGAATGAAAAAGTTAATTCTGAATTTTTTTCCGATTTTCTCTCATTTTTATTGCAGTTGTTTCATCCATAATTACTGTTATTTGAGGGAGTTGCTGTGGCGGAGTGGCTAGACCCTTGCCGTGGATTGAAAGGTCGGCGTTTCGCTCCCTGGCGGAGCCATACTTATTTTTTTTTTTAAATGACTTTGGCTCCCATGTTGACCCAGCCTTGAGTGGGTACTGGATGCAGTCCCGGGAAGTAGAGGCGGCCGGCGTGATGCTGACCACATAACCCATCTTGTGCCGTTTGGTCTATAAAATATATGTCTTGTCCTATATGCCCTATACGCCTAAAAGTTTGGGAAAAGGGTCCTTCACTTTTTTTTTTTTTTTTTTTTTTTTTTTTAACTTTATTGTTACTTGAACTTAGCCATAAACATATCTACAACTAAAAATACACACACAAACAAGTTCACATTGTGTGTGTGTGTGTGTGTCTAGTGATCATGTCTGGCAAGTCAAGGATATGTCACATAGCCTGATATGATGTGTCTTTTTTTAACCCGAGGTTCAGCATTGTGACTTTGTTTTTCACTTTCTCTAGTCCTTCTAGCTTATGTCTGCTGATTATAATGAGGCCAAGCCCATAATAAATTACTGAGAGCACCAAGCCCTGATAAAGCAGCAGTTCTCAACTTGCGGGTCCCGACCCTTTTGTGGGTGGTCGACCCTTTCACAAGGGTCGCCTAAAACTATAGGAAAACTCATATTCATTGACGTTATGGGGTCCTAATGGAGCAATGATGAGCAATACAAGGCTCTTAATGTCTATTAGCCTCTCTTGCTCAAGCCTACCTCACCTTCACGTGGTGGACCCTGTTCTTCCCAGCAATCCAGTTGAAGGTTGGGGTCTCAACCCCCAGCGGGAAACTGGATGGGACAACAAACGAGGTAAAGGCGAAAGACGAATGGATGAGCCTACTCTCCTCGAGTATGATCACAGTCTACCCTAGCAAAACAAGGTGCTGAAGTCGGAGGCAACCAGCCAAGAGGCGCACCACAGCAATCAGGATGCCACGCATACACGCCATGGAAATATGTCTATATCAGCAAAACGTTATGGTGCTCGCCCTGTGATGGACTCTCAGGCAGGAGCAGTGCCGGGCCCTCTGCCTCGAAGAGGCCCAACCCAAATTACTGGAGGTCCTTCTCAAATGTCCTGTGGAGCCAGGGGACGTGAGAATAGAGCATCTGGCCGAACTAAGAAAGGAGTCAAATTAATGCACTGGAATGCAGAGGGGGTTACAAATAAAAAGCTAGAGTTAGAAAATATTCTAAATGAGGAACAGATTCATATATGCTGTCATATAAAATAAATGGAAAAATGTACAATTGGATTAAAGCATATCTACATAACAGAAGAGCCCGGGTACAGGTAGATGGTTTTAAAAGTAAAAAAAGTTCTACTGCGACAAGGCGTCCCTCAAGGTGGTGTCCTGTCGCCCACACTTTTCCTTTTATTTATCAACGATCTGGTTGCTGAGATACCAAATGGAATCAAAATGGCAATGTATGCCGACGACCTGGTACTGTGGTGCACCAATGAACATGCAACGATAGCCACAAAAACACTACAGCGGGCTACAAATGCACTTGAGGCATGGGCCAATAGATGGTGTGTCAGCATCAACACAGACAAATGTAGCACCACACTATTCACCCTCTCCCCAAAGCAAAAAGCCGGCACCATCAAAATAAACGAAATACCCCTGAGAGATGATAAAGAGCCCACATACCTAGGAGTCACATTTGATGACAGGTTGACATGGAGAAAACATATCAACAAGGCAGTAACCAAAGCCAGGAGGAAGACAGCAATACTAAGAAAACTAAGTGGAACCACATGGGGAGCAGATGGGAAAATACTCAATAAAGTATACAAGCAGAGCATACTTCCACACTTGGAATATGGGTCAACTGCATGGTGTTCAGCATCTAGTACCACATTAAAGGAGTTGGACAAAGTGCAAAATCAAGCGCTCAGAGTCATCACAGGAGGGATGAAATCAACCCCCATATTAGAAATGGAGAAAGCTGGGAAAACACAGGCACTGAGAGAACGCAGAGATACAAAGTTGCAAATACAAGCTGAAAAGTTCCTCAGTATGCCAGATCACCCGATGGAAAATATATTTAAGAACCTAGCCTTGGGACGGTTAAAAAGAAGCAGCTTTATACACCAAGCAAAAAGAATATGTAGACAAACTCCTGACCTTCCAGAAATTGGCTGCCCACTTAAAAGTATTCCGGAACAAACACCATGGAGAGAAAAATGTAAACTAACGGTACAAATCCAGACAAATGTGAAAGGGATATTTGACAAGAAAGAGCAAGATAGTGTACAACGCAAAATGGCCACCCTCAGTTATATTGATGAAGAATACCCACAAGAACAATGGGTCAGAGTCTATACAGATGGGTCCGCAGAAAGTGCAGTTAGAAATGGTGGTGCTGGAGTGTACATCGAATTCCCAGATGGTACTAGGGATAAGTCCAGCGTACCAACCGGGAAGTACTGCCATAACTACAATGCAGAAACCCAGGCTATTAAGATAGCAACAAAGAAACTGCTAAATACCAACCTTGGCTCACAGTATGTGGTAATGCTTACAGATGCTAAATCAGTACTTGAAGCACTCCAGTCTAGGAAACTACCAGAATTGCAAACACTGCTGACACAACTCAGCGTTCAGCGAAGAGTCGTAATGCAGTGGATACCGTCTCATTGTGGAGTGCCTGGAAATGAGAAAGCTGATCAACTGGCAGGGGAAGGTGCGAAAAAAGAGCAGCCAGATGTACCAGTCACATACCACCGAAAGAAAAGAATAATTAAATCGATCAGGAAACCACCAGCCCAAGCACAAGACGACTATTTTATTATGGACAGACCAGAACAAGTCATTATCTTCCGCCTCAGAACAGGGCACAACCGATTACGTAACCACATGTACACAAAATTCAAGATAGGTGTATCAGCCATGTGCACCTGTGGAAATGTGCCCCAGACCGCAGAGCATGTACTCCAGGACTGCACCGATTTTGACACATTAAGGCAAACCTTTTGGCCAGAAAGAACAACAGTGGAACGTAAACTCTATGGACCACTGAATGAACTAACAACGACAGTGAAATTTATACAAGAGACAAAACTGCTGATATAGATAACTTATTTCAGGCGAACGAAAGAAGAAGAAGAAGAATTGACGTTATGAAGGACACTCAGTGTTTGGCACTTTCCACATCAGGGAACTGTTTAAAAGGGTCGCGGCATTAGGAAGGTTGAGAGCCACTGAGATACAGCATTAGCAGCAGTCTTTGTTATATCTTAGCGGCTACCATCACCCTCGTCACCGCCAGGCGTTTATAAACCTTTACAATGAAAACATTGATAAGATGTGGGATGCCGGGACATCTGACAAAGTGGATACAAGATATTTAAG
The DNA here is from genome assembly GCA_905116865.2 of Candidula unifasciata. Taxonomy (NCBI): domain Eukaryota; kingdom Metazoa; phylum Mollusca; class Gastropoda; order Stylommatophora; family Geomitridae; genus Candidula; species Candidula unifasciata. The sequence goes on along the minus strand of CAJHNH020005779.1, from coordinate 698,784 downwards.
TTCTAGTGATCATTGGATATCATCTCCACACATACTGACAATAAGAGTGGGTGTCTTGGCCAACTGTTGTTTAATAGCGAGTTTTTAAAGGGGTGGGAAATTATAGGGAAGAGAAAACGATGGTAAGAAAGAATAAACAGTTTATGTTAGTTTTACAAAATCGACCACAATAAACTAACAAAGGACATTGCGGCGATTAGCCTTCATCAGCACATAAAGAACAACACAGTACACATATACAAATATGCTCTATGAAATGACTACATAGGACTCTAATGACAAATATGCTCTATGAAGTGACTACATAGGACTCTAATGTACAAAATAAATGATACTCATCTGTGACCCTGGCGAAAAACCTAGTTCATGAGAGAGAACCACATCACTAAAACCTTCTCTTAGTTCACTCTAACCCCTGATTCTTCACACCGTCTGAACAATCTATTAAGCTGCTGCTGCGGTACTTTAGCCGCCTCCTCTCTGTACCCTGCCATACGTCAGTGCATCATTAGCAAAGGACATAGTGCACCCCAGTCCCATGTCCTGGGTGCGTAACCGTTAAATAGAACGGGAGATGATGGTGACCTCTGAGGTAGTTCGCTGCTTCGACATCCATGGTCCATCATGCAACATCGCTGTTCTTTCCAAAAAAAAAAAAAAAAACGCTGCTGGCCTATTTGATCAGGTTTGGATTAGTACTCATGTCTGACATGATTTGTAGAGGATTGGACCAAATAAAAAGGGAAAATGTTGACATTTTTTTGAATATGGAAACGAGGGAGGTAGGCTATAAGAAGTATTTTTTTTTTTTTTTTTTTAGAAAGTGGTATACTCCAGTTATACACATTAAACACAATAATGGAATTGGGGAGAACAGCAGTGGTGGGCGTAGTTCATGGGCAGGGGTCGACCAACAAGGTTGTGAATACATAATGTCAAGAACACCCTTGCATGAAAGCTCATGAATTGGCAAGGGATTTATTGGCATCCGTATCATGATTATAGTTTCCTGTGTGGGTTCCGGGATCCACGAGGACAGCTCCATGTGTGAGTTCTGGGATCCTACGATACAAGCTTTCTGGGTGGGTTCTGGGATCCTAGGAAGAAAGCTCAGTGTGTTGATTCTAAGATTTCTTATTGGGTTTCGGGACCCCATGATTAAAGCTCCATGTGTGGGTTCCAGGACCCCATGATGAAAGCTCCATGTGTGTGTTCAGGGATCCCATCAGGGATAGGGGGGGGGGGCGTGATAAGCCAATTGCCCCCTTTAAAAAATGTCGTGGGGGTTGACTAATTATGGGTGTTCTCTTCCAAGTCGAAGTGAATCTGCCTGAGAGACAAGGAACCAACAGGCTGCATACAAATCCAATAAACAAATGTGCAACTACAGTCCAGAAGTGGACGAACAACCACAACTTTCGGCTGGAACATACAGCAGGTGACCGCTAGAAAGCAAATGATGATGATTACAGGGGTATTCTGCAACGGGCCTGGTACATGATGGAAAGTCAGTTATAAAACACAAGCAAATATTGTTAAAGAAAACCATGCACTGTAACCGAAAGTCAGGTTTCCCTCACAGTAAAAAAAAAATTATGTATATTTGTTAGGGCTCCAGAAGCATAAGCACCCAGGCCCATGTTCTTTTTTTATTTTTTTTTATTTGACCCTATTTGTAAGACTTCGAGATTTCGTCTGGAGTTTCCGAGAAAGTCCAATATTATAGTGTGGTTATGGTTATCAATGTTCATTCCACAACCCAACACCCCTATTCTATTGGACTTACCCAGGCACTCCCGGCGAAATATCGGGGCCCATAAGAGGGGATAAAAGAAAAGAACCCAGGTCGGGTTCCGACATGCATGGTTGTCTGTCTTCCTGGAGAAGTGATCAAGCCGTTTACTTTGCGCTTCTGATGCATAGAAGGATACCTCTGTTAACCAAAGCAAATTTTATAAAAACGGTTTTTTTGGCCGATATTATGCTACCAATGCCAAACATGGACCGTTACTACAACTAATTGGCGGAATATAGTAATAACAGAGATTAGATGTCTTAGGAGAGCTGCCGGTGTGACAAAAAAAGATAGAATTAGGAATGAAGAAATTAGAAGAAGGCTAGGACTGAAACCAGTCATACAATTTATTAAATAACAACAATTGAGATGGTTTGGCCACCTGACGAAAATGCTCTGGTACCAAGTGCCACAGAGAGCCGCACTGAAGAAATATGAATGAACACGGAGCAAAGGGAAGACCACGCAAGAAATGGAGCAACATCATCAGGAGCAACTTTATAGAAATGAACACCAGCTTGCGCAATGCATTGGAAAAAGCGCACAAACGATCCTTACATCTGCCCAAACACCTCGCTGAGGTAAATGGTAGAAGAGAAGAATACCAAAAAAAAAAAAGAATGTTAGGAGCTAGTTTCACAAATGTCTCTCCATTCACGGGTACAATTTTACTGAGATCCACGGCGATAGTCAAAGGAGCTACGAAGCTCGTGCTGTATGCTATACTGTCGACAGGAGGAACCACTCATATGGGATAAACCCGGCGCAATGAAGTCGAGGCTCTCGACGTATAACACGCCAGATAACATATTATGCAACATTGATAAATCGAAAGAGGTGAAGTCATAAATGCACCGATAACTCTTCAGTCCAAAAGTCAAGAAAACAGCACGGTGAGAGAAAGTGTTGTGTGACTTGTGGCCTCATCCATCCACTGTTGGAACTTTTCAATACAAGCAGCTGGTGATTGCTATCTACTTAACATGGAGCAAGACAGTCAAATAAACGATGTTTCTGAGTTGGATCCACCCCCACCAGCATTTTCAAATCAGTTGGGAATTCCAACATCTTTACTGTATAATGGATCACGATTTCAAGGCCACCAAAAAAGCAAAGGCAATCGCTACGATGTGGAAGTTGTTCTGCAGGTAACCAGAATTCAAAGATAAGGCGCATATTGAGTTGTTATACTTATTCTGATACATCTGTCGGTCGACGAGCGACACATATTATAATTGTAGCAGTACACCATTATTTCTTCTTCTTATAGTTTATGTTTGTTGTGTGGCTGTGTATGATGTACATACTTTATCTACTCAGAGATTCTCTGGTCTGTCGTCAATACAATCATCTGTGACATCTCTAACATAGATGGATGCTCTTTCATGCCATGCTATGATTATGATGCCATATTATTATACTCCCCCCCCCCCTTCTTTCTTTGTTTTCCCCTGCCTCTCTTACTACTCTAGAGAAGTCAGTTCCTTGACTTTTTGTCATATATGGTGTTGTCTCAATGTCTGTCCTCAGTTTTATCTTTTGAGTACAGCTAGTGTCAGTCATCTATGACAGATGTTCATCAATGCTATAGTTAGTAATTAGTCGACAGATTATCCTCTTGCACATCACATTATTCCGACCATTAGTGCTCAGATCCCTCCCCAGTAAATCTTACGGCATGTAGCATCTGATGACATACTGGCTATGTTGGTTTCTTGTTCTTCTTTGGCTTCCTGCAGTGGGCTGTTGTCTGGTCACACCGATTTTAATTTTTTTTTTTTGGCAGTCTGGTCATGGTTGCAGATTCAGTCATTTGGTGCTTGCAAATGTTTTACTTCTCGTTGAACATTCAGTATATCAGCCTGGTCCATAGTTCATCCACCATTTGCAGTAGCCTTACATGCAAGCCATTCACTGTACTCATTTCCTTGCACACCTGCATATCCTGGCATGGAAATCAGACTGATATTTGTTAGCCCTGACTGCCTTAGAGATATCAGCCACTGTCTTTGGACCCAGCCCATCTCCGTCTTCTTGAGTATACTGATTGCATCACTGAGAAAGCATGTGGGTTGAAAGGTTTTGCTAATGCTTTCATTGATACACCTTCATGACCCTAATGTTTATGTTATGTTATATAAGACTTTTATGAAAGAAATATATTCAACCAAATGCAAACAAAATACAATCTACTTTAAGAATTTAAATTAATAGGACATGAAATGAGGACACCAACAACATATTGTACCATTTACTTATTGCCTGCCAACCTGCAGTGGTAGAATGGGGAGATAGCTGGGGAATAGAGTAGAAAGCAGATTTTATTCCAGAATGAACAAACAAACTAGTACATTAACAAGTAGTTACACTGTAAATGAGACAAAACCAATCAAGAGAAAAGAACCAGATTCTTAAATAGTCAGTTGAGGGGGAGGGGCGCTTTACCCATACGTGGGGTTTGTTGTTGACCTACTTTGGGTATCAGAGTCATATCATACATGACCTGCTAGACTCCAGGGGTATGATACATCGGGATTGTGTCTTCTGTGTCATTTGTCACACACCCAGCAGGTGAACTTTGAGATTCATGGAAGCGATCACAATCCACATAGGCTGTCGTGTGTGATGCAAATATAACGATCATAAAAGAAATGCTAAATATAACACAAAATGTGACTAGAAAGCTCAATGGCGGGAATGGAAAAGATGTACACAAACACAACTGAATGTTTCGACTAAAGTCTTTATCAATCGAGTACTAAATACAACACAAACTTTGACCAGAAAATTCAGTGAGCAAGACAACAGAGCTAATAAAAAACCAAGGTCAACATGAAACCAAGAAGTGACTGCAATCACCCTCTATTTATGTCATCACTCAGAAGAAAGGCCAAAGGAACATACTAGAACCATCAAAATTGGAACTGCACTGGCTGCTGAAGGGGATGGGGAGCTTATGGGAATGTCCCAAGAACTGTGATGACAGTTCTTAACTCAACACAAGAAATCATCCTTTAATTTGTTATTTCTATTTCTTTCCTTCCTCTTATACTGCTTCTGTTATCGAAAGAGATATCAGGCTCTGCTTCTTGCTGTTTTTTCCGCATTGACCCTAGTCACATTGTGGTTTAATCAGTCTGCTTTTTTCTCACTGTATTCTCTATAGTGATAATAAATTCATTGCCAGCTTGCTAGGCCTTTCGCAGCTTCACTGGAGCCACGCTGGCCAGGATGTTTCGGAGGTGACCTTCATGGCTACCGTAGCAGCACACGGTCACACCATACTTTGCCCAATCCTAACCGTCCCATACTTTGTCCTGTTTACCCCTCTCCTGACATGGAGGTGGGGTTGGGGTTTGAGAAGCCTTTTGTTATTCAGTGTCATTAAAACAGCATGACTGGGAGTCTGCAACTGTGACTTCAGAAAGACCAGCAAGTCAAAAGAGGTGATACCAGACCAGAGCACAAAGCAAGTAAACCATCACCAGACTGATGTCGTTGTTGTCTGCTTAACTACAGGGATATACTGATAAGGGGATCAGAGCAGAGCAGTATTGGCTGAATGGCTTAGTGCAGATGTTCCATTGACTAACTATTAAATGTTATTTTATTGTTTCCCCCAGCATGTTGATGAAGAAAAAGCTTTCCTATGTGGTTATTTGAAGATCAAAGGTCTTACAGAAGAGTACCCAACTTTGACGACATATTTTGATGGTGAAATTATTAGCAGTCGGCATCCTTTCTTGACACGAAAATGGGACGCTGATGAGGATGTTGATAGAAAACATTGGGTAATGCTAACATTCATACTTTATGCTATCTGATTGATTAGAATTTTAATGTTTAAGTTCATTTCAGTTCTTCTTCCACTGCATTCTTCTGAAGATATAAATGTGTTGTGCCCTTGTACAACATTGCGGTGATATTTGCATTTTTCCGCCGACACATTCAACTTCTTCAGGCATTAGTTGTCTGGGTTAGCCTTCCCGGCATTTCATTTCATTGAAGGCTGTTTTCCTGTCCCCATGTGGGTTCCGGGGCCCCATTGTGGGAAAAACGAATGGACCCACAGCCTGCCTAAAAGTATGTCATAACAGTTGACTAATTGAGAGCTTCCTTCAAAGTCGATGCATCTGCCTGAGAGGCAAGGAACCAACAGTCTGCATTTAGATCTGTAGAACTGATTCAAATGCAACACTCAGGTACTGGAACCAGGCTACAGTCCAGAAGTGGACGAACAGCCAGAACTTTCCGCCGGAGTTTGCAGCTGGTGAATGCAAAGAAAAAGACTGTTCTCCTTGCACCCACTACATGTTTGTATGTGCTCTAAGCACCTCTGTAGTATAATTTTCATCATATTGTGACTCACTGAGAAAAAAACAAGATTATAAAGGACCATTTAGGCAAATCAGGCCTGTCGTGCTAGGATATTTTTAAAGGCCACCAGGTTGTTTTTTTTTTAAGCCACCAGGTTCATATTTTTTAAAGGCCACATGGCTAAAAAAATTTTAAAGGCAAGGCAACCTGGTTCATGTTCCTTAAAGGCCACTAGGTTCATATTTTTTAAAGGCAACCTGGTTCATGTTTTTTAAAGGCAACCTGGTTCATGTTCCTTAAAGGCCACTAGGTTCATATTTTTTAAAGGCAACCTGGTTCATGTTCCTTAAAGGCCACTAGGTTCATATTTTTTAAAGGCAACCTGGTTCATGTTCTTTAAAGGCCACTAGGTTCATATTTTTTAAAGGCAACCAGGTTCATGTTGTTTAAAGGCTAGTAGGTTCGGTTCATGTTGTTTAAAGGCCAGTAGGTTTGGTTCATGTTCTTTAAAGGCCAGCAGGTTCGGTTCCTGTTCTGAAAAGGCCAGCAGGTTTAGTTCATGTTCTGAAAAGGCCAGTAGGTTTGGTTCATGTTCTGAAAAGGCCAGCTTGTGTACATTGGGTGAAGTGGTAAACATCATGCTGGCCATCTTACTTCCCAGGACATTCCTTCGTACACTGCTGTTAGGCTGGGTCAACACGGAAGCCGTGAATCAGTTACGATGGGACAGCCCAGGAGCCCTGAATTGGTTAGGCTGGGTCAACCCGGGAGCCCTGAATCGGTTAGGCTGGGTCAACCCGGGAGCCCTGATTCGGCTAGGCTGGGTCAACCCGGGAGTCCTGAATCGGTTAGGCTGGGTCAACCTAGGAGCCCTAAATCGGTTATAGTAATCTCCTGAAGGAAATGCAAACCCGTAACCTGGCCACCGTCAAAGTTTCAAGCCAATGAGCTAATTATGGTTTCCCACACCAAATTTATAAAACTGATGATAATTCTATGAGAATTTATTTTCTTTGGAAGCCACAGAGCTAAAGAGATAAAGGGAGACTAAATAAATCACCCCCTTCCCCCGGCTCATGAATAGAAGTTCATTTAAGTCTTTTTTATGCATATCATGATGTTGATTCTTAAATCAGCAGTCATATGTTCTGTATGAGCCGCTCTTTATGAGTTGCTGATGTGTTTCAGCTTTTGTAACTTGATGCTCCTGATGTATTACAGTTATTGAGACATGACACTGTTTGTGAGTCAGTGTTCTTTGATGTTTAGATCTGTTAAAATGTCATTATTTTTAATTGACGATTGCTTTGTGATTATTTCCCAGGGCAAGTTTGCCTCCTTTCTTGCATGTGCCAAAAATTTTAACGCAGACAACTTTGATTATGAGGCTCTGAAGGCATCCGATTTTGTATACATGAGATGGAAGGTATTTAAAAAAAAAATCTTTGCCTAATCTATGATGTGGTAATTATTGTGATATTCTGATGAGACTACAGTGCAGCCTCCAGATAAAAGTTTTTAGGGATATGAGGTCAGGCTCGCCACTTTTTTTTGTCTCGGAACTCTCGGCATTACCGAAGCATCTCAATAACTTTTAAATGGATTAGGTCAGGTTAACATTGCCAGGCTGATACATGCTGTTGGAGATCGCAAACTGAAGAAAGGTCTGATCACCTGCACCAGTCGACTTGATGATGATGGAATGTAACGTCATGGTCAGAAGTAACCTTGTTTTCCCACTGCTGCCACAAAGAAACAAACAGCGCCACACATTTTCCCCATTAATGAAAGGAAAAATATTTTGTTTCACACGTACAGCATGCAAATGCTTTCAAAGTGAAACTAACTGGGTGATTTAGAGGGTTGGAATGAATTAAAATTATATATAATAATTTTAGTGGGACAAATAGTTTCAGGATATGAGTTAAGTCACCATACGAGCTCAGTTATGGAAGGATTCAATTGTATCTTGAGGTTCCATTATATTGATATAGTTTTTTTTTTTAGCTGTTTATTAGTTACATTAGCAGTAACCTGACTTAGGCCTTGCGAACGTGCTTCGTAGTGCTGCGGTTCCGGGTTCGGTCCCAGCTGCGGATGGTTTGTCTTGCGTTGGTTTCGACAGTGGTATCGAGAGCTGACCGTTCAGAAAGCAATGACAAACTACTGAACATAAAATGTTCCTAGAAAAACCACAACAGCCAAAAAATGCTGGGGTTGGTTCTGCAACATCCTGTAAAGGTTACGCAACTAACTTATTAGCAGTAACCAGTTTCTTTGTTAAATAGATATACAGTGTTTGGTTGTTCTTTTTTTGTAATATCTTTGTTGAATATGTAAACAGTTTTAACCTGTTTACTCTAATCCCATATATCCTTGTTGAACAGATAAACAGTATTTAATGTGTTTTCTATAATCCCTGAAATTCTTGTTGAACAGATTTGCAGTGTTTAACCTATTTGTTTTAATCCCTGTTGAAACAGATGAACAGTTTAATGTAGCTGCTGTAATCTCTGATATTCTTGTAGAATACATAAACAGTGTTTAATGTAATCCCTGATTTTCTTGTTGAATAGATATGCAGTGTTTAATCTATTTACTCTAATCACTGTTGAAACAGGTAAACAGTTTTTAATGTAGCTACTGTAATCTCTGATATTCGTGTTGAATACATAAACAGTGTTTGACCTTTTCAGGCTAATCATGCATATTGTAAAGTATGTTTACTATAATCCCTACTATCCATATTGAAGTAGATAAACAATGTTTTGTGTGTTTGTTCTATAATATCCTTATTTAATAAATTAATAGTTAATTTGTTAATTCATTAAAGTTATATAGATCCTGTCTTGATATATGGAAGTGAATCATGGAGAGTTAATAGTTTAGTGAAAAATTATTTGGAAACTGTGGAGATGGTTTTTTTCGTTTTTTTTTACGAATGACGAGAAAACCCTGGACAGATAAAAAGAGTAATGAGGATGTCTTGAAAGAAACTAACCCATGAAGAAAACTGATTGCCGACATCAGAAAGAGACAATCTACATTTTTTGGTCATGTGATGAGAAGGAGAAAACTGGAGTGACAGTAGCAAAGTTGGAGGGGAGGGGAGGGAGGCCGAAAGACAAGATGCTGAACAGTGTGATATCATGGCATGGAAGATCATCTGTGTCAGAGTTGATTGAAAGTAAATGACACAGAAAGTTGTGGATGGATATGACTACCAACGTCACACAGCATGAACTTTAAGAAGAGGAAGCTGTTCATTCTGGTGCCAGCTACCCTTGTTAAACATTGTTCAGTGTGTTTAGCTATTTCTGGGTATCCTCGTTGAATTGATAAACAGTGTTAAATATTGTTATGTATTCCTTATGTATACATCATTTATGCAACTCTGCCATCTTGCAGGAACATTTCCTGGTGCCAGATCACACAATTAAAGACATCAGCGGAGCATCGTTTGCTGGTTTCTACTACATCTGCTTTCAGAAGTCTTCTGCTACGATAGAGGGATATTATTACCATCGAAGTTCAGAGTGGTCAGTCGGTCATTTGTTCTTTACCCCATTTTCTGTCTGGTGTTTTGTAAGATACACATGGAGACTTTGTCGAGAAGTATTATTTATTTGGGAGCCGTGGTGGCCCAGGGACTAGGTTGGTTACCTGATGGTCCGGTGATTATAGGTTCCAGTTCTTATTGAGGCAGATTTTTACAGATTGATCTGTGCTGCCAAAGCCACCAGATGTAAAATGGGGAGCTATAAATGACACAGGAAAGCAAGTGGCCAGTGAGTGTGATGTTGGCCACATCAGCCATTGAGTGCCAGTTAGTCTATAAAATCCCAGTGTGGACTCTGTGGACCCATTGTGGGTGGGAGTGGAATTGGTCCACACCCCCCTTTCCCCAAGAATATTATAAAACTTTGACTTATTGCGAGTGCTTTCTTTGAAATAGTAGTGCATCTGCCCGAGAGATAAGGAACCAGTAGTCTGCATTAGATTAAGCCAGATCTTTAAAACAGATGTGCAGACAAAACTCAAGTTCTGGGACAAGGCCAAAGTTCAAAATTGAACTAATAACCATAACTTCCTGCTAGAGTTTACAGCCGGTGAGTGTGAAGAAGAAGGTCTGTACAAATATTTGGCTAACCATATATCTTTGTGTCTCAAGGCATAAAAATGGTTCTACTTTTTTAAAAATAACTATTTTAATGTGTTGCTTTTTTATGAAGAATGAATATTGTTGGGATTTCCTCTTGGTTTCAGTCACTTGATGCATGGGTTTGACTCTAATACCCATTGTCCCACACACACACAAATTGATGCAAGGAAGCAGGGCGGGAGGTTATGTATTATGACATCATAATTTTTAAAAATAAATCCAGTTTATCACTAGAAAACACCTACAAATGCTATAGCCATTGGCGGACCTGTTAAATATTTGCACATGTGCAAATGGGATCGGTGGTTTTAGTGAGGATTCTTGTAAACAAGTCCCTAAGTTGTGCTGGTTAAGCGGCATTTACAGGGGGCATGGCACATATTGGACGTGCAGATTTGGGTATTTCCCGGAGCAAAAAGGGTAAAGAAATGAAGAAAGGTCAACTTTGATATGGTGCATTAGAAACGGCACACAAAAAGCTCCATACCTCTTTCCCTTACATTTCTATGAGGTAACAGAGGGAGACGGACACAGAGAGAGAGAATATACTGTTTGACGTCATGGCATGGAAGATCATCTGTGTCAGAGTCAATGTAAAGTTGTTGAAAGAAAATAAAATTGTGGCTAGACAGGACTACCAATACCACACAATATAGGCTATAAAACTAGATGAAGATTAGAGGAAGAAGACACTGGTGAGGAAGGTAGCCTAACACTTATCATCCCAGTGACAGTATGTGTAATGGGACTGCTTTTCCTCTTTTTTTTTTTAAATAAACACAAATTTGTGAATTAATTTTTTTTTTTTTTTTTTTTTTCATTTTCAGGTTTCAGTCTTTAAATCTGCAGCATGTTCCAGAGAGAAACACAGGGGTTTTCCAGTTTAGATGAGAGCAGTTTGTTGCCGTTTCCATGTTTATCTCAAATATCTTGTCTGGATGGGGCAGCATAAGAAGGGCTGCCGGCAGCATGGATGTTAATGCTAGTTACGGGGACTACAGAATTAGCAAGGACATTCAGATCATCCAGCTGCCACGTCTGCTGGGCCCTGGGGAAGATAAGTAACTGCCCGCTGTTAGCGACAAGATCACAATAGGATACCATATATACCTGTGTGGCATGTTTGCGTGTGAGTATGTGGTTTTGCTTAGCAGCATATGGGTTGTTGTAAGCATAGACAGCTTTTTGCTGTTTCTTGATTGTGTACAGTTCCTATACCGAAGATAGCATGAAGAACAGATTTATATTTCGTTTTGCAAAGAGGTACACCGAGACAGAAATAAGTGTGAAGTTGTATTCGTGATGAAATGTTGACAATATTGTTTGCAGTTCACATTAAATGAATACTTCGTTTTAAGAAGAAATGTTTTGAAAACACACGTGATAAATTCATTTGGATATTTAAAAGGTTGCTGAGATAAGATTAGTCTGTTGCTAAAACCTTGTCAAGAACTGAGCAATTTTACATAGTTTTTTGTTTGTTTGCTGTTTGCTAGTTTACATATTAGACAGAACTGAATAAGTCTCTAGACAGAACTGAATAACCTGCCAGACAGAACTGAATAACTTGCTAGACAGAACTGAATAACTTGCTAGACAGAACTAAATAACTTGCTAGACAGAACTAAAAAACCTGCTAGACAGAACTAAATAAATTGCTAGACAGAACTGAATAACTTGCTAGACAGAACTGAATAACTTTCTAGACAGAACTGAATAAGTTTATAGACAGAACTGAATAAGTTTCTAAACAGAACTGAATAAGTTTCTAGACAGAACTGAATAACCTGCTAGACGGAACAAAATAACCTGCTAGACAGAACTGAATAAGTTTCTAGACAGAACTGAATAAGTTTCTAGACAGAACTGAATAACTTGCTAGACAGAACTGAATAACTTGCTAGACAGAACTGAATAACTTGCTTGACAGAACTGAATAAGTTTCAAGACAGAACTGAATAACTTGCTAGACAGAACTGAATAACCTGCTAGACAGAACTGAATAAGTTTCTAGACATAACTGAATAACTTGCTAGACAGAACTGAATAACCTGCTAGACAGAACTGAATAAGTTTCTAGACAGAACTGAATAAGTTTCTAGACAGAACTGAATAACTTGCTAGACAGAACTGAATAACTTGCTAGACAGAACTAAGTAATGATAGACAGAACTGAATAACTTGCTAGACAAAATTGAATAACTTGCTAGACAGAACTGAATATCTTGCTAGACAGAACTGAATAACTTGCTAGACAGAACTGAAAAACTTGCTAGACAAAACTGAATAACCTGCTAGACAGAACTGAATAACTTGCTAGACAGAACTGAATAACCTGCTAGACAGAACTGAAGAAGTTTTTAGACAGAACTGAATAACTTGCTAGACAGAATAACTTGCTAGACAGAATAACTTGCTAGACAGAATTGAATAACCTGCTAGACAGAAGTGAATAAATTGCTAGACAGAATAACTTGCTAGACAGAACTGAATAAGTTGCTAGACAGAATAACTTGCTAGACAGAATAAGTTGCTAGACAGAGCAGAGAAACCTGCTAGACAGAACTGAATAATTTTCTAGACAGAACTGAATAAGTTTCTAGACAGAAATGAATAACTTGCTAGACAGAACTAAGTAACAATAGACAGAACTGAATAACCTGCTAGACAGAACTGAATAACCTGCTAGACAGAACTGAATAACTTGCTAGACAGAACTGAATAACTTGCTAGACAGAACTGAATAAGTTTGTAGACAGAACTGAATAACTTGATAGACAGAACTGAAAAACTTGCTAGACAGAACTGAATATGTTGTTAGATATAAAAAATAAATCCACCAGTACTGGTGAGCACTCATAGAAATGAAGGTGATACAAGAGAATTCAGTATAAAACGAAAAGCTATAAGTCAGCTGAAATGTGAACCTGCTACTCTCTGGATGACAAGATGTAAACTGAATGAATCACAAGATGTAAGATGAGCAAATCACAAGATGTTGGATGTGTGAATTTTAAGATGTAAAATGAAGGAATCTCAAGATGTAAGATGAGTGAATCACAAGATGTAAGATGAGTGAATCACAAGATGGAAGATGAGTGATTTACAGGATGTAAAATGAATGAATCACAAAATGAAAGATGAGCAAATCACAAGATATTGGATGAGTGAATTTAAAAATGTAAGATGAGTGAATCACAAGATGTCTAAGTCTTGGTCAAGGTTTCAATGTCACGCAAATGGGTCACCCCATACTTGCTCCATTCCTGTGCTAGTGAAAATCAGATTAAATGTTTCTCACTGTCCCATTTGAAAAACTGGTGAACAAACAAATGTCCCTGCACAATCCAGAAAATGCACACGAACTAAATGCATTTGACAGTTGCTAGAGGTGCCAAAGCCAACAGTCACCACCAGAAATGTGTGTATTGTTGATGGAAATACTTGATCACAATAAGATGTCTCTATACACATGTAAAAAAGGTATTTCACCAGCCCACACGTACACTGACTACCTGCCATTTTGAATACCAAAACACAACCGCTGTAAAATCACAAGATGTAAGATGAGTGAATCACAGTTATCAAAGGTAGTTTTTGAATGTGTAATCTTCTTAGCTCTAAACTCCAGTTGAAAGTTCTGGTAGTTCATCCTGTAAGCCAAGGTCAAATTTTTTCCACATCCACCCTGTGCTGATTTGAACCCAGTACCTTCAGACTGGCGGGTGAGTCTAGCCTCAGTGCTACCGAAAACCCCCCTTCCCCTTTTCCTTCCCCTCCCAGCACAGAAGTTGTGCACTTGATATTAAGCTTACTGAATGATTGGACAGAGTCAAAGAACTAAGAAAAAATAGTAGGCACAGTCTCGGTAAATGTTTCAATAGAACATCAAAGAACCAAATGGTTTGGTCATGTTGTCAGAATGGAACAAAATCAGCCAGCAGCTGGAGTATACAATATGAGGATAGCAGGCTGCAAGTCAAGATGCCGACCAAGAAGGAGATGGGTGAGTAAAAGAGACACTACAGAAATGCCAAATGACATTAACTCACGCTACTCAACTAGCAAAAGACAGAAAGCTACATATTACTCCTCTCTGAATGACTTACGGCATAAGCTGTAGGACAAAAGAAAGACAGATGATTGACTGGCGTCTTTCCAGATGAATAGATACATATCAGTTTCCATTTACCGGGAAGGCTAACCCAGTCAACAAATGCCCGCAGAAGTCGGATGTGTTGGTAGAAAGGTGCATGCATTGCAGCCACGCTGTAAACGGACACAACACAATTACATCTTCGGATGAACGTAGAAGAAGAAGAATAAGTTTCCATTTTTGCAAAAGCACTCACTCAAGTCTCACTTTTGAGGAGCCTATGAACAGTTGCCATTGTTGTGAGCATGTTTGATTTTAAGAGCATTAGTCAGACCCTCTACATCAGAGCAGAATACAAGGTCTTGTTTCTTTCTGAGGTAATGCACGAACTTACTATGACTTGTGCGGGGAAAAAAAGTTACTGTGACATTTTTTCTTGATGAGATTCAAATGTTAAGGTCTTGATCCAGGTAAATCTGCTTTGGCTTTGGACAGCTGCAGATCGCGAACATGATCTTTCACTTCTTCTTGGATAAGAATGTGTAGCACAGATGACGCTCAGGGGCGGAGGGATAGATCATTGAATGATGAAGGATGCAGAGCAGCTGGTATCGCTTCTTTTCCCTCAAAGGCAAACTCTTCAGTGGAAATGTATTTTGGAGGTTCGGGAATGAGAAGTCATTCACTATGTGAAACTGGTCACAGAGCGGATTGTATATTTATGTGCACTATAGTCCATTTCTTGTGACCCCTTCTTGACACGGGTGAAACCATGCAGGAATAGCAGTCATTTATATGATTGCTGGGCTCTCACCCAACCATAGGAAGCGGAGACGGCAACGATACATTTTCCCCTTGGATCCACTTAGAAATGTTCTTACATGGGTACTGTAGCATATGTGTGGTTCCCAGACCTTGTTACACAGGTACTGTAGCATATGTGTGGTTCCCAGGCCTTGTTACACAGGTACTGTAGCATATGTGTGGTTCCTAGGCCTTGTTACACGGGTACTGTAGCATATGTGTGGTTCCCAGGCCTTGTTACACAGGTACTGTAGCATATGTGTGGTTCCTAGGCCTTGTTACACGGGTACTGTAGCATATGCGTGGTTCCCAGGCCTTGTTACACAGGTACTGTAGCATATGTGTGGTTTCCAGGCCTTGTTACACAGGTACTGTAGCCTGTGTGTAGTCCCCAGGCCTTGTTACTCAGATACTGTAGCCTGTGTGTAGTTCCCAGGCCTTGTTACACGGGTACTGAGCCTGTGTGTAGTTCCCAGGACTTGTTACACAGGTACTGTAGCCTGTGTGTAGTTCCCAGGCCTTGTTACACAGGTACTGTAGCCTGTGTGTAGTTCTCAGGCCTTGTTACACAGGTACTGTTGCCTGTGTGTAGTTCTCAGGCCTTGTTGCACAGGTACTGTAGCATATGTGTGGTTCCCAGGCCTTGTCTGGTCCCCCATCTTGCATCCAGTATAAGACATAAGCCTTTTCTTTTTCTGTATTGCTGTGATGACCTTGTCTAGCTTGCAAATATCACTCCCCCACAAATATAACAATAGTTGTCTGCATGGTTGAGGCATCCTTACTGCTGGATTCAAGCCGCAGGGATGAAATTACTTGTTGACTCTTAGAGTTTGATTTTTACAAATTGCATCATTTTTAGTTAACAGTCATCCCCTCAGTTGGTATGTGATGCATTACACACAGAATGTTGCACTCTGCAGTGGTAAATACAACGTTGTGAAATGCTAACATTTATACAATACACAGGCTGAGTAGTTTATTCATGACCATCATTGAATCTCCTAAACAAGAACCAGTCAATACATTTTAGCTTCATTTTCGGGGGGTCTCCGTGGCGGAGTGGTCAAGCCGTTTTCCTTATGTTGTGAAGGTCGTGGGTTCATTCCATAGCTGTGCCCTTCAGTTTACAAGCCAATTTTTACGGAGATCCTTAGGGATCATTGCCAGAGCTTTGCAGGTGGTGCTGTGTGTGACGCTCTTGGCAGACGGCTAGCTGTTCTACGGAAAGAGACCGAGCCATGTGAGATAAAACCCGATGCAATGAAACTGATCCTCTCAACTTTAAGCTTTAGCTTGGATTTTTTACTCAGCAACTGAAGATGAGCAAAGATTGTTTTTTTTTTTTTTTGTGTTCTCAGCAACTGAAGATGAGCAAAGCTTGGTTTTTTTTTTGCATAGCAACTGAAGATGAGCAAAGCTTGGTTTTTTGTGTGTGCTCAGCAACTGAAGATGAGCAAAGCTTGGTTTTTTTTTTGCTCAGCAACTGAGGATGAGCAAAGCTTGGTTTTTTGTGTGCTCAGCAACTGAAGATGAGCAAAAATTGTTTTTTTGTGTGTGTGCTCAGCAACTGAAGATGAGCAAAGATTGGTTTTTTAATGTCAGTACCAGGATTGTGTTGTCCGGTGTAATCAAACTGAAAATGTCACTGTTGCAATTGGAATTCTTTGCTGGCTGTTGAAGATGAAGACAAAGCTCTTATGGGAATGTACCGAATGCTCTGATGTCATTCTCAGCTTAACACGCAGTTATTGTCTAATTTGTTCTCTAATTTCTGCATCTGTTTTTTGTTTTCTTCAAACCTATATGAGTCTTGGTTAGTATGTATGGAGAGCTAGGAAAACCTACTGGTCCTAGCATTAATGTAAATGACACAATGCCTGCATGGTAGTCTACTGGTCACACGGTGCCTGTTTGTCACATATTATGAAATGGAAATGAATGTGAAGACTGGAGAAATTCATACACTGTTATTGTTTTAAAATGTTGATTATTGTTTTTGTTTAAGGTCATTTTGTATTCTCACATTTTACATACACATTCTCACGCATAAATGTCATTTGCGGGGACACATTTGATTCAGAATTGAAGTGCTAGATTTAAGCTTTTTTGAATTTGAATCACAGACAATCTGCAGGTTAGTTAGAAATGATGTGGCAGCTGCAGAGATGTTTTTTATTACAAGAATGATGCGGGCACCATGGACAGTCACTGTATTGGAAAGAAATTAAGTGGAATCTCTAGAGATATCGTTTAAAATAGAAGAATGATTTTTTTTTGAGGACCTATGCTTCACTGGAGGATAAAGGGCAGCCAACCCAGGTACCAACCCATGTAGTTTTGCTTTAAAAGCCTATGAAACAAAAAAATGAAATGAAAACCGTTGTGCATGCTGATATTATGTAGCATAATATTCATTAGCTGAATGTGTTTGAGGGATGAAAGCAAATGAAACCAATTCTGTTGGCTTTGCTTACAATACTGGCCCGCTGAACCATTTTTACTGACCCCCAGGGCTGGTGTAAAATTAGTTTATAATCGGGTTTTCCTCACAGCTTTCTCTCAGTAATGATTTCCTATTATTTCTGCAAATAGCCAGCTTGAACAGGCACTTTCAGAAATTTATAGAAGGGCTTCACTGGGTCATTGTGACTGGCCAGAGGCGTGGATTATCCCACAAAAGTATCATGAGGAAATCTGGCTGTTATGTTTATACTAGATTTTTGTGTGTGCCTATGTGGCTTGCGACCATTTTAGTAATTCTAAAAATGGCCCGCGAACCAAAAAGGTTGCCCACCCCTGGTTTAAAGTGATGGAACCATTTTCTGTCATCTGCTACAGTTCACTTTATAAATGCATCATCTCTGCTGTATAACAGCAAGTGGCTCAAACTCCACTTTATGTGTTCTTCGCAGACGGTATCTGTCATCTCCCCAAAAAGTGATGGCGTTGTGCGAGTCCCTCTGGCGACCTCTGCATGCTCGCTTCCTAACAGTTCCTTTATTTAATCTTGCCACAGGTTCTTTCTTTCATATGTTTATGATAAAGCTAATTGGACGGGTCTATTTGATCAAGCCTCCTACATTATTGAGTTTGTGTGACACTTTGAATATAAGTCTGTAAGAGATACATCATCATCATAATCATGTGGCAGGTTCTTTGCAGAACATTGCTCTCATCATGGTCTGCCTGAAAGAAACTCAGTCTCTCACCAGCTTTCCTGCCTCATATATTTTCACTCTCAAGGAGACACTTATATCCTGTGCCCATATTCATGTCAGTCGGCCCCTGCCCCTCCTTCCTGGTACCATGCCTTCGGCCAATTTTTTTTTTCCAATCCTTCGTGGCGCTTGATATGACTAAAGAGATACTCTGAGTGTAATTTCATGAGAGAAACTTTGAGAGATGTATTGAATCTAATTCTGTGAGAGATTATTTTAATGTAACTATACAATATATTTTGAATATAATTCTTTGAGAGTTACTCTGAATGTAATAAATATGCGAGATACATTGTATGTAACAGAGATACTTTGAGTGTAACAATGAGAGATACTCTAAATGTGATTCAGTGAGAGACATTTTGAACATAATTCTATTAGAAATACCATGAATGTAATTATGTGAGATATACTGAGATATACTTTAAATGAAATTCTTTTCAGGTTGTTTTTTCCTGGGTGGGGGGTGGGGGAGGGGGGCACCCGCTGTACTCTAAAAAGGTGCCAGTACTTACTGCAGCATTTAGAAAAAAGGGGGAAAAAAAGGTGCCGGTACTCACCACAGTGTCTTAAAAAATAGGTGCCAGTATTGAGTACTAGCAGAAAAAAATCCCTGATTCTGTTTGTTTATGGTGTCTTTAAAGCTGAGCAAGTTTGTTTACACAAACATTTGGGTTTGTTCACATATAAGCTCTGAAAATGTCTGGTGTCAAGCAGTGTTGCTGTTAGACTTGAAGATTTAAAAGGACAGCAGGCTCTTGTGTGCTCTTATTTTATCATTTATGTAAGTTTGGGGAATCAAGCCCGTTCCAGAGATCTCTTCCTGCCCTGACGCCGTGAGACATTCCAGGAGCAGAGGAAAGAAGAAGGGGAATCAGAAAGTCAACTGAGGAACAAAAGATGAGTCACTGTTCTGAGTTTAGTAAGCCTTGTCTGTTATCCTGTACTTACAAACCTAAGTATAGTAAGTTACTGTTTGATGTATTCATTCTCCTGACCTGTCTGTCTTATTCTTTATTCTCTTCCTGAGTAAAGTAAGATCTGTTTATGTCCCACTATCACCGTTCTCGATAGATTAAGATGAACGTGTGTCTGTCAGATAATATGCATGTTCTGTATCTACTGCCCTTTGTAGATTAAGATGAAAATATGTCTGTCAGATGAATTTATGTCCTGTATCCACTGTCCTCAGTAGTTTAAGATGAACTTATGTCTATCGGATGAATTTATGTCCTGTATCCACTGTCCTCTAGTTTAAGATGAACGTATGTCTATCGGATGAATTTATGTCCTGTTTTCACTGACTTCACTAAAGAACAAAGATACTATATTTGTTGTCCTGAGGTGTGAGATTAGTCTGTGGCCTGTTATATATTTTATTTTTAGTACAGAAAGCTGAAGGTTAAGTCTGATCTATATCAGGTGATACTTTCCCCAGTGTAGCAACATGTAAGGTGAATCTATAGCGTACATTCATTGTCCTGATTACATTCAGGTGAAAGATATGAATCTACGAGGGAATGTCATTAAGTAAAGGCAGTTATATCCTAGTCTGCATGGAACAGTCTGCAGAAGAAATTATATTATTTAAGGACACAGAATGGCCCTTTTGCAATACCCAAGGTACCTGTCGTAACGATTCAGCAGAATGTGCATAGGCAACAGCTCATGTAAGATGGCCACATCACTGTTAACATGCACCATGGAAGAGCAAGGAGGTGTTATGTAAGTTTTTTGTGGGCAGAGGGTGTTAAACCAGCTGAAATCTCTAGAAGAATTAAATACGGACACAGTTGTTTGTGTCAAATGAAAGTGACACGTGGGTGAACAAGTTGAAGCCCGTGATCCAGTCAAAACACTGGGGTCTTCTCTCGAAAGGAGTTTTGTTGCTGCATGACAAAGCCCCTCCCATACAGCTGCACATACAGTGGAGACAGACTCTGCAGTCTGAAGTATTGAAACATCCAGCATACAGTCCAGACTTGGCACCATGGGACTTTCATTCGTTTGTGTGCAGTTGGTTGTTCCTTGCTGCTGGGGCAGATGCATTTTGACTTCAAAGGAAGCCTCCATTTAGTCGACTTCTGTGAAATGCTTGTTGGGGAGTCTGTTCTAGTTTTCCCCTACAATGGGTTCCCAGAACTTGCATTGTACTGTAAGATGTAAGATGAGTAAACCATGTATTTACTATCCTCAGTGCAAGATGTAAGATGAGTAAATTCTGTATTTACTGTCCTCAGTACAAGATGTAAGATGGGTAAATCTTGTAGTTACTGTCCTCAGTACGAGATGTAAGATGAGTAAATCCTGTACTTACTGTCCTCAGTACAAGATGTAAGATGAGTAAATTCTGTATTTACTGTCCTCAGTACAAGATGTAAGATGAGTAAATCCTGTACTTACTGTCCTCAGTACAAGATGTAAGATGAGTAAACCCTGTATTTACTTTCCTCAGTACAAGATGTAAGATGAGTAAATCATGTATTTACTTTCCTCAGTACAAGATGTAAGATGAGTAAATCATGTATTTACTGTCCTCAGTACAAGATGTAAGATGAGTAAATCCTATATTTACTGTCCTCAGTACAAGATGTAAGATGAGTAAATCCTTTATTTACTGTCCTCAGTACAAGATGTAAGATGAGTAAATCCTTTATTTAATGTCCTCAGTACAAGATGTAAGATGAGTAAATCCTTTATTTACTGTCCTCAGTACAAGATGTAAGATGAGTAAACCCTGTATTTACTGTCCTTAGTACAAGATGTAAGATGAGTAAATCCTTTATTTACTGTCCTCAGTACAAGATGTAAGATGAGTTTGAATCCGGTATTGAGTCCTCTGATTTTGAACCATATATTGTGAAATCCTCAGTACTAGATATGAGATGAGTCTGAACCATATATAATCATTGTCCTCAGGACAACGTGTAAACATACAGCAAAATGTACGAGTCTGAATCAGGTAAGGTGCTGTCAGCACAACCTCACAGCAGTGTTTGAACCATCCATCATGTAATCATTACGATAATCATCCTGTTCCTTTGTACCCTTTCTTGACATTTACACACAATACGTGTGTTGAATGCTAGAAGTTATGATAATCACTCACATATTATTGGTCCACTAAAAGCATTGATTCGCTGAGAAAATATAAGTGGTTTTTACTGTACATACTTAATCTTGTGCCTCCCACTGCATCTGCTATATTTGTACTTTATTTATTCATGAGATTCTGCGTGATTCAGAAACTAAATAAAATTGTTATGTATGTGATAACTGCCACAGTTGTGTGCACTGAATTGTTTTACAGAGAACTAGTAGTTTTTGTGTGTGTCATTCTTTCGGTCCCATAAGGTCTCATAGAAGATACTTAATGTGTACTTAGACACAAGTAAGTGAAGGACGTTTTTTCCCACCTTCAGATGTGGTAAACATCCTGCTGACCATCTTTACTTCCCAAGACTCTTCCTGGTAACCATTAAAAGCTGTATTGACCTGGAAGCCCAAGTTTTTTTGTTTTTTTGTTTTTTTTGGGGGGGGGGGGGGGGGGGGGTAATTCCTCGCTCCATCAGGACTTGAGCTCACAACTTTCTAGTCCACAGGCAAACATCTAGCTGCTAAATCTGTAACCAGAACAACCATGACCTCACATGCTGTCACCTGTCAATCTTAATAGTGCTCTTGACAGAGCTCATTAACAAACGCATTTCCCCCTAACACTTCACGGAGGTACAAGGTGGAAGAGAAGAAGCAGAAGAAAACATCATAAGGATTTTCTCTGGGTGGATAAACCATTTTATTTGCTGTCTTTATATGCAATTCAGTATTCATTTTATGCCCAATTTTTCTCTTATGACCTCATTTATAGTTATATTTTCTATGGTCATCCCCACTGCTTTTGTCAGAAGTTTGCTTTGCTTGCAACTAATTTTGGTTTGGTTACAAAAAATGCTAACATAATACTGAACAGACTTTTCTATGAACAAATGGAAACAGGATTAAGCAAAAAGAGAAACAAAACACAGTCTATACATTTTAAAATTTTATAATATTCATTTATATTTCAAAAATAATTTACAAGCAAATTTATAAAACAAATGCCTAAGGAAACTGATAAACATTAAATGGGATGAATTTAAGAAAAGCAAAAAAATCAGAGAAACGGCTGGAGAACTATTGGTAGTAACAGGTATAAAATAAGGAAGATAGTAATATACTGGGAACAGCCCAAGGAGAAGCAGAGAATCACCAGGAACATCCGGAGGAGAAACAGAGAATCACCAGGAACATCCCGAGGAGAAGCAGAGAATCACCAGGAACATCCCGAGGAGAAGCAGAGAATCACCAGGAACATCCCGTGGAGAAGCAGAGAATCACCAGGAACATCCCGAGGAGAAGCAGAGAATCACCAGGAACATCCCGAGGAGAAGCAGAGAATCACCAGGAACATCCCGAGGAGAAGCAGAGAATCACCAGGAACATCCCGAGGAGAAGCAGAGAATCACCAGGAACATTCCGAGGAGAAGCAGAGAATCACCAGGAACATCCCGAGGAGAAGCAGAGAATCACCAGGAACATCCCGAGGAGAAGCAGAGAATCACCAGGAACATCCCGAGGAGAAGCAGAGAATCACCAGGAACATCCCGAGGAGAAGCAGAGAATCACCAGGAACATCCCGAGGAGAAGCAGAGAATCACCAGGAACATCCCGAGGAGAAGCAGAGAATCACCAGGAACATCCCGAGGAGAAGCAGAGAATCATTAAACAGACACAAAAATGAGAAAGAAAGGATTGAGGCGGTGAAGACATTGAAAGGAACTCCCAAGATAAGCTTTTATCAGAGAAGCTGAAGGTGCTGGACCGGATGTCATGCTAGATGTTGAAACAACACAGGACAGAACAGAAGAAGAAAATGCAAGTCCTACGTGACATAATGGATGATGATGATGATGAAATTTATTAAATACGCCTAAACAAACGGGGGCTGCCGCAGTGTAGCAGCTAGATGCCCGCCTTCAGACCGGAAGGTCGTGAGTTCAGGTCCTGACAGAGCCAGACTTTTGCCAAAATGACCTTGGCTCCCAGGTTGACCCAACCTTAAATAAGTACCAGGTTCAGTTCTGCCAAGTAAAAGTGACCTGCATAATGATAACCACATCACCCACCAAGTACCGGCTGGTCTATAAAATATAGGCCTAGCCCTATATGCCTGAAGGCATGGGAAAGGATCCTCTACTTTTACTTACTTAACTACACAATTCTATAACAGCAGACATGTAAATTCAGCAAAACAAATAACTGATTTATCAATACACTTTGAGTTACCTACGATAAAATCTCAGATACTTACATATGTTAATGAAACAAAAAGACAATTAATTAAATCTGTGACCAGAACAACCATGACCTCACAGGCTGTCACCTGGACCACTTGACAATGTGGTAATTTTTCTTTCCTGAAACCAAACAAAAGATCACATAATATGTCACATCTAGAGTCTTCCAGATTAGAAACTATCTTGTCATCCCCTTGTGGGATGCAATTTTTTGTTATTTGAAGCTCTACTCTGGCTCTTGCCATGGGGCCGCTATATAGCCTGGCCATAAATATGGTCTAATGGCTGAACACGGTTTCTGGGACCTCTCCACGGGTGATCCTCATCCACCTGATTCTTCGTCCAGGAATGATGTCTAGCGTGACTGCTCATTCTTGCAGTATTCAATGTTGCCATAGTAGTTCAGTTTCCAAAGCACTGTTCTCTAAGAACCAGTTTTCTTCCATGTTCAGATCCTGCGGAGGATATTAACAACAGGAAAAAAGAAATGCTGAAACAACAGAAATTTAATGTCCGCAATGAATGCTAAATGTAACAAGAAATGACAGGGAGGATACCACCAAACAAGTTGGGATGGACCTGTTGTTAAACTACATGAAGAGACAACAGATCAAATGGTTCAGACATGTCATGAAAGAGCCCTGCCAAATTCTTCAAGTTCAAATGCCTGAATGGCTTCTTATACTCCTTGCCAAGTGGTATTGGATATCATGTCAGCCCACAACCATTTTTTTTCCCCTATGCACAGTCAATCATTTCTCATACATACCTTTTTCTAAGTCTGAATCCAAAATCTTCTCTCTCTATTCTCTATCTCTCTGCCTCTATGACTTTTCCATAATTAAAGAAAAAAACTTCATTTTTTTTAAAACTTCCTGTGATGTAACTGTTAAATGGTCCAGCACATTCATCAAATTGTTACCTGTTTGCTGGTGTTCTTCTACAAGATTTTAACAGTGCACACTTCTGCCCTGTTGTGCCATCATATGTCACACAGGGCTCACAGTCTATTCCTCTATGTGGTTCTTTTCTGTGCAATCACTTCGATATCACGGATGAAACCCAGTCCAACAGCTTTGGCCTCTCTCATCAATGTTCACCTGAGGGATTCTCTTGGACGTCCTCATTTTCTCAATCCCTCTATTTCCCATTTCAGTGCCTGTTTGGTGATTCTCTGTTCGCCTTTTCTCAGAATGTGTCCTGCAAGTTTCTGTAGCAAATACTTTGTTACAAGGTGGGGGAGCACATCCCTCCTCATTTCTCATCCGGGCTTGGGACTGGCAAGGGGAGATTAAACACTGCAATCAGAAATGTATATTTAAAGACAGGCAAGTTGGTTTGGTTCAGTTTAGTCGACGGATCAGCGCCATGGCACACGGGTGTAACCCATAAGTTGCCCCATTCTACTTTTAACTCAAGCCTGAGTTTGAAGAATCACAGCGCAGGGAACAAACTCTGTTGCACTGGCGAGGATCCTGAAATACTTTGGGTAGATTTGTTAGCAACTTACCCACTCTCACCAATGTGATGTTGCTGGGCAAGATATACTCTCCATCTCTCATTGTATGATCTTGTTGTGTCACTCTCTGCTGATTGATGTACAGACCACCCTCTTTGATAATCTTCTTGGCTGTTACTGCAGGATACAGTCAACCAAAATTTTAGTTGGGGGACACTCAGTAAATATGATTAATTAATTTTCTGCCTGGCTCGCTAGCCTAGTTGGTTAAACCTAAATTCACGGCGACTGGGTGAGGAAGTCCTTGTTGTCCGGGTTCACGCCCAGGGGTAGGCAGAAAAGCCACATTTCTCCCAGATTTACGGTATCTATCATGGAATCAAAGCCGAAGGGTTGCGATATCCATAGTACCGAGCCCAAGGGTTTACAACTCATGGTTTCTGGATATTTAAAAAAATAAAAAAATTTCTTTGCAGCATATACCAAATATTTAATTGAATGATACTCAAGACCGGGTTGCCACGGCCATGGACTATGAGTCCCATGCCTCCCCATAACGTAATATAATACTCTCGCCTGGAAAGACGGAAAAATGCCAACAACATATATTTATATTTATATATATACACACACAGACAAGCAGATACATATATATGATAAACACATGTTATATATAAGATACACAGTTAACAATGTGTGTGTGCACAAAAATATATAGATATATATATATATATATATTTAGATGCCGTGACGTTGGCGGCTAGATGCTCGCCAGCAGATTGAAAAGTCGTGGATTTGCCTCCTGATGAAGCCAGACTTTTTTCAAAAATGACCCCAACTCCCAGGTCGACCCAGCCTGGAGTGGGTACCAGGTAGAGTCCAGGGAAGTAAAGGCAGCCGGCATGATGCTGACCACATTACCCATCAAGTGCTGATTGGTTTATAAAAATATAGGTCAAGCCTTAGATTCCCAAAACACCTAAAGACGTGGAAAAGAGTCCTTTACTTTTTACTTTTATATGTGTGAGTGTGTGTGTGTGTCGGCCAGCATCTAACTGGGGTCAGTTTCGGACATCCTAGAGTGGAAGTTGTGTTGAGCTAGTGTGAATGTGATAGTCTAGTTAAGTGTGACCTTCTAGGAAGTTTGAAAACACTGTGACTGGTTCAGCAAACCGGCAGTGGCGTACTTTATAGCTCATAGAAAATGAACATATCTCACAAACCGACTAGAATGAATGGGACAGTACTGAAGAATAACAAGAAAATGTGCACCATCAGTGCTCAAAAGTACTATATAGGATTTGAGGTTTGAACAACGGATAAACATGGTGCAAGGGTAGGAACCCATAAGTGCTCCGTTCTACTTTCAACTCAAGTCTGAATCCAGAAAAGCACAGCTCAGTGCACGGGCTCTGTCCCATCGGCGAGGATCCTGAAATATTTTGGGTAGATTTTTAACTCAAAATTTTGCCCGGGCAGCGCCGTTAAGATTCTCTTTTCGATTTCCAACTGCCAAGGAATTTTGTACGTGCGCAACAATACACACAGGCCTCCAGTCTCACTACCCAGGGAGAATTACTAGAAGTCCACGTGAAAAAATCCCAGCCCTCACCGGGACCTACTCCCAGGACTTACAGCACACGAGGGGGACACCACACGGCGAGACCACGCAGCCCCCTACTGTATACTAAGCAAACAGAAGGGCCCGTTAGAGATCTCTTCTTATCCTGATGCCATGAGGCATTCCAGGAGCAGAGAAAAGAAGAAGTTCGTTGCTTAACCTTTACTGTTTCAGTAACTACCCCAGGTTGTTGTTTTTTGTTGTTGTTGTTTGTCATTTTACTAGACAATTTTACGTTAAGTAGTTTGCCATTTATTACTGAATAGTCGGCTCTTGATACCATTGTTGAAATGAATGCAAAGTGGTCTGCTGCCTAATCACCTGCAATTGGAATTCAACTGGGTAACTTGGAGTTACAATTCGTGTTTGCAACGCCTACAGCTAAGACGCCGACCATAGATATGTAAGACTAACTAATTTTTTATTGACATGATATGTCAAACATGTGAGTTAATGATACTACATAAATATGCTTAATTCAATCAACACTGAAACCTATCTCCATTTCTAAATATATTATCTGCTAAGTTAAAAAAAAGCTCATGTGACACCGGTACCTATCAGAAAGGCAAAGAATTTCAAAACTGTAACCTCCCACACATTGCCAGAGGTGATTAACCTTTTCACACTGTAAAAATTTTAAAAAATGACCTTATGCAAAATTTTGTTAAAAAGAAATGCATTATTATAATTTTCTGAAAATCTACCCTAAGAAACTGTAGGAAGAAAAAAAAAAAAAAAAAAAAGAAGCAGAAAAAATTTGGAGTCTTAGTCAGTTTTTAGAAAAATCCAGGGGGTTGAAACCTATGACCACTGAGCACACGGGCAAATCTACTAGTTACTGATCCCGCCGCCACAAAAATGATAAAAAATTTTTTTTTTGATTTTTCATTATTTTGTGCAAAAATATTTGGTATTTTAATTTTGCATATATGAAGTGACGTAATAACGGAGCAAGGAAAAATTGCTCTCCTTTCCTTTGACCAGCCATATTGCAAAGTGATGCAACCATGGAGAGCATAGTGACATCATTATAAGTTTATGACAACATCATAACTACCCACCCCAACAACCCCCCCCCCCCCCCCCCCAAACCCCTTTTAAAAAAAATCAAGTTGTTTAAATCCCCCTAAAATGTCCCCTCCCAAGAATTCCCCAGAATTATAATCATACCCACCACGCCTAAACATTGAGCCGCTGCAACCAGCACCAAAGCTGTTACAGAGGTGTACTGGCCTCTGCCTAAAGACATCATATCATCAAAATCCTGTACAAGTAATTTTAAAAAAAAAAAGGTTTCTTGTGACGAGAAGGTTAGGAAGAGTTTTCATGAGACTGTCAATACTGTACAATCAGCTCACTGTATTCTATGCTAGTTGAGCTAAACAGAACGTTCTCTCAGACTTACATTCTTCTTTGAAACACTTTATCCTGAGGCACATTTCACAGACTGTCAGTTCGGATTCATAGACAACCTCAGTTGTTGGTGCATCCTTCAACAGCTGCAGCAGCTCAGGCAATCCCATGGCAGTCAGTGCTGACACTGAGTTTCCAAAGAGAACATCCGTGCATCTCTGAGCTGAATCTAAACCCGCTTCTGAATGTGACAAGATGGAAAACATTGTTTTCAGTGAAACATTTACAACAGGAACTCACTGGTAGGTATCAGTAAAGGATTGCATTCAAATCTTAACTTTTTCAGTGCCAAACAAAGCAAACAAATGATAAGAGCTTATATACATCAAGTAAAAGTTGCCTATGACCAAAAGCAGGTACAGTGTAACTTTTTGAAGTAAATTCAGGAGCAAGAAAGGGATGTGTGCTATTTCTTCTGCTTTTTATAACAGATTCGACAGTTTACAAGGTCAGACAATTAAGTAATGAGACTGATTCCATAACAATTAAATTAATCAACAGTTGAAGATATAACCTGTATCTGATTCGAAGTAAGCCCCTTGTGCATTGATTGATACAGCAAGTGGCACGATCTAACAAACACTGGAATTACCTCTGTAGTTTTTCTGTTTCCTGAAAGTTGATGTTACGGCCCTTTGGATGCCATCAATATCGTTAAAGAAGCGACCTTTTAATCGTAACTTTAAATTTGGGAATAGAGAATAATCACAGGGAGACAAACTGAGGAATATGGTGGAAGGCTGTGAACACACACTTGTTTTTTTTTTGGCCAAAATTTCTTGTTTTGATGATGTCTCTTGTGTACTCAACCCACTGATGTTTTTAATTATTTGACGAGTGTGGTACAAACCAGCAAGCAACCTTTTTTGCCAAAATCTTGCACTGAAATGTTGTGAATGGTCTCTCTATTAACACCAGATTCATCTGTCATCATTCTCACAGTAAAAAAAATGATGTTCTTGTATTTGTTCTCTGACTTTTATAATGAGTTCCTCATTACAAACAGAAATTTGGCGTCCAGGTCTAGGTGCATTAGTAATCATTTCCACACCACTTTTAAATCGTGAATACCACCTGAGAATATGTGCACAAGATAAACAATTATCCATATAAACTTGTGTTATCATTTCAACTGTTACAATGGCACTTTTTCTGAGTTTTAAAAAAGAATTTACTGTTAGCTTTTTGCTCTGTGCTGATTATGTAACAATGCCTCTCTGACTAGGTCAACAAAATGGCGTCTTGTTTGTTGTCTGCTTATCGAGCGGGGATGAAAAGTTGCCAAATCATAGAAGAATGTTGCCTCTTTAGATTCCATGCTTTGCTTCATAGATGGCATTTTTTTTCTTGGCCACAATAAAATCAGTCTCATCACTTAATTGTCGGACCTTGTATGCAAAGAAGCAGATAGTGAAGATGACATTGAGATTTGTTATTTGCAGATGACCAAGTATTATTAGCTGAAACAGAAGAGAGCTTACAGAACCATATGAACCAAGTTAATACTAAGTGTGAGAAATGTAACATGAGGATACACATTGATAAGACAGAGGCAATGGTAATAGGCAGACAAGAAGAAACCATATCAATTAAAGTAAATAACACAGAAATAAAACAAACGAGCAAATGTAAATTTCTAGGGTCATTTTTCACCTCAGATGGAAGAATGGATAGAGAAATCAACATAAGATGTGCGAAAGCAAATCAGGTTATGAGACAATTAACACCACTTCTGACGCATAGAAAGATGCCTCTATCAAGCAAATCTCATAAGAACTGTTTTTGGTCGACACTGTGCTACCTGTGCCAAACATGGACCCTTACTACAACTAATGAGCGGAAGATTGTAACAACAGAGATGATGTGTCTTAGGAAAGCTGACGGTGTGACAAAAAAAGAAAGAATAAAACCAAGAATGAAGAAATTAGAAGAAGACTAGGACTGAAACCATTCATACAATTCATTAAAGAACAACAAATGAGAAAGATTGGCCTAACCTAACAGAAATGACACAAACTTATACAATGCATTAGAAAAAGCGCACAAATTATCCTTACATCTCCCCTAACACCACGCTGAGGTAAATGGTGGAAGAAGAGAAGAAGAAGAAGAAATCAGCATCCATTTCTGGGTAATTTCCTTAAGGAAATGCCCAAGTGCTGTGATGTCAGTTCTTAGCTCTACACTCTTGATCATTCCAAGGGTAATATCATGTTCTTGCTCTCTATTTCTACAAGTACAAAAATTTCTTGCTGTTTTTCTACACTGCTTCATCATTATGAAGGCAAAATGGTCATTACAAAAGTATTATAATGTTCTTGCTCTGTTTTTTTACACTTCTAAAGGCAAAATAATCATCACAAAAGTACTTTTATATTCTTGCTCTCTACTTACACATTTCTTGATCATTCCAAATGTAATATCCTGCTTTCTCATATCACAGTCATATATTATTTCAACTCCTTGTGTCATAAATTATCAGTGCAACTACTTACATCTCACAGATTTTGTGCTGAACTCTTTCAGAGTGAACAATTTAATGTCTTCTTCTTCTTAGCATTGACCAGATGGAAACTCCAGTAAAATTGTTGGTTGTTCGTCCACTCCTGGACTGTAGTCTTGATCCAGATCTTGAATTTTACATGCACATCCATTTTACAGAGCTGAGTGGCTTATTTGTATACAGACCGTTGGTTCCTCGTCTCTCAGGCTGATGCACTGCGACTTCAAAGGAAACACCCCTAATTAGTTGCCTTGTATGACATGCTTGTTAGGGGGCAGTGGGTCGATTCTTTGTTCTCAACGATGGGGCCTTAGAACCCACACAGGGATGAGCTCAACTCTTGGGATGGCTTGAGACTGAAAGAGTCAAAGTGCATCTGGCATACAGTGATAGCTTCATAGACTTTACAGCAGACCAATCAGCAGTCGATGAGTTATATGGTCAACATACGGCCATTTCCCTTTCGTCATCGTCAAGTGCCTCCCCAACAAGCATCTCGTTGGAGTCGACTAAATTGGAGCTTTCTTCCAAGTCAGAGTGCATCTGCCCGAGCGGCAAGAAGCAACCAAATGCAGTGCCTTGACAGCTGGCTTGGGTGTTGATGCATCTCCACAAATCTTGGTCTTCGTTGTGTTCTGAATCAATTCCAGACACAGATGATATTCCTCCATGTCACTGTCTTGAGCCATCCACCATCATTTTACTTGGTCTGCCTCTTCTACCAGTGATCTTTAAAGTCATCACAATATTTTCCAGTGCTCCTTTTCTCATCACATGATATCAATGAACTTTGTTTGTCTCCTTCTCACTGTTGTATATAATTTCCTCTAATTCCTCGGATATGTTCTGGTACCCATGTTAGGCTGGGTTGACCTGGGAGCCCTAGGTACACTTTTAAAAATCTACCTTAATGTAGATTTGAACCGATAACCATTTAGCCAATGGGCAGGAATACTTGGTAATGTGCTAAAACAGCTCCTGATTTTTAAAAGGAGTCTCTGTGGTGAAGTGGCCAAGCCATTTTCCTAGCACTCTGAAGCTTGTGAGCTCATTTTCGAGGTTGCATCATTCAGTTCAACAGTTCCCTGTGTGGTTCCGGGGGCCCATTATGGGGAAAACAAGAATAGACCCAGTGCCACCCCAACAAGTAGGTCGTAAGTGTCAACTAATTGGGGATTTCCTTCCAAGTCGGAGTGTATCTTCCTGAGAGGCAAGGAACCAACAGTCTGCACACAACAGTCCAGTTGTGGGAAAAGTCTTAAGTTCAGAGGTGGATGATTAACCAGAACTTTTCGCCAGAGTTTACAGCCAGTGAATGCGAAGAAGAAGTACATGAGTGCAACTGTTATAAGGTTGAACTGAAAATCCTTCTGGGATTCGCTCGTTAGATACTCACTCTGAACATTGGCTCTTTGAGTCACTAGATGTTAATCTTTCAGAAAGCAAACTTGGAGGGAGAAAGTAAAAAAAACTCACTTCCATGAACCAAAAGTGTGATCTGTTCCGCGAGTTTCTTTTGTCCTGGTCTCTCGTCTGGATGTTTCTGTAAGAGAATCAATGCAATGCTCCTATCACTTACAGTCATTTCTGCAATGCTCCTGTCACTAACGGTCATTTCTGCAATGCTCCTGTCACTAACAGTCATTTCTGCAATGCTCCTGTCACTAACAGTCATTTCTGCAATGCTCCTGTCACTAACATTTATTTCTGCAATGCTCCTGTCACTAACAGTCATTTCTGCAATGCTCCTGTCACTAACAGTCATTTCTGCAATGCTCCTGTCACTAACGTTCATTTCTGCAATGCTCCTGTCACTAACAATCATTTCTGCAATGCTCATGTCACTAACAGTCATTTCTGCAACGCTCCTGTCACTAACAGTAATTTCTGCAATGCTCCTGTCACTAACGGTCATTTCTGCAATGCCCCTGTCACTAACAGTCATTTCTGCAATGCTCCTGTCACTAACGGTCATTTCTGCAATGCCCCTGTCACAAACAGTCATTTCTGCAATGCTCCTGTCACTAACAGTCATTTCTGCAATGCTCCTATCACTAACAGTCATTTCTGCAATGCCCCTGTCACATACAGTCATTTCTGCAATGCTCCTGTCACTAACAGTCATTTCTGCAATGCTCCTATCACTAACAGTCATTTCTGCAACGCTCCTGTCACTAACAGTCATTTCTGCAATGCTCCTGTCACTAGAGGTCATTTCTGCAATGCTCCTGTCACTAACAGTCATTTCTGCAATGCTCCTGTCACTAACGGTAATTTCTGCAATGCTCCTGTCACTAACATTTATTTCTGCAATGCTCCTGTCATTAACAGTCATTTCTGCAATGCTCCTGTCACTAACAGTCATTTCTGCAATGCTCCTGTCACTAACGGTAATTTCTGCAATGCTACTGTCACTAACAGTCATTTCTGCAATGCTCCTGTGACTAACGTTCATTTCTGCAATGCTCCTGCCACTAACAATCATTTCTGCAATGCTCCTGTCACTAACAGTCATTTCTGCAACGCTCCTGTCACTAACAGTAATTTCTGCAATGCTCCTGTCACTAACGGTCATTTCTGCAATGCCCCTGTCACTAACAGTAATTTCTGCAATGCCCCTGTCACTAACAGTCATTTCTGCAATGCTCCTGTCACTAACAGTTATTTCTGCAATGCTACTGTCACTAACAGTCATTTTTGCAATGCTCCTGTCACTAACAGTCATTTCTGCAATGCTCCTGTCACTAACGGTAATTTCTGCAATGCTCCTGTCACTAACGGTAATTTCTGCAATGCTCCTGTCACTAACTGTCATTTCTGCAATGCTCCTGCCACTAACAGTCATTTCTGCAATGCTCCTGTCACTAACGGTCATTTCTGCAATGCTCCTGTCACTAACAGTCATTTCTGCAATGCTCCTGTCACTAACAGTCATTTCTGCAATGCTACTGTCACTAACGGTAATTTCTGCAATGCTCCTGTCACTAACAGTCATTTCTGCAATGCCCCTGTCACTAACAGTCATTTCTGCAATGCTCCTGTCACTAAAAGTCATTTCTGCAATGCTCCTGTCACTAACGGTAATTTCTGCAATGCTCCTGTCATTAACAGTCATTTCTGCAATGCTCCTGTCACTAACGGTAATTTCTGCAATGCTCCTGTCACTAACGGTCATTTCTGCAATGCCCCTGTCACTAAGTCATTTCTGCAATGCAGAAATATTATAATATCTAGAGTGCTTGCACGGAGCTGAGATGCTCCATTTGTGATCTGAAGGAGATGAGAGATCTAATTAAGTTACACAGAGCGATGAAGATGACCCCTGAGTTCAACCATTCAATGAATTATATGGTTGGCCTTTGTTTAGGGTTTATTTATGAATAGTTTCTTAACTCTGTTACACAAAGGTCATAAATCAGCTGCAGGAGATTCGGCATCAGACCAGTTTGCACTGATTCAGTAAAATAATGAGTGTCGGATCATTCACAAAGTCAGGACCCCAGTGTGAGTTCCAGGGCCCCATTGAGGGAAAAACAAGAATAGACCCACTGCGTCACCAACAAACATGTAGGAGTCGACTAATTGGGGGCTTTCTTCGAAGTCAGAGTACATCTGCCTGAGAGGCAAGGAATCAGCGGTCTGCATACAAATAAGTAAGATGTGAACAAGACTAAAGTCAAGAGATGGACAAACATCCAGAACTTTTTTGCTGGAGTTTACAGCCTGTGAATGTGAAGAAGAAGAAGACAAAGTACTGAATTTAACAGTGACTATGAAACTACAAACAGCCAACAATGGCATGGGCTGGTGTGCATTGATTCAGTGAATTTCATACTAGAGACAACATTGCAGATATAGATAATCTATTTCAAGTGAACGAAAGAAGAAGAAGCAATATTATCAGCGTCCTGCTATTCACAAAGCCATGCCAAAGTAGTGAATTTAACACTGATCAGTGAAACTAGGAACATCCAGGTAGGTGCAGTACCAGCTTTCATGATTCACCACTCAGACCAGCAGTGAGCTGCAATTCTTGAGTGGGACTGTTAGTGTTGGCACAAACAACAGCCGCCTTGTGCATTTTTTTCTTAACATGTACAAGCTCCAGGATTTTGCTAGGACTGACACATTTTTCACTAGTTTTTAAACGGGACAGTGAAGGACACTTTGTGTGATTTCCACTGGCACAGGAGTGGAGCAGTGATGGGGCAACCCACCTGTAATGATATTGGAACCTGGACTAATGACCCACAAACAGCCAATAAAGGCTGGAGTTAGTTTATTTTAATGTTTTATGTCTATGTTTATTCAATGGATCAACATCATGGCACATGGGTGTAACTCATAAGCGCTCCGTTCTTCTTCTAACTCAAGCCTGTCTGAAGAATCTCAGTGCAGTGCATGAACTCTGTTGGCGAGGATCCTGAAATACTTTGGGTAGATTTCTAACCCCAAATTTTGCCCGGGCAGCACCATTAGGCTACTCTTTTTGATTTCCAACTGCCAAGATATTTTTTACGTGCCCACCAATTCACACGAGCATCTGGTCTTACTACCCAAAGACCACGGGGAAATTACTAAAAGTCCATGTGAAAAAATCCCAGCCCTCACTAGGGCTTGAACCCGGGACCTATAGCACTCAAGGCGGACACCATGCCTTTAGACCACGCAGCCCCCTCTTGCATTGCCCTGTAAAAGATTTCCAAACAATTATTACTGCAGATCACAACACGATGATACATTTACTTGGGCTTACATTCTGTTCTTGCATTATTGCTGCAATTTCATCCAAAGACAGAAATGTGAACAGCTTCAGGTATGGCTCCACTTCATTGTCTTTTATATTGAAGAAATGCTACAATAAGAGATCAGAAAAAGAAACCTCAGATTTCTATGCTTCAATAAAACCAAAAGATAGATATATAATATATGCAAGAATGCTGAGTCTGCCATTATCTGCTCATACATTTTTTAAGACATTAGAAAATGTAAAAAATACAGAAAGTGCAAAGTTAACCGTGTTTAACCCAGTCGCACTGACAAAGCGGTTTTCCTATTTTTATAGGTTTTTGATGACAGTGGTGAATACACCAATATAACAGCTTTGGTACTGGTTGCAACTGCACAGTATGTGAACATGGTGGGTATAATTACACACACACGCACACACAAACATAAGACCACCGAAAACATGTGAGACATTATCTGGGGTAGAAATCAATTTTTCTGTCATTGTTATGTCACAATAAACTTACGATGACATCACTTTGCAACAAGTGGCTGTGTCAACAGAACCTCTTTTTTCTTTGTCAAAGGGAAGGAAGGCAGTTATTTCTTTACTCTCTGTGTATTTAGTGATTATTTCCCTTAAAAAAAATTACCTTTGCACAAAACAATGACTTCAAATAGGAAAACTCCATCCATTCAGTGACATAGGAGGCCACAATGAAGCAACAGCTGGCAGGTTTGCCTGTCTGCATAGTGGTCATAAGTTTTAACTCCCTGGATTGTTATTAAAAACTGACCAGGACTCAAAATGTCTTCCTTCTCTTACTCTAGTTTTGTAGGGACACTGCAGAAAAAATATGCCACTGACACAAACTAAGCAACTTGCAAATGTCAGGAAACTACATCTAACTCTGCTTTGCAATGTTTTATGGAATAAGCAATAGGACAAAAGAAGAAAGAAAGAATGTTCTCACAGCTTTCAGACAGTGGTAGGAGACTGACAATGGAAGAGACTGAGACAATGTCAGGTAATATTCTTAAAGAAAGCAATGGGTGCACAAATCCACTGACGCTATCCTTTAACTGTGGAAACAACACAATTTTATATGTGCAGAAGTAACAACTTCCTGGCAAAGGTAAGAGAAGGACACTCAAAGAGGTGATGCTTGAGTCTCATAAGGATTTGGATAAAGCAGATCCTTTGAAGTGAGCCTTTAATGGAGTCAGTTTAGATGATGTTAAGTGACCTGAGAAATAAAATGCATGCAAGAACTAAGGGAATTTGGGGAGGTCAACAAAAATGAAAACTAAAACTAAACATTTTTAAAATTCTAATGTCAAATCAGTACTGTTGTATGTAGCAGAAACATAGAGAACAACCAAGACAATTACTTATAAACTACAAACATTCATCATTCATTAACTGTGCCAGCGCAGAATAGAGGGAATAAAATGGTAAGATAGAATCACTAATGTAGAGCTTTGGGAGAGAACCAAACAAGTTCCAATGGACCAAGAGGTGAAAAAATACACTGCCGTTGGATAGGACACATGTTGAGAAAACTTGAGAACAATATAACTAGAATGTCTTTGCACTGGAAACTACAGGGGTATAGAAATAAAGGAAAACTAAACAAAAAAAAACCGCATGGAGAAGGGAGCTAGACATTGAAGTTAAAAAGATAGGGAGGACAGGACATGGGGAGAGCTGGATGCAATAGTGAAGGATAGACTGTCTTGGTGTGAGTTGGTTGAGAGCTTATGCTCCATTGGGGGCTAGAAAGGCAAAAAAAGAAGAACGAAGTGACGACAGTGGATCTGCAACCACGATCAGACTACAAGAACAACAATCTAAGAGTGGTAAGGCGGACTAGAGGAAATGCAGAAAGCAAAGAAGAAGAGAAACCAATATAGAACTAGTGTTGTCAGCTATTATATGTCATAGGGCAGTGGTTCTCAACCTTCCTAATGCTGCGACCCCTTTAATACAGTTCCTCATATTGTGGCGAACCCCAACCATAATTTTTTTTCTGTTGCTATTTCATAACTTCAGTAAATTTGTGTTTTCTGATAGTCTTAGGTGACTTCAGTAAATTTGTGTTTTCTTATAGTCTTAGGTGACTTCAGTAAATTTGTGTTTTCTTATAGTCTTAGGTGACTCCTGTGAAATGGTCATTTGACCCCCAAAAGAGTTGCGACCCACAGGTTGAGAACCGCTGCTGTAGGGGGATTTACAAAGAAAGAGGTTCTGAGTACTTATGGACATCCCTGAAGGTAAGCTTTAAGTTATAACTGTGATTAGGATACTGCACCATATGAACTAGCTTAGCATTGCATGCCAACCAGCATCCCTGAAGGTAAGCTTTAAGTTATAATTGTGGTTAGGATACTGCACCATATGAAATAACTTAGCATTGCATGCCAACCAGCATCCCTGAAGGTAAGCTTTAAGTTATAATTGTGGTTAGGATACAGCACCATATGAAATAACTTAGCATTGCATGCCAACCAGCATCCCTGAAGGTAAGCTTTAAGTTATAATTGTGGTTAGGATACTGCACCATATGAAATAACTTAGCATTGCATGCCAACCAGCATCCCTGAAGGTAAGCTTTAAGTTATAATTGTGATTAGGATACTGCACCATATGAAATAACTTAGCATTGCATGCCAACCAGCATCCCTGAAAGTAAGCTTTAAGTTATAATTGTGGTTAGGATACTGCACCATATGAAATAACTTAGCATTGCATGCCAACCAGCATCCCTGAAGGTAAGCTTTAAGTTATAATTGTGGTTAGGATACTGCACCATATGAAATAACTTAGCATTGCATGCCAACAAGTAGCCCTGAAAAGGAGTCTTGCAGTGCTGATGCCATCGAAGGAGAGAGAACCAAATACTGTCCAGACCGGCAACGAAGTTGTCTACCAGGGCGCCAATGGACGACCCAGTCAGTGATGAACTGACATGTACTAAGTTCAAAGTCTAATTTCCAGTAATGGAAGCAAGTAGAATAGTCAAGCTACAGACAACAAATAGCATATTCATACCAACACTGTACTACCAGCGCCAAGCATGGACATTATAAAAAGCTCACATACATAAAATTAACACCCAAGACATGGGATGCCTAAGGATACCTCCATCTTAACTACCTGCCACCTAAGAAGATCTGATGTTAGAGCTAGAAGAAGATGAACTGATGAAATTAAAGTCATTGCACATCTGCATCGAATATATTTGTTTTCTTGTTAGCATTCACCGGCTGTAAACTCCAGTGGAAAGTTCTAGTTATTCATTCAGTTTTAGACTCTGCTCTTGTTCCAGAACTTGAGTTTTTGCATGCACATCAGTTGTACCATTTTTACTTATTTGTATGCAGCCTGTTGGTTCCTCATATCTAAGGCAGATGCATTCCAATTTCACAGAAAACACTCCTAATTTTAACTACAAAAATGGCAAAAGAAAGTGATCTAATGTACTTTCAACTCCCCACACAACACTGTTCAGCTTCAAGCCACCAATAAGTGTCCAGCTATGACAAGTGAAACAATGTCTGCTACATGGTTAAACACTGCAACACACATTTCACTGTTCACACCACGTATATCACCACTCACACCACATATATCACTGCTCACACCACATTTATCACCACTCACTCCACATATATCACCGCTCACAACACACATATATGCTGTTATCTACACACCCACCTGGTACAGCTCATAAGGTGATGTTTTGGTTGGATTAAGCCACAGGGAATTACCTGCAGATTTCCCCAACTTCTCCCCACCAGAGGATAACATCAATGGAACCATCAAGCCTGTCGATATACACATGTCAAACAATACAACTTTATTTGCATATATATAGTTAGTTAGTTAGTCAGTCAGTCAGTCAGTCAGTCAGTCAGTCAGTCAGTCAGTTAGCCTTTCCTCTTGGGCCTAGGATGGCACAAATCGGGTGGGGTGGGGGTGGGGTGCGTGTGCACGTGCGCGCGTGTGTGTGTCTGTGTGTGTGTGCGTGTGTGCGTGCGTGCGTGTGTGTGTGTGTGTAGAGAGAGAGAGAGTCAACAAATCATATGGTTTGGCTATGCAACAAGACTGGTATCAGACAGGACATCACAGAGATCAATGTTATGCAGATACAATGGTAACAGAGCTAGAGGTCGACCACACAGAATATGGACTGCAAAAATATCAGAGATACTGAAAAGTAATTTATACGAAGAGAACAGAGGGGCCCGTTCCAGAGATGTCTTCCTGCCCTGACGCCAGGAGGTGTTCCAAGAGTGGAGAAAAGAGGAAGAACAGTTCATCATCATCATCACCTTGTTGTGTTGTTATACATCATGTAAAGCTCACAGGTTATTCTTCCATTGCATTCTCTTCTTTCCAATTGTTTCAATATCATGAATGGAATCCAGCACAGCCCCTCTGGCCTCTATTATTAATGTTCATCTTAGGGTTTTTTTGTTGTTGTTGTTGACCTCATTTCCTCTGTCCATGTGTTTCCAATTTAACTGCCTGTTTGCTGGTTCTCTGTCACTTCTACTCAGGTTGTGCCCAATGTATCAGAATTTTCTGTGTCTCCCAACTGATGATGCCAGAGACTGTCTAGATATTTTTCTTACTTCTTGTCTAGATATTTCTCTTATTTCTTGTCTAGATATTTCTCTTATTTCTTGTCTAGATATTTCTGTTTTTCTTGTCTATATATTTTTCTTACTTTTTGTCTAGATATTTCTCTTATTTCTTGTCTTGATATTTCTGTTTTTCTTGTCTAGATATTTTTCTTATTTCTTGTCTAAATATTTCTCTTATTTCTTGTCTAGATATGTCTCTTATTTCTTGACTAGATATTTCTCTTATTTCATGTCTAGATATATCTTTTATTTCTTGTCTAGAGTCTAGATATTTATCTTAAGGGATTTCCCTGTGTAGGTTCCAAAGGTTCTCCATTTGGGGGGGGGGGGGGGGGGAGACAACACCAACAACAGAATAGAGCTACTGCCCCTCTAACAGAAAACGTAAAAGGTGACTAGTTAGAGATGTTTCTGTCACAGTGGGAGGGCATCTATCTGAGAAGCAAGAAACCAACAGTGTGCATTAGAAAAAAGCCAGATCTGTGAAACATGACCAAAGAACTTTGTTTGTCTCCTTTTCATTGTGGTATATATGTACAAGATAGCCCTTATTATTTCTAGCTTAAACTAAGAAATAAATATTTTAAACACATTCCACGAATAAGATGACACCCAAATTAAATGTGAGAAAATTGGGAAAACATATTGTCTTATGCAGAGAAAAAATATGACACTTACCAAAAACATACTTTTTATGGACTTTCCGTATCAGGTCAAACCCTGATGAAATGTTTCCTGTCTGATCATTGCCTCCCACCTGTCGATAAATGGGAGGAAACTATAAGCAGTGTTTTAGATAAACTTCTTCTTCTTCTCCTTCGCGTTTTATTTGATTCAAGAACCGACATCACAGCACTCAGGGCATTCCCATAAGCGCTCCGTCCTCATCTTCAGCAGCCAGCGAAGAGTTCCGATACTAATGTTGCCAGTAGCATTCTGATTAAATGTCCGTCTTTCCTTTCCTCTGAGCCTCGAGCATCTGCCAGAACCTCTTGTCTTCTTCACGTTTACCAGCTGTAAACTCCAGCGGAAAGTTCTGGTCATCCGTCCACTTCTGGACTTGTGTTCTAGAAACTGAGAGCTGTGTGCATATTCGTTTCACAGGTCTGACGCATTTTCATGCAGACTGTTGATTCCTTGCCTCTCAGGCAAATGTACTCCGCCTTTGAAGAACGCTACCTATTTGTCGACTCTTAATACATGCTTTTGGGCAGGCAGTGGGTCTGTTCTTGTTTTCCCCATAATGGGGCCCCGGAACTCACACAGGGATTCTAGATGAACAAAGTTATGTTTGTGGCATGGTACATTTCACAGAAACAACTCCACTTATTTAAAAAAATGGGTGTCGATCACATTTCACAGAAAGAAGACATGAAAAGATGGGCATTTATTATATTTCACTGAAATAACAAATAAAAAGATGGATGTTTATTATATTTCACAGAAACAACTCCACTTATAAAAAGAGGGATGTTACATATCACAGGAAGAACTTCATACAAAAGGATGGGTGTTTATTACATTTCATAGAAAGAACTTCACATTTAAAAGAATGGGTGTTTTTTTACATTTCATGGAAAGAACTTCAAATATAAAAGGATGGGTGTTTATTACATTTCAAAGAAAGAACTTCACATATAAAAAGATGGGTGTTTATTATTCACTCAAAGTACACATTAAAAGATGGGTGTTTATTGCTTTTCACAGAAAGAACATGCATGAAAAATGGGTTTTTATTATACTTCACAGAAACAACTCCACTTATAAAAAGATGGATGTTACATTTCACAGAAATAACACATAAACAGTTTTCAAAGGTTAAGGATTCAGTGTCGCTGTCTATGGCTTAGGCGTTGTGAAGGCGCTTTGAAATGCCATGTTTGATCCAGCTGCAGGTTCACTGGCAGCAGACCACCTTGTGCTGGTTTCAACAGTGGTATCGAGAGCTGACTGTTCAGAGGCAATGGCAAACTAGTGAACAGAAATTTGCCTAGAAAAACC
The DNA here is from genome assembly GCA_905116865.2 of Candidula unifasciata. Taxonomy (NCBI): domain Eukaryota; kingdom Metazoa; phylum Mollusca; class Gastropoda; order Stylommatophora; family Geomitridae; genus Candidula; species Candidula unifasciata. The sequence goes on along the minus strand of CAJHNH020005779.1, from coordinate 656,675 downwards.
AGAATAGACTCCCTAAAACATACACTGGGATTGGTTCTGCAACATCCGGTAAAGGAGAGGCAACTCACTTTTCAAGGATTCCATGGATGACAGAGCTGGTAATGATGATCACATGACGATACACAAGTGCATGGAGAGACAGACACCTGGATGCACAACATGCAAAAGGAAGGTAGACACCAGTCAAACAGATACACACACCCAACCACCCACCCCCGTGCGCGCACACACGCACTCACACACACACACACCTGTATTTATTTACACACATACAAGTTTAATCACCTGTAACGTGCAGTTGTACTTTTCAAACAGATGTAACCAATCATAGGCCTGAAAAATTTGATACAGAAATTCTGTGCAGCTGATGCCTTCTTTACTGTTTAGCCGACTTTTCACACTGCAAGGTAACAAAAGACTTGTTTTTAAAGGCACAATAAAATATGACATTAAATTCTTCACTTATTCAGCAAAAATCTGTAATAAACCTCTCATATCCTAATCCTAGTTAAAATAATCTGGGTTTCATTCTTTCAAGACAATTAAGTACAATAAATTTAATTTCATGCTGTTGTTTTAATTTTGTTATACTTGTTGGCATACTATTTTATTGCTAAATTTAGTTACATCAGCACAATTTCTTCCTTGTGTTGTGTTTTATTTCTCGCTGTTTACTGACAAAAGCTTGTCACCACCGCATCCTTTGTTTGTTTATTGTAATTGTGTTTTGTAAAGCTGACCCATACTTTATGTCTTTCCACTTTTTAATCTCTTAAAAAAATAAAATTCAGAAAAAAAAAAGCTGCAACTGACTTTTTACCACTGACTGTGACAGAGGCACACTAGAATAAGGCACACAAATTTATAACACAACACAACTTATACACTTGCAGTGATAGTGAAACTATTAATCCATATGCATATCTGATACAACAGGCAGCACTTCCCAAAATAACCTTCATTTTTGTCTCAGGTATGTAGGTGTGAAAGGCAATGAAAGAGCAGATGCCCTGGTTAGCAGTGTGACTATCAAGAATGAGCTATCTATGGACAGGAAAGACATCACCATTGCCACCCGAGACTAAACATTGTGAAGCTTTTCATGGAAAATGATTTTTCACTGAACAGACTGCATACCCTAGGTGTACTAATTGGAACAGCGAGACAGAAACACTACATGGGAGCCACCCACCATTACATCAACCAGAACAGAATGGGAACTATTAGCCTAAAAACCTTTGGAGACAGATTCAGGAGGAGATCGGAGCACTTATGGTCATGTCTGATGTGCAATGAAGATGATCTGTAAATGAACAATTAACACATACCTGTGGCGAGCCATCATGTCCCCAACTCTAAAGTGTCTACCAATCGTCGCTAGAAAGGATATGATATTTTTGTTCTTGTACCATTCACTGTTGTTGAGTATTCTGGTTTGAACAAAAAAATTACAATATTCTATAATAAAAGAAGAAATCTTGGTTCTTTTGTAATATTCTACCCCAGTTGACGTAACAGGACATTCCAACATTTTAGAGGGTGGTTAGACTGGGTTTCTCGGCTGTCTGATGCTTTTAACAACCCCAAAACATCAAGAACTGGCCCTAACTCAACCCATCTACGTCCCACGAGAAAGTGCAGCCTAGGTCCCACAAAGCGGTTCACAACTAACTAACTACCAATATTTAATTTTCTTCTTCCTTTTTTTCTTCTGGTACGTCATTGAAGTGTTTGGGGAGATTTCAGGAACCTCAGAGTGCTCTTTCCAATGCATGATACAAGTTTATCTTCATTTCTTTTAGACTTACTTCCCTTGATGACATCTCTCTGTCTTTTGCATGGTCTTTTCCTTGCTCAGTGTTCATTATATTTCTTCAGTATGGCAGTTTGTTACAAGAGCATTCTCGTCAAATGGCAAAACCACCTCAGTTCTTGTACTTTTGACTTGTAAACAAGATTCTTAGAATTTCAACACTTCCACAATATCTGGATTACTCACTTTGCCAGGCATCGAGCTGGATTTTTTTTCTTCTGAAAATGCCCTTGACTACCAGGCCAACCCAGCCTAAAATGGGTACCAGGTAAAATTCCTGGGAAGTAAAGGTGACCAGTGTGATGTAGACCTCATCACCCACCAACAGCCGATTGATCTAAATAGATAGGTCTAGCACTATATACCCAATATGCCTAACGGCGTGAAACAAAGTCCTTTACTAGTTTGTTTTGTAAACACTTGGCTATACAATGTATTTGTAACAGGATGTGGCTGCAACTGATTGATTTGCTTGAAAGCTCCTATCAGGCAGCAGATGCACTCTGACACTAAAGGAAGAATTTTGTGGGAACTCCAGAAAAGAAAAATGATAAGCAAAGGAACTGACAATCACACCTCATTTGTCATTGCCTAGAATGTCATAGCCTAGAATGTTTGAAACTCGAATCCTGCACACCCTAACTATCGAACTAAGTTTCTTTTTCCTTTTCTTGCTCGACGTGATGTATGCACACAAAAACGGTAGACATAACCTAGTTAATGTGCTACCACATCTCTCACCGAATAACTTCTTCTTCTTCTCTAGTCCTGTTCTGCCTTTCAGCAGAAGAGGTTTTGAAGAGGCATCAGGTGCAAGCCTTAATATGTGATTATATAGATGCTGGTATTTAAAACCTCAGATATTTTATCTATCCATTACTTGTGTGGTTGACCTCTGGCTCTGTTTCCACTGCATCTAAGTGACACAGGGCTCTCTCTCTCTCTCTTTCTCTCTCTCTGGTGCACTATCTGGTTGTAGTCTTGACACATATTCTAACAGTTTTTTCTTCGCATTCACCTGGTGTAAACACAGGCAGAAAGTTCTGATTGTTCGTCCACCTTTAAACTCTAGTTTGGTTCCAGACCTGAGTTCTGTGGGCACATCTGTTTTACAGATTTGTCTTATTTGTATGCAGATTGCTGGCCCCTTGCCTCTCAGGCAGATGCCCTCTGACTTCAAAGGAAGCCCCTAGTTAGTCGACTCTTACATCATGCTTGTTAAGGATGCATTGGGTCTATTCTTGTCTATCCCACAATTGGGCCCTGGAACACACACGGGAAGTCCTCACAATTTAATTTGTTGTCTTTTGATTGTGTTTTGTACTAGCTAAATGATTAAATAAACCTATTACCTAAATTCTGGCAACTTTCTGTCTCCTTCCTCCAGTAATTCTCTGTGATTTGAGACCACTCTCTGAATATTCTCCATGATGGCTAGAACATTGTTCTCCACATCTTCAGCTCTCAGGGCAACACGGTCTTCTGTTTTGCCACTTGGGTCACCAATCAAAGCTGTAGCCCCTCCTATCTTCAAACACACACATAAAGAACTAAAATTGTGCACCTTCATTCACATCTTTAACGTATGTATGTTTATATGTGAGTGTATGTGTGTATGAGTGTGTGTCTAGGTGAGTGGGTAAGCATGTGTATGTCGGTGTATTTGTGTGCGCCTGAGTGTGTGCATGCATTTTACCACCCATACTTTGTTTTTTATTTTTATATTCATAATATGTATTTTGTTATATGAACATAACATGCTTTACTGATGCCAGAAAAAAAACTGTTGTATGAAAGACGGTTATTTGGAAGAGCCGAATGTAAGATGGGCCTGCATGCCCAATTTGTGACCTTCTGGAAATAAAGTTCATTCGTTCATCGTTCCTCATCATTATCGTTGGGGGCCACAGTAGTGCAATGTTTAGAGCACTTGCCTGCTGACCCACTAGTCATGTATTCAATCCTTTGTAAATTAAGGACACTTTTCTCTGTTAGCTTCAGATGATCAACAAATTTGCTGGGAAGTCAAGGCATCTGGCATGATAATGACCACATCAAATGTCATAGGCTGATCATTCTAAATATGTGGAGCTGCCATATACCCCAAGCCGGGGTCCTGTACTTGACCCTGCAGCATCATTATTTCATCTTCTGACAATGGTTGGCGCCTTTCCGTCTTTAAAATGATAGTATTACCAAAGAAGAGAAGGGCATCAAGACAACATCAAGAAACGGGCAGGACTAAGTTATCATACACTTTTTCATCAAGTGGAAGACAGAAAAAGATGGCGGGTTTTGTGTGTTAGTGCTTCCATCGATACATCTCCAAGACCTTAACGGGTCAAGAGTTATGTTATGTTATTACACTGCTTTACAGCAGTGGTTTCCAGCCTAGGCGGGAGCGCCACCTAGGGAAGCAGGAAGAAGTTCCAAAAAGAGGGTAAATTGTGAAAATGAGTGCGTCTGTCTTTGAATGATTAAACTAACATTTTTTAACTTATAAATAAAATATTTATAAACAAAGACCTTTTTGTTTTCATAAGCAGTTTGCACATCATTCATTCAGTAGCATGTCCCTCGCGGAACCTCGCTGCCATAACAACCCTCCGGAAAACCTTCCTATCCTGAGCAAGATGTCCTGCGTCTGATACATCCATCTGGAGATCATCTGCCACATCTGCACCATCTTCTCCTTGCACCCATCTTCTCCTTGGCCTTCCTCTTCCTCTCTTCCCAGGCATATACCCCTCCATTATTGTTCTCTCTAGACTTCCATGACGTTTTAAGTGACCAAAATATTTCAATTTTCTTTGTTTTAATTGTCTTTAACTAGCCACCACCCTCTTCATTATACTCAGCTCACTATTCACTCGCTCCCAGAGGGCCCTCACAACATCTAGCTTGTCATGCTACAGGGAGGCAAAGATAAAAATACACTGATAACTTGGTCACATATTCAGAAGCAAGATCCAAGCACTGGCCTGATGCACATGTCTAGTGATCATAAGGATTGTTTATAAGAAGGCAAGCGTGACTAGCAAAACCACTTCACATTAAGACTTCCTGTGTAAATGCAGCTTAAAGTAATGGTCCTTTGGAAGTGGGTGAACAGTGGGCAAGCAAACTGATGAGAGAGATCTTCACGGTCTGAAGACATTGCTGCAGCGGACAGTGACCAGGGGATCTGGCTGACACTCAACACTAGGATGTAAGACAAGACCGACATACAAACAGGCCGCTACTGGTACCATTAGAATTGGAACTCTGTGCTGGTTGCTGAAGATGGAGTCTGAGCACTTTTGAGAACGTCCTGAGTGCTATGATGTCAGTTCTCAACTTAACTGGACCCAATAAAAGCATGCAATTCAAAGTCATTTCTGCCATCACATGTTGTGTCTTCTCCAATGTTCAGCTCCTAATCTAGGACTATTCAACTGTTTACTTGGGGGCCAAAATCTTCTTCTTCTTCTCCTTTGCATTCACTGGCTATAAACTTCAGCGGAAAATTCCAGTTGTTTATTCACCTCTGGAATTTAGACACTTCCATTTTACAGATCTGACTTTTCTGTATGCAGTCTGTTGGTTCCTTGTCTTTCAGGCAGATGCACTCCAACTTCAAAGAAAATCCCCCAATGACTCTCATGACATGGTTGTCAGGGAGGCAGTGGGTCTATTCTTGTCTTCCCCACAATGGGGCCTGGAACCCACACGGGGAGCCAAAATTGTGAAAATGGGGATCACTGCGGACCAGAGGGCTGAGCCTCCTCATAGAAAGATCATCAATAAATACAACTGGCAGTGATAAATGGCCTTTGCAGGCCAGATTTGGCCTGTAGGCCATCAGTTGAAATCTCAACCTGTCAGCAATCATGTTATCCTTTGTCCCGACTCCCTTCCTGGTCAATAACCTGGTTAGTCTTCCCAGGTTACAGTATCTGTGGCAGCTACAAGCCAATGTGTAAGTCAAATAAGGACCCTTTTCCATGCCTTCAGGTGTTTTGGGCATATAGGGCTAGACCTATATTTTATAGACAAATCAGCAAAGTGGTGGGTGATGAGGTTAGATGGCCGCCCTTACTTTGAAGGACTGAGACTGGTACCCACTCAAGGCTGAGCTGACCTGGAGGCCAAGGTCATTTCTGAAAAAAAGTCCAGCTCCACCAGGAACCAAACCCACAACCTTTCAATCTGCAGGCAAGCGTCTAGCCGCTACACTACCATGACTCCCCAAGTCAATGTGTGAGACACATTATTATCTTCTCCTATTAGGTTCACCGGAAGTGGACCTATTCATGTTTCCCCTGCAATAGGACACAGTAACCCACATAGGGAATACATTAATATAAACACTCCTATAATGAACATTAACATGCAATCTTACCACAGCTATGGGGTGATGGCCAGCTCTCTGGCCATGCAACAGAACCATTATAGATAACAAATTGCCAATATGTAGGCTGTCTGCAGTGGGATCGAACCCACAGTAAACAGACTGAGAACTCGAAAGCAAGTTTACAAGATCAGGTAATCTGATGAGGAAAAAACATACATAATAAACAGTTAAATTAGAGGCATATTCATAAAGCAGTATTAAAAACATTCTTTTTTTCCCCCCTTACTGCTTATATTGTAAAGCATCGAAGACAGGAGCTATCTTTTGCTAGTTACGTAGCATGTGGTAATGTCATATTGCTTTCTGTAGTGTCTCATTTACTCCTCACCCAAATCTTTCTTGGTCGGCCTCTTGACCTGTAGTCTGCTGTTCTCATGTAGTACGCTCTAGCTACAGGCTGATTTTGTTCCACTCTGACCACATGACCAAACCATTTGATTCTTTCAGCTCTAAGAAATCACTCACTGGTACTGTGCCTCCCCCTGTTCTCAGTTCTTCATTAAGGACTCTCTTTCTTTGACTCTGAATCTTCTTATTTTCCCACTGCATTTCTTTTACAGCTCAGCTCACATGTAGTTTTGCATTTCATGATTTTTTCTAAGTTCGACCATGTCTGGTACTGACAGCACAGAGCTGGCACAAACAGCATATTTATCAGCTGCTTTTTGAGATTCTGATGCCACTAAAAGTGGCAATATTTGGTAATTGAAGTTGGTGGCCCCAAAAAGAGGTCCCAGCACCCATACAGGGATTAAAGAATACAATCTGAAGTCTGTAGTCAGGAATCAGTAAAGATATTGCACAACCATCCTTCAAATGGAAGTTGTGGTAGTGCAGCAGCTCACATGCTAGCACGGCGGTCATATGTTTGAATCCCCCCCCCCCCTCTTTAGTTAATTTTACGTGATGTAGTTTCTTCCAGGATGTCCAATTTCTCCTTTTAAAGGCATGCCTTCTAGATTTTCAATAATAGACCTCCAGGTCTCATTTTTGGTGCCAAGCAAAAAATAACATTGTGTGTGCGTATATGATGTATATGATGTTGAACTGTTCTTCAAGGCCTTTATCAATTTCTTTGATCTATTTTCTGTCCAGGTGTCTTTATCAATTTCTTTGATCTATTTTCTGTCCATGGGTCTTTTTCAATTTCTTATACCTATTTTTTGTCCAGGTGTCTGCTTTTCCCTTCCTGTCTCACCTGAAGATTTGACCACTCCTGCTACTCACAGAGTCGCAGCAGGACAAATCTCAGATACTCCCTTCGGGAGGGATGGGGTAAAACTAATTTCCCAGGAATTAGGAATTCCTATTTTCAGCTTGAAACACAATTGAGAAGTCCCACTTTCAGCTTGAGACATCATTGGGATGTCCCATTTTCAGCTTCAGACATCATTGGGATGTCCCATTTTCAGCTTGAGAGATGATTGGAATGTCCCATTTTCAGCTTGAGACATCATTGGGGTGTCCCATTTTCAGCTTAGGACATCATTGGGATGTCCCATTTTCAGCTTGAGACATCATTGGGATGTCCCATTTTCAGCTTGAGACATCATTGGGATGTCCCATTTTCAGCTCAGGATATTATGGTCACCCTAAAGCCAGCTTATTTTTTGCATCCTTTCATAACACCACATCTCAAAGTGTTTAACTTTTTTTTCAAATTCCTTCGCTGTAAGTCCACGCTACAAGGCTGAATATTGTCTAATCCCTATTGTTCGCACATTATTTTTGGGTCAGTGTTCAAATACTTGAAGTTACTCATTTTTGAGGCTCAATTTGACAGGTAGTCTGTCATTAATTTGTTAATATTTTAACCTAATCAATTATCAGTTACACAGAAACATACCTGAAGAACTGTACAAAACTACTGATATTGTTAAAATACAAAATACAGCTACAAATATGAGATGTCAAATGTACCTTGTATCAGGAAAGACACTTTCACAGAGACCTCGCTGATTCAGCTGCAGAAGATTTGAGGATGCTGATGATGAACTTGCGCATCTGACAAAACTATTTACAAGAAAATGTAAAAAATATTTTTTTTAATGCCAAAATTCAGACAGAAATAAACTTTTTGATTTGGATACCTCATGTTTGCACAAACAGTATACCCACTTTGGAGTTAATATTGTCTAAACAATGTCAGTGGCCATTTTATAAAGTAACAAGTGAAGAACTATTTTTATGTCGCTAGGCATACAGTTCAAAATAAATAGTTATATATAAATGAGTGATGTAATGTAATCAACATAGGTCAGTGGCTTTATTTCCCAGGACAATTCCTGGTACCCATTAAAGTTAGGTTAAACTGAGAGGCCACTATGTCTGATCGAACAAATCAGTTTCCCGGCAGTATCTAGAGCAACAGACAGCTGGAGACACTGACCGTTACCAAATCTGTTTCTCAGTGACTTCATGAGTATGAACAGGAAGACTGAGATGGGGTGGGCTTGAAAACTGGTTAAGGGCTCTGGGGATGTTCATTTCTGACCCCCAACAAATCTGACATTTATGCCAGGGCACTGGGTAATTGCAGTTCCAACTTCACAGCAAACAGGTCATCCCCATAGCTGCTGGCTCCTGTGCCAGAAAAACCACACAGAATGTCCATCACTATCCCTTGTGAAAAAACGGACACAAGACTGCAGTCACAGAAAAGCCAATACCCTCTCAGGCAGATCAACTCTGACTCTGAAGGCAATACCCCTAATTAGTTGTCTCCTATGACATGCTTGACAAGGGGGGCAGTGGGTCAAGGCGTGCTGCAACAAAGTTAACATGGTGAACGAGGTGCTCAACCCCACCACTCTGGCCCCTACCCTGCCTTATAAATTGTCTTGTTAAAATTGAGGAGGCGCTCAGTCTCACCCCAATTATGTTTTCCTTATCACAAGGCTAAAAGTCAGGGGGCGTGGGGTGTGGAGTACACACCCCCCCCCCCCCCCCAATAAGGTATGAAAACACTGGTGGACCTTTAAACCACTCAAAGTTCACCACCTTATAAATTTCCTAGCCAAAAAATTGTTTTGTGTGTGTGTGTGTGTCTGCGCGCATGCAGGCATGTGCATGTGCGTGTGGGAAGGGGAGCTTAGGTTCTTAAGTAGCCTTCTCACAGAAAAAAAGGGGGAAGAGAGATTTTCTCCCATTCTACGTACATGTCCAAACTAATCATAACTGTGACTGATCCACTCGAGTTTGTAAGGCCTGGGTTTCAAGATCCTGACATATTGTCTGATTTGCGAACTTTGTCCCTTTTTGTAATTTAGACCACATTTCTTAAATATCTCATTTCTGAAGCTTGTCGCTGGCTTCTGTGAGCTGTTGACATTGCCCATTATTCGTACCCGTAGGTAAAAACTGGCAAGTAGGTAGAGCAGTAAACAGCCATTTTCGTCCTCTTGCCAATTTCTCTTTTGGTAAGAAACCATCAGTTTATGGCCTGGAAAAGTCTCCCAGCAGCTGCTTTTCGAGTAGCCAGCTCTGTCTTAATGCTTTCATTCTGGTGGATTACAACTCTAAGGTATGGCAAGTAAACATAATTTTATTATTTGAAATATATAAGCAAGTACTTGTAAAGAGAGTCTCTATACATGGTTACAGGGGTCTCTTAGTCTTCTTACAAAATTAGTGGGGGTGGATCCCAAGGGACATGAGCTCCCAGGTTCGGTCACCTATATGAACAAGTCCCCCCATCACCCTAGTCTTTCTGACGAAAAACTCTGCCTTGTTGTTTCTAGCTAACATTAAGTTTGAAGTACTGGCTTACTGTTATTTTAAGTTAGGGCAAATGCAGACAGTATCGCTGTTTAATCTATTTGCAGTCAATTAAAGATGCTGAATTGATGGTCAAAATAAACCATCTTCAACAAAAAGGTTAAGCAAATTTTTTTTAAGGGGGGAGGGTTGGGGGGGGGGGGGGTTTACACATGGTTCTGGCACCCATAAGTAGGTCTACTCTTAGTTCTCCAAAACAGTACCATGGAAATCACACAAGGCGGTGGCAGTTTGAGTGTTGAACTAGAATAAGACTGGAAGAGAAAGAGTGTTTAGTGGGAATCCACTGCAACCAGTGTGAGTGAAGCATCCTTCATTCTTCCTGTTGTAGAGACACTGGTCAACTTTAATGCAGTACAGGTGGATTATATCTTTCAAGATCTATCCAGTTACCCAAGTCTAATTATTTCATTTATTACTGAAAATTTTACCACTATTACGCAGAACAGAAGAATGAACATCATGATCATCATGCAACTAAACTCTTTTGAGTCCCAAGAAACGCATCATACATTCATAGGTTCCTATCTAGAGCCCAATTAACGAATGATTCACTGATTTTATGTCTCTCGTTACTACCCCTTGGGTGTGTGATGCTAAACCCACTGAGATTCTAAGAGTTAATGTTTCAGAGGAATTTTGCAAAGGTTTAAACAATTTAAAAAACTGAAAGCGGCGACCACAGGAGAGGCAGTCTATTGTTTGCTTACAACAACTAACTGATAGGCAAGGTGTTTTGTCCTGTTTAAGACAAAATTTTTTGTTATTTAAAGCCCCACCCTGGCTTTTGCCAGGGGCCGCAATATAGGCAGGCCATAAATATGGCCAATTGTCTGAACGCGGTTTCTGGGACTTCTCCACGGCAATCCTCATCAACATGGTGGCACTTTGTGTCATCGGGTGTTTATCGCTTGTGTGGGGTAGAAAGTCAGTCAGTCAGTCAACTAACTGATGTTCAACTCCACCAGGACAAAGTGTCACCACTTAGATGAGAATCACCCAGGGACAGGTCCCAGAAACCCTAATCAACAAATAGGTTGGGTTATATTTAGGGCCCCCGGCAACAGCCAGGGTGGGTCTTTAAAACAAAAACAAAACTACGTCCAGCATTGGGATGTAGTCCATGCTTACAGCAACCATAAGGGACATAATCTACAGTTTGTTTACATTCACAAAATTATGTTCTCTAATATTAAATATTGCTTCAGGTTAGAGTCAGGGTTTTGTTTAGGGTTAGAGTTGGAGTTAGGGCTAACCCTAAGCTCTAATTTCAAACAATATTGAATAATATTATTATGCGAACTTACACAAACCATGGATTACGTGCCCTAACATCCCCATCTAAGCTTCCCCTAAGGTCGTTGTTTTCAGTTTTGTCCAAAATATTCAGATTTATTGGAATAAAACAAAAAGATTCAATAATCATTTGAAAGTGACAGGTTTGAATCCCAGCACGGGAACACTATAGCTTTTCATTTGTATGGTGTCTAGTGTGTTCTTTTGTCTTTTTTAGTTACTTCTTAAATCTTTCTGTGAGAGTCGACTCGATCGATGTGTCAAGTCAATGTCTGTAAGTTTTAGTTTAAAACAGTGTTTTGTTACAAAAATAAACAGAGAACTGCAGTGCAATCGTGTAGTCTTTTGTTTCAAATTATTATTTAAAATATGCTTAAGTTTCACTGTTGGTGATACCTTGATTTACAAGCAGTTACGCAAGTAACCACACCAACACCGGTGACTTTCCGCCAGCATCGTATGAGCGCTGCCATTTTGTGTTTTTTTCCGTTCCGGGGCTAGAGCCAGTGAACGTTTTTGTTGAGTTGAGTCAATAATTGACATCACAGCACTCAGGGCATTCTCATGCGTGACCCGTCCTCATCTTCAGCAGCCAGCGCAGAGTTCCAATACTAATGGTACCGGTCACAATCTGGTTATATGTCTGTCTTGCCTTTCCTCTGAGTGTAGTTAGCCGTTTTTTTTTAAAACACCGAGACGTGGTTGTCGACTTGGTTGAGTCAAATCTGTGTTTTCACTTTCTCTTTAACCGCTTCTGGTGTTGAAGGAATGTAAGGTTTTGCTTCTTGATTTTCTGGCCATCCGCAATCGGGCTGCCCATTGGCTAGCCGGTAGACGACCTCGTCGAGCGGGTATCTGGGTCTGTCTTTTTTGATAGCAACAACACTGCGGGAGTCCTTTGCATTTTTGCATTTTTTGTAGACTGGAAGGATATAGTTTCGTCGCCCAGCTTCTGAGTTGAGTGCATGGCGTGACACTGTGAGCTACGTGTGTTTTTCGTTGGCACAGGAGCGGAGCAACTATGGGGTGATCCGTTTGCTATGAAGCTGAAACTAGGATTACCAGATTACCATAAACACATCGTGCTGTTATAGTTTCTCTGATGTTATCTGTCTATTAGGTTCTTTGTCTACCTCATACTATTCGTTCATCTCCTCTTTTCATGTATGTCAGGCAGGGCTGGATTAACCACTAAGCACGTGATCAGAGCATCACAAAGGAAAGGGGAACTTCAGAAATTTTCAATAACCTTATAGTTGAGTGTTTATTTTCTCGGTTTAAGTATGCCTTTTGTTTATATTTGGAATTACACACACACACTCACACACACAAACATACAAACACACGGGGGCACCAGTAACGTCTTAACACATGGACCCGCTAGGCACTTGCCTAGGGCCCCATGCTAATCTATATAGCCTATGTGAAGTTTCCAATTTACACTTCATTAATGTGAGTGATTGTGGTAGGCTCCCAAACACACTGGTTTTCCCAGTGGTCCATAATGCTTTTAAGACGGCTCGGTTGGGGGCGGGGGGGGGGGCACGTCAGTGCTTAGGTTATCAAGAGGTCTTGGTCCGCCCCTTATGGCTGGTAAGATACGGCGTCACTGTGCATTCTCTCTTGGTGAGCAAACCTTTTGATTTGCTGTCTTTGTGTTATTTATAATAGATCCCATGGCAACTTTTATTTTTAGTTAAGTTGAGTTGAGTTGAATTGAGTCAAGAATTGACATCTCAGCACTCGGGGCACTTCCACGTGTGCTCCGTCCTCATATTCAGCAGCCAGCGCAGAGTTCCAATACTGATGATACCGGTCACAATCTGGTTATATGTCCGTCTGGCCTTTTCTTTTGAATGTAGTGAGCCGGCCACACCCTCTGGTTACACCCAGGTGCCTCATTTTCTCCAGGCCATAATAATCGTGTTTCTCTACTGATTCCGTTGTTTGTTCCCAAAGGACCTTGACCACATCTGCCTTGTCATGTATCAGTTCACCACCCTTGATGAAGCTTGTCACTCTGGTCGAAGCATCCCTGTCTTAACCTTTCCAGCATACTTGCAGCAGAGTCTGTTACAGTTACGACATGTGTATGCATCTTGTTCTCTAGCCACCGGAGTGCTGCAGTTACCGCCTCCACCTACATTCTCTTGCTAGATGCTGTGGTATCTATCGTATGCTAGGCTGTCTTGCACTAAAGATTTTCGATTGGCTTTCGCTACAAACCTCCAGGCACTTCTCTTTCCTCTCAACACCAAACCATCTGTATAGATAATCAAATCACCTGGGCGTGAATTGTAGTGAATCAACTGTTGGACTTCCACCTATGTAACACCCACAGGCCACTCTCTGCACACCCGGCCCAATGTGATCATAACCTTACACAGGTAAGACTTTTCCTCTGGTAGTCTGACCCACTCCTCTCCTCGCCCAATGTTTTCCAGCATGCATACTTGTCTTATTTTGTCTTCTGCTTGAGCCATCTACGATTTTCCTCTTTTCAGCCTTCGACTCTTATCTGCAGCCAAAGCCTCATACATAGGGCGTTCTTTGTCTGCAGCTATTCTGTGGTATGACCTAGCCTGTAGCACCTTTAGCCTATCTGCAATAGTCGGCAATGCAAGGATGTATCGAATTGCTCCGGCAACAGCCAGGGTGGGTCTTTAAAACAACAACAAAGCTGCGTCCTGGTAGATTCCAAGATCACCCGCATAGCTTCATTTTGTATGCGCTCGTTTTTCTAGCTGACTCTTCAGGACAGTATGTAACCCCAATCCATAATCAATCACTGAGATGATTAAGTGCTGGTAAAGTGTGAACAACATTCTCTGCTCCATGTCCATCGCTGCAATAATCTTTAGTGTATTTATACCTTTTTGAGCCCTTGTCACAATTCCCTCTATGTGATCCTTGAAAGACAGACTTCAGTGAAAGGTAATTTTCCGGCACCGCAGTCTCCTATCTCTTTTGATGTCCCTGCTATTTATTTTGAGTCTGAGAACATCAGCTCTAACAATCCTGTAGTCCAAAGAACACCACAGGATGGCTACCTTTTCTGGGTTAATTACAGCACTCATCTCTGTACGTTCGTTCGTTCAAAGAAAAAAAAAAAGATAAGCTTTGTCCTTTTTTAATCGCCTTATGGCCTGTTTTCTCAAGGACGGGTTATTTGCTATACTTTCATTGGTTGCAACATGTTAGCAGCGTGGGCTTGGCGGGCGGCTTGCAGGTTTTGGGATTTGGAAATGGCAGTCCTGAAAAGGACAGCCATATGTGCCTGGGTGGCCTGGAACGGGATGGGTGGGGTCTGGCTTCTGCTGTCAGGTTCTGGTGGCGTTCTGGCGTCATTCGTTTGGCGGGCTGGTTTTTCCTGGAAGATGGCGGCTCGGGTTTTTGGCTTCTGCTACGTTAGTAGCGTCGTCGTCGTCTTCCTCGGTTGTTTCTCTGGGTTGGAGTGGTTTGTAGTGGGCCCCATTTTTGCTGTTCTGCGTTCTATACTTGGCAGTTCTCTAGTGCGTAGTGTTCTTCCTGGTCTCTTAGGAATTGTTCCTTATCGAAGGCGTACGGTGCGGATTCTTCGGGCGGTGCACTGCTAGCAGTCGGAAACTCCTGCTCTGCTTGTGTATATTCTTTATCGGATATGATCTCTCCTTCTGACTGTTCTATGTCTGTGATGACTGGGATCTCTTCTGAGTCTTCTTCATTGTTTTCATCTTGTTCTGGTTCAGTCATTTGCGCCTGATGCTTCATTGCTACGTTGTCAGTGGAGACGCCTTTGTCAGCCCTGGTGGTATTTGGCTTTTTATAAGCATTTCTTTCTTTCTCCAGAAGAGTTCGTTCTGTTTTAGCTGCTTGTGCTGCTGTTATGGCTTCTGCTGTGGCTTTCTCTAGCTGGGCGGCTTCGCGGCATGCGGCTTCCCGTGCAGTTTTTATCTCGGCCAGCTCCTTCCTTCTCTCCTCTCTCTCTGACTGGCGGCGTAATTCTTCTTCTGCCTGGGTTGCTCTGAGGCTGGTAAGTAGCTCTCTGGTCTTTTGAAGGTTTTCTGCGTCTTCTGACTATCTGTTTGTTTGCTGGGTAGCGTATGTGAGCCTTTCTGCCTTTAGGTCCTTGATCTCCCCTAGCAGTAGGGAAATCAGTTCCAGGGTCTCCGTTCTTTCAGCGACTGCGGTGGTTCTTTCTTTCTGGAGTGCTGTGATTTGGCTTATCAGTTCGTCGACTATTTGCGGTATATCGTTTTGCATGGTGGTGGAGCGTGCCTTATCCTTTTGTCTGTCTCTTGGTATGTTTCTCGGCGGTCTTGCCTCTTGCTGTCTGGGCGCCTGGTATGTGTCTCTGGCTGTGGCGGCTGTCATTTCTCTCCTGCACTTCTTAAGGTATGGGCAACCCAGGTACCTCGCACTGTGTGCACCTGAGCAGTTGCTGCATTTCCGCTTTTTGTTAGGCTTTTTGAAGTCGCTATCGAGTTTCGCTAGCGGGCACTCCTTGAAGTCGTGGGCCCCCGAGCAGTACCGACAAATAGGGCCACTGCGACAGGTCACGGCGGTGTGCCACGCCCTGTTGCAGCGTGAGCACTGCATGATGTCTGTGGTGTGGGCTCCAGGCTGCTGCTTTGGTAGGCGGGTGCTGGTAGGTCCCTGCGCCAAGACTGGGCCGGCTTTAGGTGGTGGCTCCACGATAGGGGAGGCTTCAGGTGTCGGCTCCTCGATAGGGGAGGCTTCTGGTGCTGGCGCCACGATGGGGGCGGCTTCAGTTGCTGGCATAGGGGCGCCTGCCGGTGATGCTGGTTGAGAAGCTGCGGGTATGGCCATCCTCTTCCTTGGTGTAGGTGCAGCTGCTTGCTGTTTTTTTTCCCATGATGGAGAAAGCAATGCTGGTCAGTTACGGTCTATACCGAAAGCTAGATCCCCGCGGAAGTGCTCTGAAAAGTTCTCCAAGCGTGCTTTTTTCGCAGTTCACCAAACAATCGTTAATATCTGGTGCGAATACGGGCTGCCAAAAACTCCACTCGCAACACCGAATGAGCGATATCCAGTCAAGACAGACTCAGCAGACTATCTAGCGAATCAGTGTCAAGTATCTGGCTATCGAAAATCGGGCCACGAATGGAGAGTCAGGCGATCGAGCGGAAGACGAGGTGCGTTCGACTGGGCTGTCTGAGCTCGAAATGATGATTGATTGAGATCTCTGTACACCAAGTGATCACTTTATCTACCGTCGCCTGTAACTCTTCAGCTATTCGATTCTGATCTCTCCCCTTCATATATATGAGAAAATCATCTGCAAATGTCAAAATTCTGCCAACTCCAGGTGTTTCCAGGTATGCAATCTTGATCGTAAAAACATTAAACAGTATAGGTGACATTATTAATAGGCCGAATACGAAAAACGAGACCAACTATTCGGCCGAATACGAATAGTGTGTATGAAATATTTGCCCCCCCCCCCCAAAAAAAAAACATTCATAATGTAAAATGTACACTGAACTTTTACTTCACATAAAGTAGCATAGAATAGTCATCTTCTTCTTCAGCATTCTGAACCCTTGAGGTTTACTGCTGCAGACAGTTATTGAAAACCTGTAATAAGGCCTCATCTTTTTCATTTCTGCTTCAAGTTTCAGAGCCATATAAAACGACTGGTCTTTTCAACGTTTCATATATTTTGATCTTGGTGTTGCGAGACAGACACTTTGACTTTAGCAGATGTTGAAGGGCATAGTATACTTCATTTCTAGATTCCAGTTCCAGTTTGTTTGAAAAAAAAAAAAAAAAACAAAGTTCTAGTCGCCCTAACCAGCTCCAAAAATGAGACGCGGTTATGTTGGGACTGCGGTTTCTTGCTTGGGATTTCCAATAGTTTTTTTTCAATTGCGACGTTGGTTCACGTCTTGAAGTGGTTTCCTTGCGTATATCTGCTATACTGGCTGTGATTGGGAGTGGGAGCCTACTAGTCCTGAGAAGGACTAATAGAGTTTGCTTGGGGCGGCCTCGATCGGGGTAGGGTAGGAGTAGATTTGATGGTCAACATCATGCCTGGCTGTTCGCGGGCAGTGGGTTTTTCTCCGTTCCGGTAAGCTGGTTTCGCGAGCTGTCATGGCGGCTTGCGCGGTTTCTATTGGTTGCTGGTTTCTGCTTGTGTGGTCGCTGGTGTATTTATTGTAATCTAGATTGTATTTCTTCTCTCAGCATTTAGAGCAGTTGAAGTTTGCAAAAGTATATTTTTCCGTTCGTTTGATTTACATATTATCGACTTGGATGTGGCAGGAGTTTATATTCTTTCCATTCTAGTAACAATCATCATCATCAGGTGCGTTGCAGACTGGCGTGGGCGATTATGCCTCTCCATACTCCACGATCTCCTTCAGGGAACACACATAGGGAGCGCGATTTCGTATATGAAGGGAGGTAATCAATAAATACATATGGAGCAAAGAAATAACTGCTTTCTTTCCCTTCAACCTAGATAACCAGGGTTTTGTTGAAATTGCCAGAGAGAGGGTCGTCCACGTCCGGCTGCATATATAAATCTGGAGCTGGCCGTGGGTCGTCATAACCTTATTATGTCACAATGATTACCCCCCCCCCCCTCCCTCTAGAAAAATTAGATTTTACCCCCCCCCCCCTCCCCCCCAAAAATCCCCTTTGGTAAATATGATCATTTTATTTTTTTAGTATTCAGAAACCATGAGTTGTAAAACCCTTTGGCTTGTTACTATGGATATCGCAATTAGTTAGTTGGGTTATCATCAGTGCACTCCACACATATCCACAGGTGCTCAGATCCTTCCCTCAGTGCCAACCCTAAAGTTTGGTGGCTAATAGTACCAGTTCAATGTTGATTAACAATGTGCCTGGTGTGCATCTCGTTTTTTGCTACCCCGATCTCAACTCCCAAGTCTAATATTCTGGCCAGTGATGTGGATTCACTGTCCGGTGTGGGAAGGGTCATTTGAAAGTACAAGAACAACCAACCACATCTTATGTCAGTAGATTTATGAAAACAAAGCACAGAACAAAAATAATTAAAATAATCACACGCTACATCTGTTCTTTACTGCTGGATCATACACATGTAGACGATAAGCAAAGAATGAAAGAACATCTTGAACTGTGAAGATGTTTCATGGCAAATCACAATGAAATATGAAATGTCACAAACATTAAGAGTGCAATAAGAATCAATGCAGGTGATGAAGGGACATACATTCAGCAAATGAAATGCTTGGAGCTGATCTACACTAATGAGTAATGTTCAACCCCATCAGGACCACACAATCAGCGTTAAACAACCAGTGGCACAAAGTGCCACCATTTGGATGAGAATCACCCAGGCACAAATCCCAGACACCCCATTAAACTGATAGGTTGTATTAGGGCCCCTGACAACTGCCAGAGTGGGGCTTTAAATAACAAAATTTGTCATTCCCCTACTGGGACATAGTTTTTCACCTTAACTAATTCTTTCTCCTTACATTTCATGAGCATTAGAATATAAATAATCAACACCTCAGTAAACATGTAATATCAACAGACTAAATAATATATTCACACTGCATTGTTAATGAGTAAACAGTTATTATTACAACATTTATAGCTGCATTTGCTTAATATTTGTGCTTAGCAAGTTGCTTGCTGGATTTAATCTCCAGGACTGGCAGGATCAAATTTCAGCAATTTAAGAGGTGAGAAAAAGATGCTGGCATGGGATAGGACAGACGCTGAGAACAATGTAACTAGAATGTCTTTGTACTGAAACTCACAGAAGCACATATATAAAAAAAAGAGCAGACAACCCCCTCCCCCCAACAACAAAAATAATGAAAATAAATATACGAAAAAGTCAGCTGGAGAGTGGTTTAAAAGATGAGGAGGAAATCTGGTGAGCTGCATGCAGCAACAAAGGGACAAGACAACTTGGCTGAGCTGGCTGAGGACCTAGGTTTCATTGGGGGATGAAAGGCACAAGAAAAAGAATTCATGTTTCAGGAGGAAGTATCTCTCCATAGACAAGAAAATATAAAGCAAAGTGAGGATCACCAGATGACAATACAGAAAATCCAACTGATTATAATTTAAATAATCAGTTGGATAATCTCGACATGATCTTTTAAAAAAAATTTGTTTTTTTTTAGTCAGCGGATTAAAAACTGTCTATGTAAATGACAGACAGTTAGTAAATTAGTGAAAACTTGTCTGGAAGCTGTAGAGATGTGGTTTTATAGATGGATGATGGTAATACCCTGGACAGATAAGAAGGACAAAAAGAGTAATGAAGATATCTTGAAAGAAACTGACTCATGAAGAGAACTGATTGCCCATATCAGAAAGAGACAATCTACATTCTTTGGTCATTTGATGAGAAGGAGAAAACTGGAGTACATCGTGACAGTAGGAAAGTTGGAGGGGAGGAGAGGCAGAAGGAGATCGAGAGAATAGAAGCTGGACAGTTTGACATCATGGTATGGAAGATCATCTGTGTCAGAGTTGATTGAAAGTACACAAGACAGAAGGTTGTGGATAGACATGACTACCACACAGCATCGACTTTAAGAAGAAGAAGAAAAATCAGTGGATGTAGATTTCATTAACCAAAAAGTTGATTAAATGTGACAGAATCATCATCATTGATAGGAGTCAATAGAGTACCTTCTGATGACAAGGAAAATTAAGTTGTACTCAAAGGATGCATAATAGAGTACCTTCTGCTGACAAGGAAAATTAAGTTGTACTCAAAGGATGCATAACATCTCACAAACATGAAAATCAGTACAATGTAGGATATCGATAGTCATGTGACTACAGAGGACATTTTGTGAACTTTTGACAGTGTATAAAATGATCAGTGTATCCAGACTGTATAAGATGAACAGCGTATTCAGACTGTATAAGATGAACAGTGTATCCAGACTGTATAAGATGAACAGTGTATCCAGACTGTAAAAGATAAACAGTGTATCCAAAGAAGACACTAATGATCTGTGTATTTCAGTGGAAAGATTTCAGCTTTTCCGCAACTTCCTTACCTTCTGATGTAAATCTACTAATGCACCAAATGGTATACAGCAAACTGTGCCAGGCAATAGATTGGGCAATGTACTGTTTGTGTCCGTATTATTTAAAGATAACTTTTAATCAAACATTATGATCAAATGAGCCATATGTAGATTAAATTGTATAATTAACTGAACCAGAGCCAGGTAAACCTTTAGAAAAATGTAAAATTGAATGAGCCATATGAAGGTAAACACTTAGTCAAACTCTAGGATTGAACAATTAGCATGTCGGTACATTTTTAGTTTAACATTATGACTGAATAGTAAATACGTTAAGAAAAACGTAAAGTCAAACATATTTAATTAAATATGTTATAGGTAGGTAAATTTGTAACTCTTTCTGTACTAAGAAATATTAGTTGTAATCATTTATAAAATACACCAGAATCCCAGCTGGCGCATGATACATTGATTATACGTTGCTTTCATTAATATACTACTTGGCAATGTAAAAACAGCCAGTCAAATCAATTTTAAACGAATGCTTAGTAACTCAGTAAAGCTCACAAAAGTACTATATTTTATATGCTTTTAACAATGCTGCAGATTAACTAATGCACTATTAGTTTAATTATTAGTTTAATTGATATGGCAGCCGAATAGTCTTCTCCATACAGAGCAATTCTATTTACAGCTTAACAAGAGTCCAGAGGTCCCATTCTGGGTGGGAAAGAAGAGACCCACTGCCCCTCGAACAGGCATGTTCTTTAAGGTGACTAATTAGGGGTTTTTCCATCAAAGTGGGATGCATTTGTGGGAGAGGTGAGAGACCAATAATGTGCATACAGATAAGCCAGATGTGTGAAAACAGAAGTGCATGAAAAACTCAAGTTCTGGAACCACTGTAAAGTTCAGTTGAGTTGAGTCAAGAATTGACATCACAGCACTCGGGGCATTCCCATACACACTACGTCCCCATCCTCAGCAGCCAGCACAGAGTTCCAATACTAATGGTGCCAGTCATAATCTGGTAATCTTGCCTTTCCTCTGGGCGTAGTGTGCTGGCCGAACCCTCTGGTCACACCCAGGTGCATCA